>ML795855.1:106122-152901 GCA_009831015.1 Picea engelmannii
TATCATTAGATGTTATAGATAAATTTCACAGTATAAGTAGATTAGACTCCCTAGTTAGGGCTCCACTTTTAAGAAGTTTCCTTCTTAGGTAATGTAGGCTTTAGATGCCAGACTGGTAAGTTGACTTAGGGTAATTCTCAAATCGACATTTGCTTGTAGTAATTGTGTTGTTTGTTAATCTGGAGTTTGTATCTCATAAATGTCAACAGTGACCTTTTCTTATAGTGTTCATTTTTTAGATGACAAAAGTGAATTTTCCAATCAGACAAGTATAGATGAGACATTTCTCAACCAGAACCCACTTCCAACAAGCTTGTTCAGTACTCTGGTGGGGTAGTTGTGATAATTAGTGAGACATCCCTTCCCCAGGCAGAATGCCCCATTTCCAACAGGCCTATTCAGTACCCTGATGGGTTTTCCTAGTCATACCACAGACTGGTGCCCGTTACCAGCAGACTTGTTCAGTATCCTGACGGGTTAGTCTCTTAAACCCTTTTTCCATCAGAGGCTTCTTGTCCATAGTCACCTATTTTGGTTTTTATTAAAGAGTGTTTTACACAGTGACAGGGGAGGCTCGTCTAAAAACATTTTTACAGGCTGGGATGGTATTGGATTGGAAGGTGTATTGTCTTCTTTGAATGTCTTTTAAAGATTTGTCTGAAGGAAAAATAAAAATTGTATGCACATTATTTCTTTAGAGTGATCCAGATGTATAATTTTGTTTGAGTTTGTCCATAAGAGAATGACCTAAAGTTTCCTTAGGGTACTGATACATCCTCTTCCATAAAAATTTTCCTAGTGTGCCCATGATAGAGAGTGTTCATATACTCATATGTTACTCTTTAGTAAAGATAATCCAATGAATACTATTGAAGTCTAGTTAGGGTGAGATAGTTACTTGTAGGCTAATATATTGTTTTTTGTCCCTTTAATCATGCTGAAATACTGGATAAAGGTAACTTCTAGTCTTTGAAGTGGATTATGGTTCTTTGAACAATCATAGGTAAAGATTGTGTCTTTTTTTCAAGCAATAGAACCAAAAGAAATTAAAATACTTCCTTTTAGCTAGCAACAGAACCAAAAGAAATTAAAGATACTTCCCTTTAGTTGGAAACAGAACCAAAAGAAATTATTGCTTCACGAGGGCTATCATTTGATGTTGCATTCATCTTCTTGTTTCCAGCTTAAGTGGTTGTTGCATGGCTTCATACTTCATATTAATTGATATAACATTTTGAAATATGCATAGCATGCCTTGTCAATTAGGTAATGTGTCCTGATAATACCGTGTAAGGACAAACTTGTGGTTACGGATCAGAATAGAATATTGTTGATGCCTACAAACTGATGTTTAGAAAGTTCGTGAAGTATCAAATAAATTATAGAAATCTACTTACAAAAAATTGTAAACGTAACAGAAAAGGAGGTAAGAATCTCTTGTTACCTTCAACTTATTAACAAAAATCGATCCACACCTATGTACAAAAGTTTCTAATAAACCAATCAATCAATGTGGATCAGTAGGTAGGTCTCCTTCCTTACTGATCACCTGCATATCTTAATTTTGTAGTATACGAGTCATAAATTCCTCTTTTGACAGGGTTTTTTTTATAAATTCTCAACCGATGACCATTCAAAAGTAGTGGTGTCTATTGTTCATCAATTGTCTTTATCCTGATTGAAACATTATCATAGAAAGTGTCAATTTCGTAAGGTCCCATCCAATGAGTAGTTAACTTACCTTTGAAGTTCTTGAATCTGATGTCATACAACAGGGCCCAATCTCCTTGTTGAAAATTTTTCTTTTTGAGATACTTGTCATGTCATTTTGTTCTCTGCTTTTGAATGAGGGTGGTTCTTTGAAGTGCTTCCCGCCTGATTTCATCCAACTCATTAAGATGCAAGAGTCTTTGTTGCTAGGCTTCATCCAAGTTCATGCCAACTTGTACTGCAGTCCTGAAGGTTTTGATGTGGAATTCTATGGGAAGAAGCACTTGCTTCCCATACACCAACTTGTAGGGTGTATGTCCTGTTGTATTCCTTCAGGTGATTCTATAATCCCATAAGGATTCTAGTAATCTATCAGCCCAATCCTTGTGGTGTAGTTGTATTGTTTTGGTAAAAATGGACTCAATAACTTTGTTGGTAGATTCTACTTGTCCATTTTCATGTGGATGGTATGGTGTAGATTTCCCGTGTTTGATTTGGTATTGTTCTATAACAACTTTGATTAGATGAGAGGTAAATTGAGTTCCTTGATCAATCACAATTTCTTGAGGTACACCAAATCTAGTAAAGATGTCGTTAAAAAACAAATCTACCACTGATTGTTCACTTGTAGCTGGTAAATCTTTTGCTTCAACCCACTTAGTCACATAGTCAGTGCATACAAGTATATATTTTTTCTTTTTAGATGCAGGGTTAATGGACCCTACAAAATCTAATGCCCATTTCTCGAAAGGCTCAATAACTACGTGGGATTGAAGTGGCATTTGGTCTCGTGCAGTAGGCTTACCCATTCGTTGGCATTCATCACAATTGGATACATAGGTTTTAGCATCTCTGAAAATATGAGGCTGGTCGTAACCAGATTACAGAACTTTGTAAGCGGTCCTCTTGTCTGCGAAGTGTCCTCCATAAGGACCATCATGGTAGGCTTGAAAAATATCATGAATTTCATCTTCCCTTACACATATCCTGATTACCAAATCAGGTCTTGTTTTGTAGAGGCAATCATCGCGCCACATGTAGTTTGCACTTAGCTGAATTACTTTCTGTTTTTCTCTAGGAGACAATTTCTGAGGCATCTTCCCTGTCACAAGATAGTTAGCTACATCTACATACCAAGGAGTGAATGTAGAAATAGAAAACAAATTTTCATCAGGAAAGTTATCTTATACTGGTGCGGTATCTCCCAGATGAATCATTCTAGATAAGAAATTAGCCACAAGATTATCCTTACCAGGTCTATCAATAATGTTGATATTAAACTCTTGTAATAATAACAACCATCTTGTAACTCTAGGATTTGTTATAGGTTTGTTCATTAAGAATTTGATGGCTGAATGATCAGTGTGTACAAAAGCTTGATATCATGTAATATAGTGTCTAAATTTATTGATAGCATGGACTACAACTAGCAATTCTTTTTCTGTGACCGTATAAATAACTTCAGTTGGAGACAAATTTTTACTGACAAAGTAAATAACATAGGGCATTTGATTTTCCCTTTGTCTAAGAACTGCCCCAAGGGCTGTGTCTGAGGCATCAGTACAGATATGAAAAGGAAGGGACCAATTTGGTCCTCTTAATACAGGTGTAGTTGACAATTTATGTTTTAGAATCTCAAAAGATATTTGGCATTCATCATCCCACTTAAATTTGACTTCTTTAGATAATAACTTGAATAAAGGGGTAGCTAGGCTTGTAAAATTCAGAATGAATCTTCTATAGTAGCCAACATGCCCTAAAAAGCTACGAACTTCCTTTTGTGAGGAAGGTAATCTGATTTGTGTGATAATATAAATCTTTGTTGGATCAACTCTCATTCTAGAACTAGAGATCTGATGTTGCAAAACAATACCTTTAGTGAGCATCATTTTTTACGTTTCATTACTTAAGGAAAGATTAGTTTCCTTACACCTAATCAATACTTTTTCTAGACTGGTCAAAGCTTCCTAGAAGTCTTTTCCATGGACTGTAAAGTCATCCATATAGACTTCCATGCAATCATTGGTTACGTCAGAGAAAATGGCTAGGGTAGCCCTTTGAAAAGTGGTTGGGGCATTGCAAAGTCCAAAAGGAAGCACCCTATAAGAATAGGCTCCACATGGGCAGGTGAAAGTGGTATTCTCTTGGTCTTTGGATGCTATTTGTATTTGGTTATAACCACTAAACCCATCCAAGAACGAAAAATACTTCTTTCCAGACAAGGTATCCAACACCTGATCAATAAATGGTAAGGGGAAATAATCCCTATGGGTGGCTTTGTTCAACTCCCGGAAGTCTACACATATTCTCCACTTACCATTTTTCTTGGGAACTATGACAAGTGGAGACACCCATTGACTATCTGAAATGGGGTATATGAGATTGGCTTGAAGGAGTTTTTCCAATTCCTCTTTTACAATATTTTTAAGGGATGGATTCATCCTTCCCTGAGACTGTCTAACTGGTCTTATTTGGTCATTAGTGTAGATGTGATGTGTGCATGTGTCAGGGTGAATGCCTTTCATGTCTGCATAATCCCATGCAAAGGCATCAAATTGTCTTTGGAGCATTTCAATTACTTGTGTCTTTTGTTCTGGTTCTAAACTAGAGTTGATATACAAAGGTTTTCCTGGGCTAATATCAAAAAGTTCAGTAGTTTCTTCCTTTTCTGAGGAAGCTGGTGATAAAGTATATAATTGAGTGATATCAGGGTGCCAAGTTTTTTGAAATTCGGAACTGAAAATGTGTGACAATCCTGCAAAAGACCTCGGGTATTCAATGCAATTTGTATCAGCCAAAAATAAACTTAATTCTTGTTCATTTGATTGTTCTTTCATTCCTCTTACTTGTTCAAGTGTTAACGGGGGTCTGATGAAATCTTCCTCTCCATAAGGGTTTTCTAACCAAACAGGTATTTCCTGTGTTAGTTGGGCAGGAGGGAAGAGAACAAGTTTTTGGCTATGTGTTCCATTGGATATAGTCATCTCACCAGACCAATAGCTAATAAAGGCATCTGTTGTGGCCATCCAAGGGCATCCAAGAACCACAGGGTGTCCTGGTTTGGAGGATGATTTAGAATAGATGACTAAAAATTCTACTGGATATTCCCAAGAAGCTAGAGTGACTGTGACATCATCTAGACTTCCTACAGGGTTAATGACTGACTTATCTGCCAATTCTATCATGGTTTGGTTTGGTCTTAACTGGTTGATTTGGAGATTTTGCATAGTGTCAAAAGGCATTACGTTAATTGTTGCACCCAAATCAATTAGTGTGTTTAGTAAATAAATACCATTAATTTCAACAGTGACTACTGGGTTTCCAGGGTCATTATATTTGTATGGCATTTCAGAAATAAATTCAGATAATTGTCCCACCACCTGAACAAGGGGAGGTTCCTTCTTCTTCCTTCATGGTTTTTTAATGAAAATATCCCTTATGATTTTGGCATATATGGGGATATCCTTAATGGCTTGCAACAGAGGTATTTTTATGCATACATTTCGTAATTCATCCTCTATATTTATGTGCAAGGGTGGGTCAGGTTTCTTCACTAATAGTCTTTCGAGGTAGGGTGGGAGATTAATTTGTTGAGGCACTCGTACAGAATGAGAAGTGATTGGAATAGGAGGGGAAGACTCTTTTTCTACAAGGGTGGTTTGAGTGTTTTCTTCCTCAGAATGATTATCATTTTCTTCCTGAATTATTACTGCAGGATTTGATTGGTTTACAGCGTTCCCAGATCGTAGTTGAATTTCATAGGTGGGAAAGGTTTGAACTTTTGTATTTTGCACCGAGTGGGTGGTTCGATTATTGGGGTTAGGGATTGGCTCAGCAAGGATCGTTGTTGGTTTTGGAGGGTTGTGGGCAGCTTGGTTTTGTGGTTGTTGATTGGCATTTATAGGTGCTTGCTACTGCTAGTTGGGGTTCAAGGGGGTTGTAAATTGTTGTTGTATAGGAGGTGGGAGTAAATATTGCATCTGTGGTGGGTTGAATCCAGGTAGTAATTGGGAAATGTTTGCAGGATATTGTGGATATGTAGGGTAAGAGGGATTTCCATACACAGGTCCCCTCCAACCTTGTTGCCAAGGTTGAGTTTGAGCTTGTTGAGGTGTCCATTGTGGATAGGTCATTGTGTAAGGACCCCATTGTTGTTGTTGATACTGTGCATTAGGGTCATAAAATGTATTGGGGTTTTGGGCTCTCCAAGGTCTTATGGAAGGGTATGGTTGTTCTTGTGAGACTCCTCCTCCCCTATACATGGCTTGTAGCTCAAGCAAATTCGGACACTAAGATGTGGGGTGTTCTAGTGTACACAGGCCACAGATTTATATGACATTTAATGGGAATTCCTTCTCACTGTGCTTCTTTCGACATCTATGACAAAATATTGCTAAAGAAACCTCTTCTTCTTATTTCTTTTTCATTTTTAGAGTATCTAACTGATTACTGATTGTGCTCAAGATGTCTATTTTAAAGTTCTCCAATAAGTTTCCTAACTCAGTTCTGGTGACAGTCCCTGATATTTGTTTTGTATTTATGCTAAAAGAATCTCTTGGTCCTTTGCCTGTTTTAGCTTGTCCTCTTGAGTATCTTCTACAGTAATTTGCAATCTCTACAAAAGTATTTTGGTGTACATCTCCTGAACTCAACAAGTTTAAAACTTCTATGCAGTCATCTCTAAGACCATTCAAGAATACAGTTCTTACTAAAGCTAGGTCTGTGGTGAATAGTTTTGATTTCTGATAGTTGTATAAGAACCTTTCTAAGTATTCTTCAGGGCTTTCATCCTCTATTTGTTGCATTTTAAAAAAGTCACTTTTAGCATTATCCTTACAATAGTCTTCGTATTTCTGTAAAAATGTGTCTTTCATCTGATCCCAAGAGAGGATTGTATTTTCTCCTAAGATCATGAACCATCTTAAGGATGAATCTTTCATTGTAGTAGGAAAGAGATTAAGTTTTTGGGAATCATCTGAGTAGTTATAGCTTCTACATAATATGTCAAACTTGAATAAAAATAAATATGGATATTCAGTTAACATACCTCTGAAAGTGGGTAACAATGATAGTGGGATATATTTCATGATGATGTTTCTGGAAATATCCAAGATTGGGAACCCAAAAGTCTTAGTCTTTGTGGCTGCATTTCCTTCTTCTTCTTCCATTCCACTAATAGATGGTTCAGAAACTAGATTTTATGTGTCTCCTAAATGTTCAACAGATTCACGTTCTGCCCACCCCAATGTTGATTCTTCCGTTTTAGGTTCTCCTTCTAGAGCCTCCCTGGCTCCCCTTGAATTTTTTCCTAGTGGAATTTTTCCTGCACCAGTGTCAGTTGGATTAGTTGGGGGGGTTGTTTTTGAATCTTTAGAGCTTACAAATCTACCCTTGTTATCTCTATATCTATGCATAAAATGGAAATTTGATTCTTAACTGAATTGAAATCCTAATTCTATCTAGAAGGTAAGAAGGCAACCTAGCTTTGGAGAACCCCAATCTAGTGGCTGCGTGGCTCTTCACTCAGGTCTTAAAAGTTTTATCCTCCTCCCTCAAGTAGCCTTTAAAAACATTCAAAATTTATGCAAACAATCTAAGCTAAAAATCACTTCCTACCGTTTGCAACTCCCCGACAATGGCGACAAAATGTTGTGTTGCTTATATGTTTAGTATAATGCACTCATTAATTATCAATCTGGGATTTGTAATCAATAGAGTTACAAGACACTAGTAACAAAGGTAATTCTAATGTCATGAGTATATAACTATTCTAGATTATGTATGTTGGAAACAAAACAAACTAGCAAACTGAAACACACTTTGGTTGTCTTTCACAGAGAGGCTATCTACTCCATTATGGCACATGCAAGTATGAGATGGAGTTATTTTGACAGATCAAATCTGTTATCTGACCCAGAGAACTAACTATGCAATCATACTTCTGAAATGGAAATCACACATCAATCATCAAGACATAGCATGGGTAGTTCAACAGTCAATATTTTGAGTATGTTGTGGTTCACAATGTGTTGTTGTGAACTTCACTAGTTCTCCTGCAAATATGTATGACTACTTCTGCCAACATTCATGTCCATGAGACAAAATCAAATTCATAAAAACAGAAATAGAGCATATGAAAAATAGAGTGAGTAAAGATCTCTAAGCAATCATATAATAGAAATCCTAGTCTAAACTATACTGCTATCATCTAAAAGAATTAAAGCTTCAGCTAATCTAACATTTACACTATTGAAATCAAATGTTAATACTAATATATGAATATGATGACCTTTGTTGGGCTGTGGGCCCTTTCCGCTTCAATAGGTCAGCGACTAGAGTCTACAGTAAGCTTGCTTTCAACCCACACATTACTCTCACTCAAACTTCAAAACATAGAATCAAACTATGCTAACAACTCAACTCACATTCAATCATAGACGATCAAGACATGGAGATAAATGACGTCCTTCTATTAATCTTCACCCAGAATATGTTCTACAATATGTAATGCTACTTCACATACTGTGTTATGCTAACTCTCCACTACCTCCACCATCCTTTCCATGACTATTTAAATAGTCTTATTCGTGAAACACAAGGAAGTGAAATCATTTGCAAATCAATCAATTGTTAAATTTAATTATTCGGTTACATATTTAAGCTTCATCCTCATGACACGAAGTGCATGAGGATGAAGCAAAAACAAACTATCCTAACATAGCCTTGCTAAAACATTTATGATTCAATAAACATCCAACAATTGTCTTGGGCACGATCTGGAGCTAAACTTGGTACATCCGGCTTCCTGTATTGGTACTCGATCGTGACAGGTAGATGGTACCGGATCCGAACAGTGCACAAATGGTTGCTACCGGATCACGGCAGTCTATGGCTGTTGGTATCGGATTGTGATAGGTGAGATTCAGTACCAAATCTGAATAGAAGGTGCGCTTGATACCGGATTTGAACAGTGGCAATCTGGCGCACAAGTACCTGATAGTTGAGCTAGTACAGGAAGGTTGGACTTATCTAGAGGTCAAAGATTATACATGGCAAATTGAAGCATTAGTACATGAAACATTTAATCTCCTAGATCAATAAAACACAAAAATGCATGAATTAATTATACTTTACCTTATGACCTTATCAATGGATAATGGTAGTGTTGTTTGTCATTTACCCAATCTTAGGTAAGACAAAAAGGTATAGATGAGGAGTATAATAGGGTAGTGGGGATGTCAATTTAGAAGCTCAACATATGCCACACCAAATTTCTCCCGAAATACATTGGGTCCTTCTCCATGCAGTACAAGCCAGGTATTATGGTGAGATTCATTTCAATATTTGAGGCATTTAGGTATGTTGCATTTAAAATTTATTTTGATTATGTAACGTCTACTTGGAAGTTATTCTATTTTCCCTGTTTCATCTTGGTGGTTGACATTGTGCCCTAGTAAGTGGTCACCCTTAGGGATGGGTTTTCTACTAGCAGGCCCCCTTGACAAGTCATCGTACCATTCCTGACCATACTTTCCACTTTCCACACTTCATCCCCTCATCTCCTTATCCTTTGGGATTTCTGGGTGTACTAACCCAAGAAGGGATTGTCCCTCATTTCATGGGAAGAAGGGGATGAAGGCCCAGAGTGAATGTAGCTAGAAAAATATAAAAGTCATATTATGAACCTTATATATGCTCGCCCAAATAGGTCTTGAGAACAATGAAATATTTCTCCTAAAAAAATCAAAGACCCTCAAAAGAAAACACACACACACACACACACACACACACACACACACACACACACACACACACACACACATGTGTGTGTGTGTGTGTGTGTGTGTCCCACTTGTTGAGGGATCTAAACAAGTGTGTTACAAGATAGATTATACCCCCATGGCACTCTGAGTACCTATCCCTTAAAATGACACCATGGTACTTTCCCCAAAGATAATTGATTAACCCATAGGGAGCACCCAATTTTTAGACCTTAATTAATTAATGGAAATAAATATGCTTGGAAAAACGATGCATTGAAAACGAAGGTGTGACACAACCTCTATAAAGGCACCCATAAATGAGAGACCACAAACCTTTGTATGTCATGAACCCATGCCCAAAAGTATTGACCCCATCCATATCATATTCTACATGACTTATAGATGGGATCACCTGGGAAACACTCCTTGACTTAGGGAATGATTCACCCAATAGGTCACCTTATCAACCCTCCCACACCTAAACCTGGGAAATTGCATAGGCTGTTTGAGCACTTGTTTAGTTTGATGAGGTGGTTTTTGATGCACATGATTAGGTGGATCTTGTATTGATTTGATTTACTTATCATGATGCATTTTACTTGACATCCTTGGAGGGTGTATTCATTGTCTTTGCGGGACTTAGTTGGTGGACACTCTTGGAAGAACAAGTGTAGCTTGGGATTCCTCAGGGCTTGAATCCCACAAGTTGGATACCATGACCCACACCTTGGGAAAATAAGGAAGATGAATATTTCCTTTGGAGGCAAAATAGGACACCATGTAGGACCTCACCTAGCCCCTACTATCCCAATTTGTTTCCTTTGGAGGATAAAATGTAACTTTTGGAGGGCTTGACATCACCCTAGGAATAGGGTTTTGGTGGTGGAGGTGTTGATGATTGACACTTGGAATTTTGGGAGAGGAGAAGCCTCACCTTGATGGAGAAGACCCTAGTGCTTGGAAAGAAGGCCTTTGGAGGCCCAATGATTCATTATCAAGCTCAACGTCCACCTAAAATTGTCAAAACCTCACCCTAGAGAGGGATGACATTATATTAGGGTTTCTTTTTTCACAATTTTTTAAATTAAATTCAAATTACTTGTGTAAAGGGGAAAACAAAGGGAGACGTCTCCCTTGTTTTGTGGTTTACCCTTTGTATGTGGACAAACTATGTTTAGGAGGTTTGGTATAAATAGAAATCAACCTCATTTCATTATATGATAGTTGTCCCATTGCGAGAAGACTCCTTGGCTGAAATTGGCGCCCTGTTTGGGAAATTTTACCTATCTCTCTTTGCTACTATCTCTTTTGATGATTTGTCTTGGCTATTGGATGAAAAAGTAAGTCGTTATCTTTCTTTGAGGATATTTATTGTTTTTATGGTGTAATTTTCTTTGTTAAAAGGAGTTTATGTTGTTAATGTTTGGACTAGGTTAGGAATATCTCTTGTTATTTCTTATTTTCTTGGTTGTAAGGTTAATTTGTTAATATTTTTGGGAGTATAAGGTAATACAACCCCACTAATCCCATCATAATTGTCTTGGAATAATTTCTTGCACAAAGGAATACTAGGAGAAGTAAAAAGGATTACACCCTCCTAGGTTTTTCCTAGCTAGTCTTGTTTTCCTTGGGGAGTAAAAGGGATTACACCCCCAAGGAAGTAACACAAATATCTCTTTCATTTAAAATAATCCATAACCCAATAGTTAAAATCACTAATCCCTTGCATTGGGATACGTAAAATCATGAGATATTGAAAATGTTTAAGATGTAATTTTTTATATATGCTTAAGGCTAGCCAAGATCCCTAGGGAATATTGATTCTCCAAGGATTTATTGTTCTTGTAATCAATTTATTCTACATCCATTAGGTATGCACCAAAACACTTCATAACTTTCAAAATTACTCATTTTCTAACCTTTAAAATTTTCTAGAAATCTACCAAATTAATCTACTAATTGTTGTGCTTCTTTTGGGTGGTTTACTTGCAAGTTTTGGTGGTTGGATTTTTCTGTTGTAGCAATTTTTTTATACAGCCATAAGGCTGTAATAATATCTCTTAAATACTTGTATCTAACAACATTTAATTGTTTCTAAAGTCTTGTGTTATCATACTTGAGTTACACTAGTAATTGCTAATTAGTCTCTTACACATTTTATTGGACTTTAGGTGGCTTGTTTAGAGGCTCTTATTATCATTTAATTGCTTATTTATATCATTATATATTGCTGCTAATTGGGAAATAAATCTTCACTTTCTTGTCCATTAGATCGTTGGACTCTTATCTTGTGTTTTCTTGTGTCTCAAGCAGGTACAACAATCTTCTGCAAATACTCAATTACTTGATAAACAGTGACCATCTCCAAGAATTGTTTCCAAGCCATTCTCCACTTAGTAGTTTGACCTATAGGGGTATCACTTCCATAACCTCACTTTCCATCCCATTTTCCCCTAGGGTCACTTAGGATGCCCCCCTTGTGTTGGATATTATCCTTCACTAAAGTGAGGGGAGGGTTTATCTAAGGTGACAATGGGTAGACTCTCCCAAAATTATCACAATATTGTGGTTTAGGTTGGGATTTTCCCAACCTACAGTTCATGCGATAAAATTTTGGTGTTGTTTCCGGGGAGGATTTTGAATCCTCTTTCATTCTGTAATGACACTTTGGAAAGATTTGATCCCAAATCCTTTACCCCTATATTTCCTATAGAATCCACTTAAAGGACATTCTCGTTCCACCCTTGATGAGATCTTCCTTAAGATCATCTGGTGACTCCACCATCCTATAATCTACCTTCCCTTAATACTTTTCCCCGAGGGAGATTCAAGCCTTCTAAGGTTTATCAAAGAAGGCCTCCTCTCAATTATTCTATCATCAAAACCATTTTCCAAGGTACCCTTCCCCTTTCTCCAATGGCTCACCCTTGGGAAAAAGACTTTTACAAATCCTTGAGCATGGCCAACATCACCAGAAACCATATTTCCATGCCAAAAGAGTCTCACAAATGGTTTCCAAATTTCTCGGGAAACAATGTGATCACGGTCAATGATCATCTCTATGTTATGGGTCGAGACATGGAGAATGAAAAAGTGGAACATGAGGATGTAGAAATGAAGCTAATATATTCATCATTGACTGAAGATGCTCAAAGATGGTTCAAAGAACTTATTGATAATCACATAGAATCTTATGAATATTTCGTTAAGTTGTTCAAGAAAAAATGGACAACAAGGAAGGACAACGGAATGCTTGTATCTCAGTTAAATCAAATAAAGAAGAAGGAGAATGAGACAGTGAGTGAATTTGACAATAGGTTTGACAGATTGTATCGCCAAATCTCGATGGATCTACATCCTCCAGATATAGTTGTTCGTCTCCTTTATATGAATGCATTTGATGGGAAATTGTGTTTCATCCTAAAGGATAAGAATCCCACAACCCTGGCACAAGAAAACAACTATAGCAGAGAGATTGAAAAGAATATTCTTAACTCAAAGGTTGACCCTTTTAAGTATCCATGTGCCAATACAAAAGAACAAATAAAAGCTTCTAGTAGCAGTACCATATCCAATTTCTCTCTTGACTCATAAGATAGACCGAATGAGTATTCAGTTTGTCCAAGCTCATAATCATATCATGGGATGTTGGACCATTGTAGAGATAGATTAATCTACCCCCATACTACAGTTTACTAGACAACAGAGAGATGCCATAAGTTGGAATCCAAGGCCTCAACAACAGACAAGATCTCATGAAACTTTGAACCTGATTGGGATGGTCGAAAGAGAAGAAACACCACAGTTTTCTCCTTTCCAAGAACCTCATCGAGAGGATGAGTGCCCCCGATATGATGAAGACTCCTTTGATGGTATAAACTTCATGGACACGATTTTCAACTTCCAAGAAGAGGATATCACTCAGGAACATATTGATGAAGTCATAAAAAGAGGAGCTAGAGAAGGATGACTCAGAGTATTGATTCAATTAATAGAGGATCAGAGAAATAAATTGAGAAAAAGGGAAGTTTTGATGTATGCAAGAAGAAACATGGCTTCAGTTCCTCCAATACAACCTTCCACTATGCTTAAACCATAAGTGTAAGTACCACTTCCATATGTAGAGAGGGTGATCCCACCACTTCCACCTATAGTCAGCGAGTTTCCTCTAAAACTAATTTCGACAGAAGAAGAGATTCAACTAAATACATACGTGTCGACTATGTTTGGGAAGTTGAATATGATGGTCCCTGTGACCGATATGTGGATGATACCATCTATTAGAAAATAATTTTTGAAGTTATTGAAAGTACCAAATGAAAAGGAGTACCCTCCAATAATACTAAATAGCATGTATATTGACCGGTAGAAGGATAATAACCCTGCTTTTTATCTCTCATTGGGGATGAATGGTCTCTGTTTGAGCAATTGTATGTTGGACTCCAATGTCTCAACCAATATGATGTCCTTGAAAGTAATGGAACAACTCAATTTGAAGATGACCCGACCTTATGGAAATGTTTGTGGTATTGATTCCAAGAAGGTCAAAGTTTACGAGCTCTATGAAGATCTTGAATTTTACCTAATTGACTTCCCTCATATCAGCCTCATTATGAACATATTAGTGATTGATGTTCTAGATGCTTGGGGAATGATTCTATCAAGAAGTTGGTTTGTTGATCTTGGGGTTTTTCTCAGTATGGATCTAACCCATGCATGTATTCCCATGGGGGGTGGAAATTTTGAGATTCTATATAGTTGGGAGTAGGCTGAGAAACATGTGATGGATACCAACAATCTTGATTACACAAGTGAGTGTGAATTTGATGTACCTCGTCAGATTATCGAGTATGATCCTTGGGACTTGCATTTTTTTCATGAATATTTCATAGATACACTACTCCCAAGGACAAATGATTACAAGGAGAAGCTTGCAGAGTTCAAAGGGAAAGAACCATGGTCCATCCAGATATTGAAGAAAGGAGATAAAGAGAAAAAAGAACGTGAGAAATCCATTAAAGATGTAGTCAACATAGAACCTCATGTGTATCCTTACATCAAAGATAAAAATTACATCAACTACAACAAATGAAGTCTTGCATTCATGTGGGATAAGAGGAAGGGCAAGCCTAATTACGATCATAAGGATAAAATTTGTTGGCTTGGCCCTTACATCATCAAGAAAAATTATGAGAAAGACAAGTACTATTTGATGTCCTTGGACAGGAGAAATATGACATTACCATTATATGGGTCTCTTCTCTGACCCTACATTCAAGGCACTTGACTTCTTCAGGGCACATGCCCCAGGTAAGTAGGTAGGTCATCTTGCATTCTTTTCATTTGAATCTTTATTGCTCATAGTAGTTTAGTTGCATCTCATGTTTCATTTTTCTCTACTTTCATATTGTTTTCATCATATTACATATTTAGTTTAGAATTAAAAAAAAAAAAAAGGAAAAACACAAAATTTTCTTTTCTAGATTAGTTTTTATTTTTGAGATTTTATTTGATATATATGGACTAAGGGTGATATAACCGCCCTAGATCTTACCTTTGTATGTTTCAGTGTAGGCACGGGTCCAACCAGGAGATGTTGTGGTTCTCATGAACTCTACAACAAGTACATGTCCCCAAGTAGGAGCCAGATGTTATCCCCATTTCCTAGGGATAACTAAGAAGATGATGTATCGAGGCCCTCAGGTTGTAGACATGGAGTAATGAGAGATAGATGGTTGAAAACTTCCACTTTCAAAGACAAATTTCTACCTCACAACCATAGGTCTCAGATTCATCATGATGGTATCCGCCACACCAGCTTGGTCATATTGACATTGTTCCCTAGTAAGTACTCATCCTTAGGGGTGGGTTTTCTACTAGGAGGTCCCCATTGAAAAGACAGCATGCTATTCCCTACCATACTTTCCACTTTCCACACTTTATCCCCTCATATCCTTATTTTTTGTCATTTCTGGGTGTACTGACCTAAGAAGGGATCATCCCTCATTTCATGGGAAGAAGGGATTGAAGGACCAAAGGTAATGTAGCTGGAAAAAGATAAAATTCATATTATGAACCTTCCAGATGCTCACCCAAATAGTTCTTGAGAATAATGAAATGATTCTCCTAAAAAAATCAAATACTTGCAAAAGCAAACACATATATATAAATGTCCCACTTGTTGAGGTATCTACACAAGTGCATTACAAGATAGATTATAACTCCATGGAAATCTATGTACCTCTCCTTTCAAGTTACATCGTGGTAATTCCCCCAAGACTAATCGATTAACTTATAGGGAGTACCCTATGTTTGGAACTTAATTAATTAATGGCAATAAATGGGCTTGGAAAAAAGATGCATTGATAATGAAGGTTCAACACACCCTATACAAAGGCACCCATAAATGAGACACTACGACCCTTTGTATGCCACAAAACCCATACCCAAAAGTATTTCCCCCATCCATATCATATTCTCCCCATGAATTAGAGATGGGTTCACTTGGGAAACACTCCTTGACTTAGGGAATGATTTACCCAATAGGTCACTTTATCAACCCTCCCATACCTAAACTTGGAAAATTGCATAGGGTCTTTGAGCACTTGTTTAGTTTGATGAGGTGGTTTTTTATGCACATTCTTAGGTGTATATTTTATTGATTTGATTTACTTATCATGATGCATTTTACTTGAGACATGTGGCATGTTAATCGTGGGTCCACGTCACCCCCATTTTCCCCTTAATTCATGCATACTCCCCGTGTTAGGGTCCTATAGTATAGTCTTATTTTCTCTAGTTACCTATTTGGGAATTTTCTCTGATCATTTTGAGAATGTATTCATTATAAGATGCTCAGGAGTAATGGTCCAGTGTTGTATCTTGTGTTTCAAAGAGATGTCTAGGTATATCCAAAGTTGGCAAGTGGAAATTTGGAATTATGATGCATACATATGAGTATTTGAAGGTTTAGAGTGGATCAGTCATTGGATTTCATGAATTATGTTATATTTTAATTGTGGCATAAAAGTTTACTTTCAGTAGATAAAAGAGAAAAAAACTTATAGTCGTTATCTACCGAAAGTTAAAACTTTCGGTAGCTAAACAACTTACTCATGCATATCGTTAGCTGCCAAAAATCGTGAATCTCGCCAGCATTTAAAAAGGGTCTTGTCACTCACATTTCTACGATTGTACACAAACCATCATTTGTTTTTATGCTGCCAGAAACCGATCCCGGGTATCATTCATACGATTTTCAAAAGGGATTATGATTCGTTCATCTATTGTTCAAATCAAGCAATCATAACCTAGATCATGCCCATACCATTTACTCGATCCTAAAAAAATGGTCACGAGCCTTCCCGTTCTTTGAATCTGTCGATGGTTGGTTTATGAGGGTTTTAAAGATACTCACAGGTGCTCAAACCCTCCATCCTTCGACCATATCCTTTTTTCTTACTGTTCTACCACCACCTTCATTTTCATTTGATTCTGTCATTTTCCTTCACATGCCCTGGCCACCTTATAATATGCACAGTTCCTCTAAGGTGTTTTTAGAAGTTCTGGTAATGAAGATCACAACTGGAGGTGACCTACTGAGGAAGGAACTGTAAGATATTTCATACCTTAAGGCTCACCTTGAGGCCTGTAATCTTTTCAAGGAGGTCGGATGTTATAATTTCTACTAAAATCTCCAAGGGTATCATCAAGGTATTACAGAATATTTTGCCAAGATTTTTTATGGCTTTCAAGTTTAGCTTGGTCCTATGGTAATGCAGATTGATGAGGTCGGTGTTGTAGTTACTACAGAGATGTCTGGTGCAGAAGAAAGGTGGTTTAAGACTACCTCAACCAAAGAAGTCGATTTCAGATTTTTCCTCAAGGAAGAACATCAACATATGAAGTGGCAAAAGGATATCCCAAGGAGTTACTTGGAAGAGAAGTGGAAAACATTACTAAAGATTATTCAGGTCTACATCACTTGTGAAGGAAGATATGGAAGAACCATGCTCTACCACTTCAGGCTACTCCTCCATTTCACATGTAAGAAACCTCTAAATATGCCTTTCTACCTTCTTAAGAGTCTTACTAAAATGTCATCCAAAGTTCAGGCCAATCTTCAGAAAGCTAGCAATAGCCTTTTTCATCATGGGTTGATCAAGTTGACAGTTTTGGAAGAACTCAACAGAAGAAAAAATACTTGGGACTTTCTCCTATTCTAGGGAGAATTTGGGCAGGAAGTTCAAGCTAAGAAAGGAGGAACTCCCCCACAGGAATTGACTTCCCAAAAAAATTAACAAGCGAAAAAGAAGAGCATTGTCTCTTGTGGAAACGACCACCAAGGTTTCTCCCTCATAATCAAATAAAGCAAAGAAGAAATTAGAGTTTGGGAAGCATGCATAGGATCAAGGAAAAACCACAACAACAAACATCCTGAACCTTCCATATTTTGATTTTGATTCAAAACCCCCAGCTGTAGAAATGGAAGATGAACCATCAGTTGTGGAAATGGAAAATCCTGAAGAAGTTGGGGCACCATCAAAGAAGAAAGCTAGCAAACAAACTAAGCTCCAGAAACTAAAAGAGGAAATTGTTGATTTCAAGTTGTTAGAAAGAACCCTGAAGAAATAAAATGAGGCTCTTAGGAAATCTTCCCTCAAAATTGGATCTGCATTAGATAAATTGGCCATTAAGTATGAAATTGTGAAGCACAAGAACAAGAGGATTTTCAAACAAACTAGCAGGTTGAAGAACATGAACAAGGTCCTGAGGTTCAAGCTTCTCCACAAAAAGGAAAAACCCACAACTCACCTCAGGTTGGATACCCTGGCTGAAGCTTCCCTTGATATGAGAGGAGGTGATCATGATTGATGAAGTAGGGTTAAGGATCAAACTAAACAATTTTTTACTAAGTTTGGAAACAGTTACAGTTTTTTCCAGCTAAGAGCAGTTGCAAAATCCATAAATAGCTGCCAAAAATCATGCCCAACAAAACGACAGTTGAATGCACTCTGTTTTTTCCTCTTAGCTGCCGAAAGTTCTGTTATCAGCAGAAAACACAAGGATATCCCCAAATTAGGGAAAATGGATTCTCTAATGCTCTCAAAGGCTCCAGATCAATTTTCCAGTTGTGAATCATCCTTGTATATTGTTTTCAAGCCAAGATCGAACTATATTTAGTTGTTAAAGAAAATCAAATATGGCCCTATATTTTGGGATTTTTTTGTAACCTCCAAAATGTTAGGATATGAATCAACAAGTAATCTTTGCTATTTTTACCCTTTCAGTGGTAAAAATCAAACATTGCAATAGATTTTAGATATATGGCATGATTTTGTAAGGGATTTTATCTCCTAGTCTATAGGACTTGAATAGAGGTTATAAAAGATGGAATTTAATAGGGGATATGGGTTGTTGATAAGCTAGACCTAAAGGGAAGGATGGTATGGAAATATCACCATCTATTGTAAAGATGTTCAGCAGGCTGTAAGTGACTCTTTGAATGAATACAAAGACTTTTTGTTTCCAGATTCTTGTGTCATGATCATGTGGTGAAGTGCTTCTTGTTGTAACTTGTTTTTCTCTATTTTCACATGTGTCTCTTTCTTTATTGTTTATGAGAAGATGATGTGCAGGATTTGATATAAACACCATGTACCAACTTAAAACAATATTTATGTTTTCTTCCAAGTTTGAAGGTAGAATTCAGATAAGCTATGCTCTGCATTTGGATTGAACCCTAACCTCCTCTTCATTTCCATCTCACAAATTATAAGAATCCACTGACATGATTATTTTTCCTGGTTACATTTGGTTTCAGTTATTCATTCATTTAATCATCTTTGACCTATTGACTCAATTTTTCCCAATGGACCTCTTTTGTTGTCTCAACCAAAAACTCTAAAAACAAATCCCATTCTGTATAGCTAGCCTAATATCCAATCCAAACAAATTTATATCATACAGAGAGATCCCTCTCTGAGTCTTGGAGGGATAGATCCTGGACTCCAAGTGGTTTTGTGGTTACCTCTATCAATTTCTCCCTCAGCCTGAGAAATTACAGAGTGCTAACATAATGGTGACTATACTGGGGAACTTTCTCCAGTAGTGCACTTCAATTTTACAGATCTGATTACTGATGGTGGACATTGATCAGAAACAAGAAGAATGAGATTATTCACCTGGCAAATCCAATCTCCAGATCAGTTCCAATTTGAAGACTCCACTGGAGGAAGAACCTGAAACATGACAAAGGAATCTGGAAAGATCAGGTATTCGAGCTCAAATTGTATTCAAGACATTTTTGGTTTTATCTGTAATTATTTTCTCTCTTATTATGATCCTGGTCAAGAGTATGTTGATGAAATTCAAAATGATCAGTTTCAAGCTGAAGAGCCTCAAAGGATTCAACCCATCCCTATAGCCCTGGTACACACTCCAATACATGTAGATATCCCAGTTAGACACAAACCTCATGCTTTATCTCCTATTATTGTTGAAATTCCAGTTAGTTATAAGCCCCTTGCTTTACCTCCTATACCTGTAAAAGTCCCAGACAGATACAAGCCTCTGGTTTTACCTTCTATTCTCAATGACCTCCCTGCAAATTATAGCAATAATATGCCCATGTTTGATGGAGAAAATGCAAAGATCACTATTGAAAAACACATTCAAAATCTTGAGTATTTTCTTGATCTGTTTGAGGTGGAAGAAGATGACGTATCTATCAGGATGTTTTCTTTATCTTTGCAAGGAAAAGTTAAAGAATGGTTCAGAAATATTCCAGCTGCAAGCATTAGCAATTTCCATCAGTTCATGCAAGATTTCCTAGATTGATGGGTGATCATGGGAAATTTCTTTCTCATCCTAGAACAGTATGACCATTTGAAAAGACAGCCGAAGGAAACAGTGCAACATTTTTCAGCTAGGTTCAATAAGGTGTATCATTCAATACCTGTTGATATAAGGCCACCCCTAGGATTATCTCACTTATGTTTCCCAGATGCCTTTGATCCTAAGATGGCATTCCAATTAAGAGAAAGGAACATCGCAACCCTTGAAGAAATGAAAAATGTTGCATTTGACGTGGAATCTAACCTGTTGAACAGAAAGGCAAAATTGAAAGCATTGATGAAAGACAGAATAGAAAAGGAACATTTAATATCTTCAGGAATTAAATTAGGTATTCTAACTAACACGGTAAATGAAGTAATGCATAATATTAGTAGGAGAGAGGAAACTATTGTTCTAAAACCTTATGTTTCATTAGTGCTAGAAAGGGAAAATATCAATGTCCCCAAGATTTTTCCAATTCATCCTCAGTATTCTGATCCTCCCAATGATTACTTCATGTATTCAATCTATGATACATCCAAAGATGAAGTGAAAAATCAGATGGTGATGGAAAAACCTCCTAAGATGATGTGCATGTTTGATGACCTTGCATATGTAGATGATTTTCTAGGATATAATCATCAGGGTGATGATTATGTGGCTGATTTTGATGCTAACTGCTCAGAGAAACCAGCACCATCTTCACGGGAAGAATAAGATCAGTTATTACAATGTGAATATAACAACAAAACTATGCATACTAAGCAAGATTGCAAGGAGGAAAATGCAGAAAAATTTCAAGAAAGCGCAAACTTCCTGCCCCTGTGTTTTGCCTCACTCCTGAGAGAACATTGCAAGAAGATTGTAAATAGTAAGAATGAGGAGTGTTCTAAAGAACCATTTGAGGAAAACAGGAATGATATAGAACATGCTTCAGATCTGGAGGTCCATCCCTTGAATATTTTTGAATGTCAAACCTCAAAAGAAATCATAGATCCTGGGACAGGTGATGAGTTGATCCATTTTGATTCCTTTCCCTTATGCTTTAGTTCATTTCAAATTGTGAAAGGTAATCTTGGCCATATTCCAGTTGAGAATCATAGTGTAAGCCATGAAGTGTTGTAACATCCCCAACCATCCACAAGCTGGGGCATGCTACCTACAAGCCCACCCTTGGACTTCGTACTCTTATCGATACCTTCTTTAATTAATAAGAATGCATAAGATACAATATTTAGCGACATGCACAACAATATCCAGAAATAATGCATAATCTAAGATTTAGTTAAACAATAATTAAAATACATAATGGAATACATTCATACATAGATAATAATATCACAACAGAGGTCACTTATATTTATAAAAAGGAGACACCAACTGGCTACAGACCAAGGATGTTCCACCCAACCGTAGACACCACTGCTCCAAATCTCAACAGCAGTGTCACCCCCGAGCCAGGGCTATGAATCAACAAGGATGGTTCCAGAGTGTAGTTGGGTTCCCAAACTAGTCATCTCTCAATATCTCACAGGATTATCAGCACCCACAATAATCCAAGTACTCAGCTCTCTTCTACCCAGCCTGTATCGCCCAAGATAATGGTCCTCCACCCTTCTCTGCCACGCAGTCCCTCAAGCAGTCCTTCTCCTTTTTCTAGGGCCTCCAGCACAGCTAGTCTAGAATCTCAATGTTGGAACTCTCAGGACTTGCAGTTGTGAGAAAAATAGGGCACAGGCCAACGCATCTCAAACATGCAGGCCCCAGGTCATGGTTGTATGCACCAATGACCATTACAGCCAATTATCTCGTGGATAATTTTCAGCATTTAATTTCCCCTCTTCTAAGCCAACACATAGGTGAGTATGGATCAATGGATGGGTAAGTGAGTGCATGGAAGGGCGTGAGGGAAAGAATGGTACTAAATGCAAGAGTAAAGGAGCAGACGAGCCAATGAGCAACCCCACAATTAGACTAGGGATAGGTTTAAGTATTTTCGTGGGGAATCAAGAACCTCTTGGCCTTCCCCAAGAAGCTTGCGTAATCGATCCCCTCCCTTAGGAAAAAAGAGTAATTAACATAGGAATAAATATTTATCCCCTCAATCCCCCTCTCTTGTGGAATCATAGCCCCCTATAACTCTAGTCCTTGTTCATCTAGAAGTGAGGGATGTGTTTATTATTAATAATGATCAAAACATTAAATTTCTTGGGAATACTAGCCCTTTAATAATTGTTTGTTCACTCGGGCCTCTCAGCATTGTAACAATACATTATTTAAAATGGGGGTTCGAAACCCAGGGTGTTACATCCCCTCCCCCTTTTCTTGGCACTATCCTGAGTGCATATACAAAATAGAGATCAAAATCTCAAATTTATTCAAAAATTTGTGGGTACTTTGCCTCCATGAAATCTTCATGCTCATAGGTAGCATCTTCAGGACCGTAGCCGGTCCAATAACCTTTTACCAGCTCTATAACTCGATTCTGGAGAATTTTGACCTTTCTGCCCAATACCCGCACTGGATGAACATGAAAGTCTCCCTCTGTCTCTACCTGAATCAGATGCCAATCAATAACATGGTTAGGGTCGTGTACATATTTATTTAGTAAAGATACATGAAATACATTATGCACATTCATGGAAGCAGGCAATGCAAGCATGTATGCAATTGGCCCTATTCTGTCCAATATTTCAAATGGACCACAAAATCTAGCTTCTAGCTTTGTACAACTACCCAATTTCAATGAGATTTTATTGGTCTTCACTTTCAAAAGTACATGTTCCCCTACTTTAAATTCTCTAGTTGTCATGTTCTTGTCTACATAAAAATTTTGTCTATCATGAGATTCCTTTAAATTCTTCTTGATCTTAACCACCTGGTCTTCCATGTCACTGAGCAACTCCGACCCAAGTACCACTCTATCTGTTGGGTTGTCCCATCTTACTAGAGTATCTCATGTCCTACCATACAAGGCTTCAAATTGTCTCATTCTCAATGAATCTTGATACCCATTATTATATGCAAACTCAACCAAGTGTAAGTAATCTTCCCACTTAGATGGCTTATCCATCACATACATTCTCAGCATGTCTTCAATTACTCGATTGAACCTCTCTGTTTTCCCATCTATCTAGGGATGATATGTTGTGCTAAATTTTATATTTGTGCCAAATCCTTTAAACAATCCCCTCCAGAAATTCTAGGTAAACTTTATATCTTTGTCCAAGACAATTGTCCTAGGTATCCCATGCAACCTAGCAATTTCCTTCATGAATTTTTTTTCAATATTAGCCACTGTATGTGTTGTCTTCACAGGCACAAAATGAGAAGCCTTTGTTAATTTTTCAACCACCACCATGATTGAATCATGTTGCTTATTCGTTATGGGTAATACCGTGATGAATCCATGGTGATCACTTCCCATTTCTTCTCTGGGATTGGCAATGGTTGCAGCAAACCTGCTGGGTGCCTATGCTTAGCCTTCACCTTCTGACATTCCATACATCGAGCAATGTAATCAACAACATCCTTCTTCATTCCTAGCAAAAAGAACTGGCTTCTTACTGCTGTAATCATTTTTTGGTAACCGGGATGTCCAGCATAAGGAACATCGTGTATTTCCTTCAGTACCAAATTCCTTAGTTCTCCATAACTAGGAACATAAATTCTAATTTTATGCATGAGTAATCCGTCTTCCTTTATCTCATACTCCTTTATTTTTTGTTGTACCTCTCATTGTTGTAAGCTTTCCTTTACCTGTAGGTAATGTTGGTCTATAACAAGACCATCTAAAATTATGCTCTTCAATTCTTACTGATGCATAATGACAGCAGTATCATGCATGGTATGCACTCTTCTACTAAGTGCATCGACAACTTTATTCTCCTTTCCCTTAATATGCTTGATATTGAAGTCATATTCACTTAAAAAATCCATCCATCTTGTTTTCCTAGCATTCAATGTTGGTTGTTCAAAAAGATACTTCAGGCCAATGTGGTCTATCCTTAATTCGAATTTATTCTCCATGAGATAATGCCTCCACATCCTCAAGGCGTGAACAATGGAAGCAAGATCCAAGTCATGTGTGGCATAGTTATTCTCATGCTACTTAAGCTTTATGGACTCATATCCAATTACATGTCCATTTTGCGTGAGGACTCCCCCAAGTCCTTCCTTACATGTGTCTGTACATACCACAAAAATTTCATTTGCATCAACAACATTTAACACAGGCGCACTAGTAAGTAATTCCTTCAACAGATTAAAAAAAAATTCATGCTTGAGTGTCCATTCAAATTTAGTTCCCTTCTTTTGCAAAGAAGTGATGGGATGAACAATATTAGAGAACCCTACTATGAACCTTTTGTAGTAGCCAGCTAATCTCATAAAATATATAATGTCTAACACAATACTGGGTGTTGGCCATCCTCTAATGGCTTCGATCTTCTCTGGATCTATTGTTATGCCCTGCTCTAAAATAATGTGTCCCAAGTAATGGATCTGCTTTTGATAAAAATGACACTTACTCAACTTGGCATACAACGGATGTTCTCTCAGTACTTGCAATACCAGTCTTAAGTGATGTTCACGCTCCTCTTCAGACTTAGAATAGATAAGTATGTTATCCAAGAATACTACGACAAAATTATCCAAATAATTTCTAAATATGCCATTCATTAAGCACATGAATAAAGCTAGTGCATTGGTCAGTCCAAATGGCACCACTACAAATATATAATGCCCATACCTGGTCCTAAAGGTTGTCTTATGAATGGCTTCTTCCTTGATTCTTACCTGATGGTATCCTTCCCTCAAGTCAATCTTTGAAAATATATTTTCTCCTCTTAGCTGATCAAAGAGGTCATCAATTCGGGGTAGAGGATACTTGTTCTTTATAGTGTACTTCTTCAGCTATCGGAAGTCAATACATAGCCTCAAGTTTCCATCCTTATTTTTGACAAAACGTGTTGGTGCTCCCTAAGGTGAAACGCTTGGACGTATGTACCCTTTCTTCAACAATTCCTCCAACTACATTTGTAATTATTTTAACTTTTGTGTGCTCTTTATATAAGGTATTTTTGACACCAGGGCAACTCCTAGCACTAAATAAATTGAGAAATATATCTCCCACCTTGGTGGCAATCCTGGTATTTCTTGGAATACATCTTCAAATTTTCGTAGCACCGAGAAATACTCAAGGCTTGGCCCCTTTGTATTATTTGTCTCTTCCACATGAGCTTCATACAATTGACATCCTTTCCTAAAACATATTTTTAGTTGTAAGGCTGAAATATCCCTTATAGAAATGGGTCTTGGGACTCCTTTCACAGTGCTCTGTTTTCCATTTCCATCAAGACATGTAAATGTCTTGTTATGACAATCTAGGACAACATGATGCTTGTCCAATCAATCCATTCTAATCAGAATATCATAGACCCCAATGGTATGATATTTAGATCCATACTAGTATTCATGCCATTAAGACTTATGGAACAACTTCTGACCATATCATGGATTCTTCTTTTGGTTCCAGTGGCTAATTGAACCAACTTTCTTTTCCAAGTTTACTTTTCTCCAAATGTAATCTATCCACTATCTTAGGATCAATGTAGCAATGACTTTCTCCTAAATCAATCAAAATAGAAATAGGTTGATTTATGATCTTACCTTCCACCTCGATCATAGTGGATTGGTACTCTGCTTGTTGATCATTTAAATTTGCATATATTCTTCCCATATCTTCGACTATTGTAGCATCTTGGATGTTGTTCACAGTATTCACTATGTCCTTTATGTGTGGGAAAACCTTGTACAGGTGATCTTCCTTGCATCCCCATCATTGGATTGGTGGTCTTCCCCTTTTTCCCAAGGAATATTCCTTCTTGAAATATCCCTTAGCATATTGATCTTGACGATTTCTACTAGGCTCATTCCTGTTGAAGGAAGGTTTGAATCCTTTCTTCCTTTGATCGGACTTCACATTTTTCTTGTCCTTTCAAGATTTATGCAGAGATTCTCTTCCCTGGCCTTGCTCATACAGGTATTTATCCTTCCTGATGGCTTCAGTCAAGGTCTTGGGCTCATCATGCTTGATCTTTTTCTTATAAAAGGATAGAAGTCCACTTAGAAATATCTATATTTTCACTTTATCATCACCAATGAACGTGGCATACTTTAACAATCCCAAGAAATTCTTCCTGTACTCTGCCATAGTCATGCTTCCCAACCTGAGTTCAAAGAAATACTGCATTTTCTTTTCATAGAAATGCTCTGAGAGGTACTCCTTCTGGAAGTACTTCTTGAACTACTTCCAAGTGATCCTACTTTCGTTAACATGTTCCACTTACTTCATTTGGTCCCACCACATTGCAGCTTTCTCGTGTAAATGGTAGGTGGAAATCCTGGCTTCCAGGTTGGATGAATAGTTATGCAACTGAAAATATATCCTGAGCCCAAGCAATGATGCTTCGACATCATCTTCCCTTTCTCTTTCACCCTCAAAGGAAGGTGACTTGAGATTCCTCAACTCTCCTTGAAAACTACATAACTCTTGTTTCCTTCTTTGGTATCTAACAGGAGACACCTCTGGACTGCTTACGGGATCATCCGATGCATAAAAATTTCTTTCTGAGTAAGGAGGTGAGTGGTATCCATGAGCTCTACTAGCACTTCTGGAATAACCAACTCTTCCACGATCATCCCTTATTTCATGGAACCTTCCTTCTTCCTCTTGTCTTGAGTTTGATCCCTTCTTCATTTGTCTCTGCAACTGATTTAAGATTTGCAACACTCGAGCATTTATTTGAATTTTCTCTCTCATCAGTCTCTCGTTGTCTACTTTGTAGCTTTGCACTTCCATATTTAGGATTCTTATCGTTTCTATTAATGTTTTTTTCTCTCCTTTTCCCTTGCGTCCATTGGACTTTGTCTCTGCATTACCAACTCTAGTATTCTTGCCTTCGGCCTCCTTATCATGATTGGAGGCTCCCTTGCCTTCTTCCATTTCCTCAATACACATCCTTAGTTGAGGTGTTTAAACCCCTTAATTCTGCAAAATGTGCAAGCGACCATTTTGTTAGAATTATGCATACGATAAACAAAATTTTCAAACCATGCTACAGGTCTCTGTTTTTTTTCATGGAGATCATATCCCCATTCTCCGAAAATAATAGTGTCTTGTTATCCTTGGCTGACATGGAATTTCATCCTGCACAGATGCTTCCTTCAAACCACCTTCCCAAGTGACCATGATTAGAAACCACAGTTAAATCCTTCCTTAGCACTATTCTATCTCAAAGACAACCAATTTGGCCCTTATCCCTCCTTCCCTTAGCTATCAATCTGTATATGACCACGACCATGACCCTGCACTTAGATGAAAAGCGCTTGTCCAGAGCTTTAGGACTTCGAAACTTTCATCCAGGACCAGATCAACGGTCCTCGTCCTCTTTCATGATCAACAATCGAGATCCACTTCGAGACTTCACGCTTCAGGAATCTCAACTTTCCTCGCTTGCCTCTTCCCGGAACACTTTTACTCAAAGTTCATGATCTGTCGACGGGTGTCCTCCCACATATCAGTGGTTGTGAATCACTTCATCTCTTCGGGCTTCAAAAGTTTCAAAACTTTCCTCCTGCACTTTCTCCCAAAGTGATTTCACC
Source organism: Picea engelmannii (assembly GCA_009831015.1). NCBI lineage: Eukaryota > Viridiplantae > Streptophyta > Pinopsida > Pinales > Pinaceae > Picea > Picea engelmannii. Next base: position 134,097 of record ML795855.1, read on the forward strand.
CGAAGTCAATGATCCTTTGACGTGTTTCTTCTAGAATCAATGGTCAATATGTCCTCCGGCCTTCGGGAGTTTTCGACTCAACGCAACCTGTCACATGTTTCCCCTCTGAAGTTCCCAGTCTATGGACTGAATGATCTGTCGCCATGTGGAGAAATACTAGAAGAGGATGCATAGCCCAATCAGGAGGGTGACACATGTCACGTTCTAACTAACATTTCAATACTCCAAATTCCCAAAACTTACTGACACGTGGCACACATCCCATGTGTCCAAGTCATCCTAGGTGACATCTGCAAGTCATGTCACTTCAGGAATTCCAGGATCCACATCACCTCTAGGTGAAATCATCATGCCCCATCACTTCGACTCTTCGGGCTTCAGGACTTCAAGAGTCTCCATACTAGCACACTTCCAATTCTCCCGAACTCTGAATTCCCGAACTAACCAATATGTCGCCATGTGTCCTCCTAGATTGGATGACTAAGATTTGCTTCAGGTATTCACCCAGATTCCATGGATCTGCACCACATTTCCTCTTTAATCTGACGGTTGAATCTCACTTCGGGTCTTCGGACTTCATAAATATCAAATTTCAAAACTTATCTATCCCCAATGGCTTTTATCTAAAGCCCTAGATCTGGTGACGTGTGGCTCTCGACAGATCAATGGTTGAGATCCTTTTGAATCTTCAAGTTTCAAAAATATCAAACTTCAAACCTCCTCTAAGTACACAAGATTATGCTATGTGTCCCCTTGAATCGAACGGTTGAGGCTTACTTTGGGCCTTCACCCGAAATCCACAAATTTATGCCACCTCTCTTCTAGATCAGATGACCTAGATTCACCTCGGATGATCTGACGCTTGAGATTTACTTTGGCTCTCCGGCTCTCTGGGCTTAAGGAGTTTCAAATCTCAATTGAAAACCTCTTGAACAAATTTCTCTGGAGTTATTGATCTGCTGACATGTACCTCTTGGTGATCAATAGTCAAAATCTACTTCGACTATTTCACCTCCACCTCATCAACAAATTTCAGAGTTGTGGATCTCACACCACCTATCTCTCCTTGATGATGGACAGCCCCAAACTACTTTGGCTATATGAAGTTTCAATGTTCGAGCACTAGAAAGTCACATCACTGCATTCCTTTTAATTTGCGAAGGCACGCATTGATGGTTTGGAGTAACCCAATTTTTGCCCCGCAATTCTCCTGATGCTAACACGTAACCCATTGGTGAAACTGTGGTTTGGATTGTTGGACCGCCTTGGGAAATTATCTCCCATGAAACTTGGTTCCCCGCAACGCCTCCTATATGTTGATATCACTCTAAAATGGGATATGACGGTTGTGACCTTAGCCCTTGTTTCCTTTTCATTGGACGACCTGTGTTCACCTGTCCTCCAATCGAATGATCCCAGATCTCTCTTGATCATACAATGGAGATCACTCCTAAATTTGAGGAGGGATGGTCATGATCCTTCGAACCCCTTACAATGAGTCTCTGGAATTCTATCTCTTGTGTATATTTTGCAACGTCATTCCTCCTGGGGTTTTCAACTTCACGGTCATAATTCGATCTCGACCCCGAGACTCTGACCAACAGACCCGAACCATACCAACACGGTGTTTCAACCAGAAGCTTTGATACCAATCTGTAACATACCCAACCACCCATAGGTTGGGGCATGCTACCTACAATCCCACCCTTGGAATTTGTACGCTTACCGATACCTTCTTTAATTAATAAGAACACATAATATACAAGATTTAGAGACACGCACAGAAATATCTAGTAAGCATGCATAATCTAATATTTAGTTAAACGATAATTAAAATACACAGCGGAATACATTCATACACAGATAATAATATCACAGCAAAGATCACTTATCATTATAAAACGGAGACACCAACTGGTTGCAGACAAAGGACGTAGACACCACTGTTCCAAATATCAACAGTAGTGTCACCCCTGAGCCAAGGCTATGAATCCACAAGGATGGTTCCAGAGTGTACTTGGGTTCCCAAACCAGTCAACTCTCAATCTCTCGCAGGTTTCCCAGCACCCACAACAATCCAAGTACCCATCTCTCTTCTACCCAGCCTATACCACCCAAGAGAATGGACCTCCACCCTTCTCTGCAGGGATGATTTTAAGGATGGAAATTTATTTTTAAATGTAGAAACCTTGGTGAATCTTACTGATCCTTCATCTGACAACTATAAATGTTTGGTGATATTTTTGTAAAAATATTCAAATTTCTAAGGATTTCATATAGTATTTATAAACATTTTGCAATTTTTAAGGTAAAATAATTTTATCCTATAGAATTTGGGCGAATCATTTTTAAAATAGCGAATATTTATTTTGTAAAAACCATGGAAAATTAGCCCATGAGCGAAATTTAGCCCCTAAAATCATCCATGTTTCTCTGCCATGAAGTTCCTTGGGCATTCCTTCTCCTTTTTCTAGGGCCTCCTACATAGTTGGTCCAGAATCTCAACGTTGGAACTCTCAGGACTTGCAGTTGTGAGAAAACCAAGTCACACGCCAATGCATCTCAAACATGCAGGCTTTAGGTCATGGTTAGATTGCACCAACGACCATTACAGCCAACTATCTCATGGATAATTCTCAGCAGTTCCTTTCCCCTCTTCCAATCCAAGATGCAGGTGAGGATGGATCAATGGATGGGTAAGTGAGTGCATGGAAGGGCGTGAGGGAAAGAATGGTATGAAATGCAGGAGTGAAGGAGTGGACGAGCTAATGACCAAACCCACAATCAGACCAGGGATGGGTTTAAGTATTTTCATGGGGAATCAAGAACCTCCTAGGCTTCCCCAAGAAGCTTATGTAACTGATTCCCTCCCTTAGGAAAAAAGGGTAATTAACATAGGAATAAATATTTATCCCCTCAAGCCCTCTCTCTTGTGGAATTGCATCCCCCTATAACTCTAGTCCTTATCCATCTAGGAGCCAACGATGTGTTTATTATTAATAATGATCAAAAAATTACATTTCTTGGGTGTGCTTTCCCTTTAATAATTGTTTGGGCACTTAGGCCTCTCAGCATTGTAACAATACATTATTTAAAATGGGGGTTCAAAACCTAGGGTGTTACAAGTGCGAGTGGAACCAATGTCGCAATCATCTAAAGCATTATATGACCCAATAGCCGATATGTTGGATGGCTTGTGTTTTCAAAGTCAGTTTCCATTTACTCGTAATGATTTCAAGAGTTGTTATGATATGGATATGATCAGACAGTTAGATCCAATGTCTTGTTCACTAGAGATATCATTAGAAAACTCATCAGATAAAATGAAAGCATATTCTGAAGTGTTTGAAGACATGGAAAGCACATATGGAGCACCAGGTCAGGAAGTTGAATTGATGAACTCAGAATACCAAGAAATAGGTCAAGTATATCTTGATCTTATAGATCTCTATATGGAAAAAAATTCCATCATAGAGCAACCATTCCTTTCGGCCATCTTTGTTTCTTTGCAGGCATATCAAGCTCCCTATGATGATGATCAGTCTCACAATCACTTTCAAGCACCCTTAACAAATATGTTTCTAAATTGGGTGAAAAACATTGAAAGGGACAAGGTGCCAGAGCAAACATTTAATTGGTTATACTGGATATTGCATATTGATTAAGATCAAGCACTCTCATGTTAGAATAGGAAATATGTATATAAATAAGATCTTCAGATCAACACCTTTTTTAATTATCAGATTTACAGTATGCAAATAAGATTGTTGGGTAGCATGTGGTCTGTTTTATTTATGTTTTACTTCAAAGGTCAGTCTGAATGAATAATCATCTAGTTTCCAGTCACTGAGTGCAGGACAGATCAAGATACAGGCGGTAGGATCAGTCCAATGGACAAGGCACTGATTTACAAATCTAGAGATATGAGATTCTTGACACCTCCTCACAAGCTGCCATGCCCATTTGGAGCCTATGTTAGGGTCCTATAGTATAGTCTTATGTTCTCCGATTACCTATTTGGGAATTTTCTCTGATTATTTTGAGAATGTCTTCATGAGAAGATGCTCAGGAGTAATGGTACAGTGGTGTATCTTGTGTTTCAAAGATATGTACAGGTAGTTGGAAAGTGGAAATTTGGAATTATGATGCATACATATGAGTCTTTGAAGGTTTAGAGTGGCTCATTTAGTGGATTTCATGAATTGGGTTATATTTTAATTGTGGCATAAAAGTTTACTTTCGGTAGCTAAAGGAGCAAAATCTTATCTAAACAACTTATTCATGCATATCATTCGCTGCCAAAAATCTTGAATCTTGCAAGTGTTTAAAAAGGGTATTGTAACTCACATTTCTGTAACTGTACACAAACCATAATTTGTTGTTATGCTGTCAGAAACCGATCCCAAGTATCATTCATACGATTTTCAAAAGGGATTATGATTTGTGCATCTATTGTTCAAATCAAGCAATCATAACCTAGATCGTGCCCATACCATTTACTCGGTCCTGAAAAAATGGTCATGAGCCTTCCCGTGCTTTGAATATGTCGATGGCCGGTTTCTGAGTGTTTTAAATATACTCACATGTGCTCAAACCCTCCATCCTTCGACCATATCGTATTTTATTACTATTCTACCAACACCTTTGTTTTTGTTTGAGTCTGTCATTTGCCTTCACATGCCTTGACCACCTTATAATCTGCATAGTTCCTCTAAGGTGTTTTCATAAGTTTTGGTAATGAAGATCACAACTGGAGGTTCCCTGCTGAGGAAGGAACTGCAAGATATTTCATACCTTAAGGATCACCCCGAGTTCTATGAAATTTTCAAGGAGGCTGGATGATATAATTTATGCCAAAATCTCCAAGGGTATCATCAAGGTATTACAGATTATTTTTCCAAGAGTCTTGATGCATTTCAATTTCATCTTGGTCCTGTGGTAATGCAAATTGATGAGGCCAGTGTTGCAGCTTCTATAGAGATGCCTAGTGAAGGAGAAAGGTGGTTTAAGACTACCTCAACCAAAGAAGTCGATTTCAGATTTTTCCTCAAGGAAGAACATCAACATATGAAGTGTTGAAGGATATCCCAAGGAGTTTCTTGGAAGAGAAGTGGAAAACATTGCTAAAGATGATCCAGGTCTACATCACTTGTGAAGGAAGATATGGAAGAACCATGCTCTATCACTTCAGGATACTCCTCCATTTCATAGGTAAACAACCTCTAAATATTCCTTTCTACCTTCTTAAGAGTCTTACTAAAATGTCATCCAAAGTTCAGGCCAAGCCTCAGAAATCTAGCAGTAACCTTTTTCATCATGGGTTGATCAAGTTGATAGTTTTGGAAGAACTCAACAAAAGAAAAAATACTTGGGGCTTTCTCATGTTCTAGGGAGAATTTAGGCAGGAAGTTCAAGCTAAGAAAGGAGGAACTCCACCACAGGAATTGACTTCCCCAAAAACCAGCAAGATAAAAATAAGAGAAATGTCTCCTGTGGACACTGCCACCAAGGTTTCTCCCTCACAATTAAAGAAAGAAAAGAAGAAATTAGAGTTTGGGAAGCAGGCAGAGGATCAAGGAAAAACCAAAACAACAAATATCATGAACCTTCCATATTTTGATTATGATTCAGAACCCCCTGCTGTAGAAATGGAAGTTGACCCATCAGTTGTGGAAATGGAAAATCCTGAAGAAGTTGGGATACTATCAAAGAAGAAGGTCAACAAACAAACTAAGCTCCAGAAACTGAAAGAGGAAATTGTTGAGTTCAAGGTGCTAGAAAGACACTTGAATAAAGAAAATGAGACTCTTAGGAAATCTTCCCTCAAAATTGGATATGCATTAGATAAATTGGCCATAAAGTATGAAAATGTGAAGCACAAGAACAAGAGGCTTTTCAAACAAACTCGCAGGTTGAAGAACATGAACAAGGTCATGAGGTTCAAGCTTCTCCACAAAAAGGTAAAACCCACAACTCACCTCAGGTTGGATACCCTGGCTGAAGCATCCCTTGATATGAGAGGAGGTTATCATGATTGATGAAGTAGGGTTAAGGATCAAACTAAACCATTTTTTACTAAGTTCAGAAACAGTTATAGTTTTCGCCAGCTAAGATCAGTTGCAAAATCAAGAATTAGCTGCCGAAAATCATGCCCAGCAAAACGGTAGTTAAATGCACTTTGTTTTTTCCTCTTAGTTGTCGAAAGTTATGTTATCAACAAAAAACACAGGGATCTCCCCAAATCAAGGCAAGTGGATTCTCTAATGATCTCAAAGGCTCCATATCCATTTTTGAGTTGTGAATCATCCATCTATATTGTTGTCAAGCCAAGATCGAACTATCTTTAGTTATTAAAGAAAATCAAAGATGGCCCTATATTTTGGGATTTTGTTTTAACCTCCAAAATGTTAGGATATGAATCAGCAAGTAGTCTTTGCTATTTTTACCCTTTGAGTGGTAAAAATCAGATATTGCAATAGATTTAAGATATATGGCATGATTTTGTAAGGGATTTGATCTCCTATTCTATAGGACCTTAATAGAGGTTATAAAATATGGAATGTAATAGGGGATAGGGGTTGTTGATAAGTTAGACCTGAAGGGAAGGATGGTATGGAAATATGACCATTTTTTGTAAAGATGTCCAGTAGGTTGCAAGTGACTCTTTGGATGAATACAAAGACTTTTTGTTTCCAGATTCTTGTGTCATGATCATGTGGTGAAGTGCTTCTTGTTGTAACTTGTTTTTCTCTGTTTTCACATGTGTCTCTTTCTTTATCGTTTATGAGAAGATGATGTGCCTCTTTCTTTATCGTTTTCACATCCCTCTACGATACTACACCGCAAATCCTTCGAACTCCTGAAATGGTCAACGTCGAACTGACTATATCGCAGATCCGACGGTTGGAATAGTTCCTGGGCATCCTCAGATCTACAGCCCAAATTAACTTCGGGCTCCGGGACTTTAGGGGATCCTTCTCCCTTATGAAGAAGACCAAAATTCGTTAAACTCGCAAAGTCTGAATGAGTCAAGGGTTTAAGACCTGTGCTCCTTATCCAAATCCAATGGTTGTGACAGACCTTGGATCCTCTTGAACGGATATCATCCACTCGTCTTCCATACGAAATGATCTCCCCTTTTGAGACTTAAATATCACTATCATTCCTAAGCTTCATCAGTTCTGAAATAATTAGGCACTGGCGCATACTTTGTGCTCTTTCTCCTGAGCTTAACAAGCTCCTTCTCCTAGGAGGCTCAAAACAATTGGGAATGTCAACATACATACGGGAAACTAAGCCTAAGGTCGACGAACTCATAGTTCATCTTCTTAAACTCGAGACACTACATGGCTCGAGAATTTACATGTACAAACCATATAATTCCTTGCTTAAATACACAATCAAGAAAAATATAAAGGAACACAGTCTAACCATCAAGAAACATGCACATCCTTTGAGACATTCATAGGATATCCAACTTTATTTTACAATTACAATGCAAATATATAGGGTATGAGAATACTTATCTATTTCTAATTGTAGCCAACTAACTGGCTATGGGTGTTCTCCTTTCCACCCAACCATAGGCTCAGAGGCATGTATTCTTAGCACTCTTGCCACCCCGTGATGAGACATGATATCACTAGGGAACTATGTCATTTCTCATAGACCTTCTCTCTATCACAACATCCTAGCGAGGTTTATCAGATGCTTCCCCAACATTAATGATGCAAGCCCCCTTCCCTCCAGCTGTTGTGCGACCTCCTAGTCTCTCGATATTTCATTCTTCTAAGTTGGATTGACTCTTCGAGCTCTTGGTTGAACCCAAATAAAATACACACAAGCCCCTCTTTGTTCCCTATGTGCAGTTCTAGACAGACCCGCGGGCTAATTTCCATGCGCTCCCAAAACACTAGTTTCAGGCATTATCCCCTCCTTCATACGACCCTAGGTTGTGTCCTTGTTCTAATGTGCGATTGTGAATGCGGGAAAGAGTGTTTTAAAACCACCCCACTTTTTTCCCCGCAATCCTCCTCATGTTTCCACGTATCCATTTACGAATATTGTGGTGCCAATTGCAGCTCGCTCTGGAATAATTATCCTCCATGCAAGTTCTGGCACCGCAATCCTTCTCGTCCGTCGATTTCATGTCTTTCAGGACTTCCTTATGATCAACGACTGCTATTGAATCTCATTTCCTGCCATCTACGCACAATCTCAGATCACGATGATCTGTTGCCATGTAACTCCCCTCTAGATCAACGGTTGTCGTTGATTTCTCCTTTCGGGCTTCGGGAGTTTTGATTTTCAAACTTGTCTCTCCTCTATAAGGAAATCTCTTGGAGTGGTAGATCTACTGCCACCTAGCTCCTTGAATCTATGGCCAGGATCTCCTCCTTGAGTCCAGCCTTCAGGAATCTTGATTCTCAACCTCCACAAGCTCCCTTTGCTAAGTTCTTTCTTTGCATGTGACCTTGGATGACGTCCTCAAATGACCTCGTGAATTATGTTAAATATCATGCACCTTCAATCCCTGAAATTTTGTGGGACCTTTGATCTCCCGATCTTGACAGTACTTCTAGATTGACGGTTCAAATCTGCCCTCTAAAAAATCTACGGACCAAATCTCTTCGCGATTCCAGACTTCAGGTATTTGAAATCTCAACACTCACTTTCCTCTATACTTTGGTCTTCCGGAGTTAATGATCTGTTGACACATGTCCTGCTAAATCAATGGCCCTGTTCCTACCTTAGATGTTTGACCTTTCAACCCATATCTACAGGCCTACAACCCCCTTCTTGATCAATGGTCGATATCCTCCTTTGGGTCTTCGGACCTTTCCTCCTTCGCTTTTCTCCAGAGTTATATATCTGACGCCACATGTCCACCTTTGCATCGACATCTCTCATCATTTCCAAGACTTCAGCCTTCGGCGATTTCAAATCTCAACAACCAAAAAACTCTGAAGTGAAATCTTTCAAAGTGTTGGATCTTCTGACACAAGTCCTCTCTTGATACAATGGCTATTCAATCGTTGTCTAACAAAATGAATCTTCATCCTCCACACGTCCCTTCTCATATCAATGACCCGCGTTCTTCCTTTGGGTTCAACAACCCTTAATCATTTCGGCCTTCGGCGCTTCAGGATATTTTGAAACACTACTTCACAAAAACCTCAGAGTATGATCCTCTGAATTTCATGATCTGATGACACGTGTCCTCTTCCAGATTGATGACTATCATTCACTTCAGTTTTTCGGGCTTCAGCGATGTCAAACCTTTCTCCTTCGCGTTATCCTAAAGTGACTTCTCCCAGAATTCACAATATTTTTCCATGGGTCCCCTTTCTCGATCTAATGGCTCATATTCTCTTTGGGCATTCGTGATTCGGAAGTTTCAATTCTCAAACTGAAACCCCAATGTAAATTTCCCTGGAGCTCATGATCTGGTGACAAGTATCCCTCTGCAGATCAATGACCCTCGGCTCTTCGGCTATTCATCCTTCAGGTGTTTCAGTGTTACATCGTCATCTCCTTCTGGATCTCATGACCCGTTGACACATATTCCCTCTGAATCTAACGATCTAGATTCATTTCATCCTTTCGGGCTTCGAGCTTCAGAAGTTTCAAATTATTTGTACGCTCATTTCTCCCGGAGCGTCTTCACCTGAACTTGATGGATTTTCATCAGACGTCCTCCCAAATTATGGATGGTCCTAAATGAATTCGAGACTTTTATCAAATCTGCTCTCCTTTGTGTGTGCATAATGTTAAGGCTCATACACCTTTGTCCGGATCCAACGATTGTGTATCCTATGTGCTTCGATCCAACGGATGGGATCTGTTCTTCTCCTCTGTGCTTCTTATGTTCGATGGATGTTGATCTAATGGTCCAGGCTCCTCCCCACAATCGATCAGATGGTTGTTGTCGCTCCTCCTCCTGAGCTTTTGATTTATTCCAACTTGGAATATTTTGTCAGTATTCAAAGGTTTTTGGCCTTTGAAATTTCTCTCGCAAACCCAACTATATTGGGTCTCACTTACGCTCTTTCAAGCATTATCTCTTATGATATTTTAGACTTAGAATAAGTTTGTCCCCTATGCACACTTTGTGTTATCACTTCTGAGCTTGTCCCCTTCGAAGGTTTCAATCTCCCATGAACCTTTTTCATTTCTGGGATTTCGTCAAACTCAGATCCGAAGGATTTCTTGGAAAGAAATTATTCTCACCCTCCTGGTGTTCTCCTTGCTTGATGAAAACCTTGCAGATCTACTTCTTATAGAGTATTCAGTAACTATGTTCCTTCCTTAACTCAACACAGAGTTCCCTTAGTGCACACTTTCACCTGCTCGATGCCCTCCTGTCAGAGCTTTACAAAGTTCTCAGTAACTCTGGTTCTCTCTAAACTCAGCAAAGAGTTCTTTCGGTGCACTCCTTGCACTTCTATTGATGAAGATTCAATGATATCTCTCCTGATATTTTCCTGAGGTTAACTCACCTTTTTCAATGGACTCTTTCCATACTGTGTGCACTCCTTGCACTTGGAAACTCAAAATGAAAGAAACAATTGAAACTCATTCAATACTTCATCAATTCAAGCATTCACAACATGAACGACATAAAAACATAACAATAAACACAAACATACAAACACACCATGTGCAGGAAAAATTGCTTTTCTATTATCTATGTGTGTCTATACAGATGTTTAGAAAAACTAGACTGCAACAGAGTCCCATTTCTCTCAATCTCTCTCTCATAACTATTCTACCTCCTAAGTCTCCTAGGACTCTCTCTACCTGATATCTCTCTCCCAAGTCTCCTAATTACAAAATGAAGGCTCTACGAGCTTATCCTCTTCATCGCCTTAGTTCCATCATTGTCTCAGTTACGACACCATACCTCTACGACTACATTCCATAAATGAATGTCCAGACCTGACTACGATCTGGACCTAATACAGGTAACCATTTAAGGCAACCCTAACCACTACCTATACAAAGGCATAGCCTAACATTTATCATCCTTACAACATGCAAAAATATGTATAGGATTATATTCAAAGATTTAAAAATGGGAGGGTCGGTGCCTCTCCCTTTCTCCATTGCGTGTCTACATGCTGGATCATTTTTTGAGGTGTAGTGATGCTCCTGCATCATACTCCACTACTAGTAAAAACTTGACCTCCTGCTCAAGAGCTCCTCTTCTCCAGTGTTGAAATCCTCCTGGATCCCAAACTCTTTTCTAGAGTTGTCCTCTTGCTCCTCTACCTTGTTGCTGATGTTGTTGCATCTTCTTCTTATTATTTTCAGTTGCTATTGTAGGTTCTCTTATGTTCAGCTCCCCTTTGTTGACTGTTGCTTGCGCTGACCTCAACATCATCCTTCTTATTTCCTCTATCACTCTATCCAGCTGCTCGAATGGTTGGCTCTTCTTACGTAGTCTTCTTGGCTGTAACTCTACCTTATCAGTGGGTAGATCATCTTGATCCCCTATTTTGTCTTTACTTCTCCTTGTGGCACTAGTTTTCCACTCGGCTGCACACTCCATTTCCAAAGTCCCATCATTGAGGTGTTTCCCAGCTCCTCCTTCTGACAGATTTGCTTTTAGGAGTTCTCCTACTGGCATATCTCCATATTCCTTTAATTGCTCGCCTGGATGGTATGCTCCTTCATCTGTCTCCAAATTAGCCTATTCTATATGCCTACTTCTCTCCAATATTTCCAGTTCCTCATGCATCTCAGCAAATTCCATGTTGTTGCTTCATTTTCTGCTACAGTCTCCAGTGTTGCATTCATTTCCTATTCAGCTTCCTGGATGAAAATTTTGAGCCATTCTTCTGAATGCTCTTCTCCTAAAATTTGCGTGACTATCTTCTGGAAGCCATCTGATGGTTCTAAATTGTCCAACCAATCCTCCAACATCCTCAATTATATATCCCATTGAGTGATAATTTCAACTGTGTGATCCTCTTCTTATTCTCCTTGGGTAGCTTCTGATATCTTCTCCTTCATCATGATAGTCATTGTTGGATGTCCCTCCCCTGTTGTTTCACTGTCATCATGTGCACTAGCCTTCACTTGGTTGTTTGGTAGGAATTATTTGATCCCTCCAATGATCAAAATAATCTTTTGATCCTCCTCCTGGATGGTGATATTTTTTAACTTCTCATCATCTTCACTCACATGGTCTGCAAACCCACATGAATCTTCACCTATCAGCACTCCTTGTCGATATGAACTCTCAACAAAGTCTGTGAGACTCTTAGACAGTCTCATCTCTTTCCCCCTACCCACCTGGAAATTTGGGACTTATATCCTTCCCATCTGGTAGTCTATGAGATCAACCAATCCCATATCATTGCCCACCTGAAAATTTGAACTTTAGGCACTGGTCCTCTAGAATTATACAAGACCTTCCACTGATCTCTTTCAATTACCCACTAGCAACCTGAAATTCCATTTCTTCCCACCTGGCAGTTCATGAAATCCTCTGCTAATCTCATATCATTGCCCACCTGGAAATATGAATTTCCACTGCTATCCTCCTGACAATCTATGAGATCCTCCAATGATCTCATTTCATTTCCCACCTGGTAATGTGAAAATCCATCTCTGCTCTCCTAGCAGTTTATGAGATATTTATCTGATCTCACCTCCTCCTCATTACTGAGGTGTCTCCCAACTTCTAGTTCATAGATTTGAATCACTTCTTCTTCATCTCGGAAGATTTTGACATACCTCATCCACCTCTTTAATAGTTGTTGTTGTCCTCTGGCCAAAAATATCTTGACTAGCCACTTCACCTTCTTCTTCATGGGCCACTCATACACCCAATGGGCTTTAGCATCTCGCTGCATTTTTAATGTCAGTTGCTCCATCCTCGCTCTTATTTCATTGAGCTCCAGATCCATCTATAGATTTATTTTCTTCTTGTAGCCTTCTCTTCGACCACACTCATGGCCTTCAGTATCCATTTCCACCATCTACCTGCCCTTCTGAAAAGTCTATGGATCACTCTACATCTACGAGCATATCCATCTTCTCTTACAAATCACCTGGATGTTAAAAAACAATTTGTTGTGCTTGTGCAACAACCTCCTCACAGAGAATCAGTACCTTGCTTCCTTCACCTGTTGACTATAGGAAAATTCCTATTTGTGATACCACCTAATGTTATCAGGTCACCTCCTTTCACAGTCTCTCCTTTTTCTGTTGTCTACAAACAAATTTCGTCCTTCTAATACCACTTGGTGTCATCAGATTACCTCCTTTGCCTACAAAAATCAATTATGTGCTCTAATACCACCTGATGCAAACCTCCTCCTGGGGTTGCACGACCTCCTGGTCTCTGGGTCTTTTTTTCTTCTAAGTCGAATCGACTCTTTGGGATCCTAGTTGAACCCAAATCAAATATACATAGGTCCCTCTTTGTTCCCTGTGTGAAGGTACTAATAGACCCGTGGGCTAATTTCCACGGGCTCCCAAAACACTAGTTTCAGGCATAAGCCCCTTTGGCATTATCCCCTCCTTCATACGACCCTGGGTCATGTCCTTGTGCTAATGCACGATTGTGGGCACGGGAAAGAGTGGTTTCAAACCAAACCACTCTTTTCGTGCTCGTAATCGCGCATTAGCACAAGGACATGACCCAGGGTCGTATGAAGGAGGGGCTTATGCCTGAACTAGTGTTTTGGGAGCACGTGGAAATTAGCCCGCGGGTCTGACAGTCCTGCACACAGAAGGAAAAAAGGACCTACGTAGATTTGATTTGGGTTCAAATAGGAACCTGAGGAGTCGATTAGACTCTGCAGTTAGAAAGATCCTAGACCAGGAGGTCGCAAAACCCCAAGAGGGTAGGGGGATTCATCAATCAAGCTTGCAGCCTTCCTATTTTATTTTGCATGTCTGGATCACGCGTTCCCCTCTGTGCATGTGTTATTGTCTGGTGTCTCTCCTGCTCTCTGCAGAGCCTCACATATGTGCCTCTTCCTATGTGTCTTCTCTTGTCTAGCTTCGCCTGTCTCCCCCTTCGCCTTTCTCCTCCTTGGGGAGGTTATGGACCTTTCTTGTTCTTTCTATCAAAAGGAAACTCAGGTCAGTCTGGGTATGCAAGGCTATGTGGTACTTCAGGATGACAGCCTAATGTCTCCTCATCCAAAACATTCTTCCATTCATGGGGGTGGTTGATGGTTCAACCACTAGTCCTTTTCTTATTAACTGATTTCTCCTTGGGGTTAGGATCAGGCGTATCATTTCAGTAAGAAAAACTTTGGGTCATTTGACATAATGAACCCTCTCCATAATTTTCCCATTTATTTCCTCTAGTGATATCATGATTCATCCCCACAGTCATTCATTATCACTCTAAACAATAATACATTTACATTGTTCACATGCCTTAGCATGGTAATCCTTACTAACGATTAATTACAAGGTGGGGGAAACATGGGTGTTACAAAAGGACAACTACTAGTGTTTGAGGAAACACATAAATAAAGAGAAAGAGAAATCTCAAAAACAGTCAAGGAAAATTAACAAATCATCATTGACTTGAAGACTCAACTCCAAGAATCCAAAAGAATAGAAGAGGTCCTAACTGAACAACTTAATGAAAAACAACAAGACTGTGAGAAGAAAGAAGTTGAAATTGTCCTTCTAAAAAAGGAACTTGAGAAAGGAAAGAATCACTCAATATTTGAAAACATTTCAAAAATATTGAATGACATTATGAATATTCAAAGATCACCAAAGGATAAGACACGACTTGGTTATGATAAAAAATAAACCTATGCAACACAGAAGATAGACAAAAGAAAAAGCAGTTATGCAGGTGCTCTTAAGAGCACCTTAAAAATTGAAAATAACAAGATGAAGAAGGAACCATTAAAGAGTGTTCATAATAAACTAAAGTTTTCACCTCCCACAAGAGAGAAAGAAGACAAATGGAATATAATGGCTAGAGGAACTCCTCCTAAGAGATATGAACACATATTTCTTGGATATTGCTACTCTTGCAATAACTTTGGACATAAGCAATGCATTGCAAGGCTTATGGAAAAACATACATTCATAGAAATAATCAAAAATATAAAAGTAGAAAAAATAATCAGAAGAATAGAAGTTACAATTCATTCTCTCCATTACAAATTTTCAATGTTGAATGCAAGAAGTGCAACAATTATGTTCACCAAACCAATGAATGTAGGCTAACCACAAAAATAGTTTATTTTATCACTCAAGATAAGAAAATATGGAAAGGAAAACATATGGAAGATACAAAATGAAAAGTAGCCCTCTATGCCAAGAACAAAAAGTGTCAATGGTAAATTGACAGTGGATGCTCCAAACATATGACAACAGATAAAAGTAAATTGATCAAACTAACAAAAAGGGTAAATGGAAGTGTCACATTTGGAGATAATGTATCTACTAAAATACTTAGAAAAGGCACAGTCACCTTGGGCAACAAGAAAAACAAAGCAGAAAGTGTGTTACTAGTTGAAAATATGAAGAATAATCTTCTAATTCTTATTCAAACTTGTGATCAATGGAATATACTCATCTTTGACTCCCATAAATGTGAAATAAGAGAAGAAGGATCATAAAAATTAGTTGGTATTGCACTAGGAAATTCAAGCAATGTCTATATTTTAGATATTAAGGAAGAAGAAGAATGCCATATGAGTCAAGTAGATGAAAGCTATATATGGAACAGAATAATGGGACACTTGATCTTTGATAACCTATTCAAAGCTATTAAAAAGGGAGTTGTAAAAGCCATGCCAAAATTCATCAAACCCTCATATCTTGTTTGCAAACACTGTCAATTAGGAAAGCAGACAAGAGTCGGATTCAAGACAAAAGAGCATTCTACATCAAAACCCTTAGAGATTGTTCACACTAATCTCTGTGGGCCCTCTAGGACTAAAATCCTACAAGGGGAACACTACTTCATGTTGATCATTGATGACTACACAATGATGACCTAGGTATATTTTTTCAACGAAAAATATGAGGCATTTGAAAACTTTAAAGCATTCAAGACTTATGTAGAGAATGAAACAGATATCAAAATAAAATGTTTAAGATCAAGTAATGGAGGGGAATTTTCCTCTAAAGAATTCAATAAGTTTTATGAAGATCATGGAATCCAGAGACAATTCTCAACTCCAAGAAATCCTCAACATAATGGAGTTGTGGAGAGGAAAAAAAGAATTTTTCAAGATGCTGCAAGAACTATGTTGAATGAAGCCAAGCTTCCAGAAAAATTTTGGAGAGATGCAATCTATACAAAAGTTCACATACTTAACCGAGATCAACATAGATTTAACCATGAGAAAACCCCTTATGAATTGTGGTTTGGAATACCAGCATCTGTGAAACATTTAAGAGTCTTTGGAAGCAAGTGTTACATCAAGAGGGATGAAGATAATCTAGGGAAATTTCACTCTAGATCAAATGAAGCTATATTTTTGGGATATTCACCTAACAAAAAGGCCTACAAATGTTGTAATATAATATTGCACAAATACTGGAAAGTGAAAATGTAAAAATAGATGATCTAAAATTGAGAAAAATCAAATCTCAAAATAAAACAAAAAATGATGAATGGAGAAGAACCAATGATGATGAAGAAGATGGTGAATCACAAGATGAAGAAAATGATGAAGAGTTTCAAGAAAATGAACCATACACTGATGAAGAAAATATTCAAGAAGATACACCCATGCCAAAACCACCATCAAAAGGGATTCAAAAGAATCATCTAGAAAATCAAATTATAGGAGACAATAGTGTTGAAGTAGAAACAAGGAGAAAACTCTTATATGAATAACAAGCAATGATTTATCTAATAGAGCCTAAAACTTTCGCAGAAGCCAGTAAAACTGAGGATTGGATAAAAACAATGAATGATGAACTTGATCAAATAGAGAAAAGTATGACTTGGGAACTGGTTCCAAGACCTAAAGATTAAAATTTGGTAGGAACCAAATGCATATTCAAAAACAAAATCAATGAAAATGGAGAGATCATAAAAAATAAAGCCATGCTAGTATGCAAGGGATATTCCCAAGTGGAAGGAATGGACTTTAGAGAAACCTTTTCCCCAATAGAAATATTAGAAGTCATCATAATGTTTTTAGAATTTTCATGTTTCAAAAACTTCAAAATCTATTAGATGGATGTCAAGTTAGCGTTCCTGAATGGAACCTTAGAAGAACAAGTCTACATAGAACAACCTTAAGGGTTTAAGTTGACATAAAAACCAGACTATGTATGAAAATTAAAGAAGGCTTTGTATGGTCTTAAACAAGCCCATAGAGTATGGTTCTCGTGACTTGATCATTGTCTACAACAACAAGGATATAAGAGAGGAATTACTGATAGTAATATATATATCAAAATCAATTCCCAACCGTCAGATCGACAACGATAATACTCATCCATATATTAAATCCAAACAGACTTTGGAAATTCGCCACTCAGGTGATCATTGGAGACAAGTATCTGGTTATATGAGTTGCAGGAATCAATGATAAAGAACGAAGAACAATGTAGATCGTTGGATCAAAATAAGAGCATGATCAAACAGTAAAGAATGAAGAAACAATGTTGAGCGTTGGATCAAAATGAAATAAAAATTAGGTGTCTCTAATCTCTTTCCACGAGTTTGTTGAGAAACCAAAAAAAATGGCTAAGTATCATATTTTATCTATATGACTTAAAATTTCTAAGTATGGTTAATTATGGAGGTAACGGAAGTTGGGGGTGCATTTTGATGACACCATAGAAAACATGTGAGTATGCAAGTCCGATAGTCTGCGAACCCGAGAAAAATCACTTGAAATTTTTTCTAAGTATAGGTTCATTTTTTAGGCTGCAGAAGTTGGGGGTGCATTTTGATGACACCATAGAAGACATGTGATTCCACAAGTCTGAGAGTCCATGAACTTGAGAAAAATCACTTGAAATTTTTTCTAAGTATAGGTTCATTTTTTAGTTTACGGAAGTTGGGGGTAGATTTTGATGACACCATATAATACATATGAGTCTGCAGGTCCAAGATTCTGTGAACTCGTCACACAAAATAATTCTAAGTAGAATTCCATGTTTGAAATGGATGAGAATCGTCCTCTCAACAGTTGATTAAATCCAAACTATGGATTCATCTAAAGAGCCTAGATAAACTAGGGTCGTCCACTCAACACTTGATCATGTATGAACCATCGATCTAATTAACACTGAATAAGTGTCTGTTGGAATTGCAATTGGCCACGGGTTCCGGTCCCATAGAAGAAAGGGGTTCACAACTGAGACTTAGAGTCAAATATCAAACAAAGCACCTTTTGTAATAGAGACTTAACCCGATGTCACATACAGGAAAGTTAA
The DNA here is from genome assembly GCA_009831015.1 of Picea engelmannii. NCBI lineage: Eukaryota > Viridiplantae > Streptophyta > Pinopsida > Pinales > Pinaceae > Picea > Picea engelmannii. The sequence continues at coordinate 152,490 of ML795855.1, forward strand.
GGCACCAAAGGCTTAAATCTATTTCCTGTAGGAAACACGAGAAGAACACCATTACTGTAATTGATAGAGGCTAAGAAGCTTGTTCACCATTGTGGCCACAAAGATAAAGAAGCATGTATACCAATACCATTTGAGAATCTTATTCTTAATTTAGTTTCCTATTAAAAAGATATTGAAGAAAAAACCAAAGGCATTTGATTATTTAAATTGATTTATGTTAATGAAAGGGTACAATGGTTCATTGTCAAAATACGCAATGGTTCAAATTCACACTAGTTGGAAGACTATATAAACTCATAATAATGAAGAATGAAACTGTGACTCGGGATATATATGAGTATACCTGAAGCAGAGTCACCATAATATATGAGATTAAAAATAAAAATAGTGTAGTGAGGGTGGAAGGGAGGAG
>ML795855.1:154001-201230 GCA_009831015.1 Picea engelmannii
CCCCCCCCCCCCCCCAACTCTTCTTCTTAGGATGTTCTACATGCAGTTGTGTTTTTCCATGATTTCAAAATGAAAATACATAATACAAAATAGACTCATTGGCCAAAACAATTTCTTGGCTCACATTCTTATGTGCATATCTATAATTACATTTCAATTGGGGTTTAGTGTAGGGGTATTACATTCCCCTATGCCTTATTTATGCATTGTCCTCAATGCAACATATATATATTTGCAAACAAAAGTTCAAAATTTACAAAAAGATGCGAGTATTCTTCCCACATAACATCTTCATGTCCCCAAGTAGTTTCTTCAAGTCCGTACCAGGTCCATTGGACCTTTACTAGATTCGAAATGACTCTGGAGTTGTTTTTATTTCCTATCTGAAATGCATACTAGTTGTACCTAGAATTCACCCTCTAGCTCTACCTGAATCGCATTCCAATCAATGACATGATTAGTATCAGGTACATACTTTTTTAGTAAGGATACATGAAAAACATTATGAATACACATGGATGTTGGTAATGCAAGCATATAAGCTATAGGGTCAATCATTTTTCAAAACTTCAAATGGATCACAGTATCGAGTTGCTAGTTTTGAGCACCTTCCCAACCTTAGGGAACTTCAAATTTCTTTTACTTTAAAAAATTCATGGTTTTCTACTGAAAATTGTGTAGGGGTTCTATGCTTATCATCATAACTTTTTTTCCTGTCTTGGGAAGACTTCAAGTTTTGTTTTATCTTCATCATTTTATCCTCCACATCCCTGAGTAAATCGGGTCCAACTATCCTCCTATCAATTGGATTGTCCCAACTTACTGGTGTATTGCATTTCCTTCCATAAAGTGCCTCAAATGGACTCATCTTTATATATGCATGGTATCCATTGTTTTAATCAAAATCAACCAAGTGTAAATAATCCTCCCACTTTGAAGGCTTGTCCATGACATGCATTCTCAACATGTCCTCTACTATCAAGTTGACTCTCTTTGTTTGTCCATCTCACTCAGGATGGTAATTAATATTCAAATTCAAATAATTTCCAACCCTTTGAACAACCCCTTCCAAAACTTTGAGGTGAACTTGGGATCTCTACAAATTAAATCATTTTTGGTATCCCGTGAAGTCTAGCTATCTCCTTCAAGTAGATGTCAACAATGTTGGCTACCTTGTGAGTTATCTTCATGGGAATAAAATGGGTAGATTTGGTAAGCATGTCCACAACTACCATAATTGAATCATGGTGTTTGTTAGTTCTAGGAATTTTAGTAATGAATTACATGGTTACCACTTCCCTTTTCCACTCAGGAATGGGTAAAGGTTTTAGTAAACCAGTTGGGTGTTTTTTCTTAGCCTTGACCTTTTGACATTCAAGACACTTGGCAATGAAATATGCAATGTCCTTTTTCATACATGTCCAATAATATAGCTTTTTGACATTTGCAATTGTCTTTTGGTAGCATGGGTGTCCAGCATAAGGCACCTTATGCATTTCTTATAAGAGAAGTTTTTTCAAGTCTTGATTATCTGGCACATAAATTATGTCCTCATACATAAGAATTCCTTCTTCCCTCGGTTCATAATTCTCAATTTTTTTCTGCATTTTTCCTTGTTGTAGCTTTTTTTTCATTTCCTCGTACCTCTAATCTGACTTTGCAACCTAAAAAATTCAGTTTTGTAAGTCATATTTGCACATGTTGATGGTTTAAGCATGTATTTCATGTACTCTTTTGTTGAGTGCATCAACCATGTTGTTCTCTTTACCTTTGATGTGTTTAATATAAAATTCATATTCACTAAGGAATTCTAACCATCTACTTTTCATGGCGTTCAAGGTTGGTTTTCCAAATAAGTATTCCAGTTTGATGTGATCCGTTCTCAACTCAAATATTCTAACCATAAGGTAGTGCCTCCACATTTTTAAGGCATGCACAATAGCACCCAACTTTAAATCATGAGCGGCATACAATCTCTCATGTTCCTTCAGATTTATTGATTCATAGCACACCACATGGCCATTCTAAAAAAGGACCCCACCAAGACATTATTTTCATGCATCAGTTCATACAACAAAATATTCATTAGGATCATAAATTTTCAGAATAGGTGCACTTGTCAATAAGACTTTTAAATGTTGAAAGATTATTTCACATTCAGGTGTCCACTCAAATTTCACACCTTTCTTCTGTAGAGATGTGATTGGGTGTGAAATTCGGGAAAAACCTTCAATGAACCTCCTATAATAACCTGCAACTCCCATGAAGGACCTCACCTCAAAGACATTTCTTAGTGTTGGCCATTCTGCAATGACTTTTATCTTTTCAGAATCTACAACTATACCTTTCTCTGATATGATATGGCCCAACCCAAGTAATGAATCTTCCTCTGGTAGAAAGAGCATTTACTCAACTTATCATATAGTTGATGTTCTCTCAACACTTACAGCACCATCCTCAAGTGGTGTTCATGTTCTTCTTCATATTTGGAATAAACAAGGATGTCATCCAGAAAGACAATGACAAACTTATCCAAGTATTCTCTCAAAACACCATTCATTAAACACATGAAAATAGCCGGTGCATTTGACAATCAAAATGGCACCATTGTGATCCCGTAGTGGTCATACCTTGTTTTGAAAGGAGTCTTACTAATTTCCTCTTCTTTAATTCTCACTTGGTGATATATGGATCTAAGATCAATCTTGGAAAATACCTTTGCATCTCTCAAGTAATCAAAGAGACCATCTATCCTTAGTGGAGGATATTTGTTCTTAAATTTATCTTGTTTAGTTTCTTGAAATCAATGCAAATTCTGAAGGTGTCATCCTGCTTTTTCACAAATAGCATTGGTGCAGCCCAAGGTGACACACTTGGGCGTATATATCCTTTCTTCAAGAGTTCATCAAGTTTTATTTGTAACTCCTTCAACTTGAGTATGCTCATTATGTAAGGATTATTGGATATAGGGGTTGCTCCATGCATTACATTAATTGAAAAATCAATATCCCTTTTGGGTGGTAATCCAGGAATTTCTCGAAACACATATTAAAATTATTTTAGAATTGCATAGTCCTCGATGTTGGGAACCTTGTCCTTAGGATTTTCCTCCATATGTGTTGCAAACAGTTGACATCCCTTTCTAAAACTTTTCTTCAATTGCAAGGCTTAAACTTCTCTGATAGTCATAGCTCTTGGGATCCCCTGCACTTTTCTCAAGTTCCATTCCTCATATAAGCAAGTAAAGGTTGTTTTGTAACGGTCCATAATAGCATGGTACTTTTCCAGCTAGTCCATACCAATGAGACATTCATATGATCCCAAAGGTATGATATTTAGATATTCTTTGGTACTTAGCCCATTCATATCCATTGGGCATGCCTTAACCATTTCATTAATCTTCCTTTAAGTCCTGGTAGCTATTTGTACCAACAAAGGTTTTCCAGGTTTTCCTTTTGGAAAATGAAACCTTTCTACCATCTTAGGATATACATAAATATGACTAGCTCCTAAATCAATTAAAATAGAAATAAGTTGGTTTTTGTTCTTACCTTTTACTTCAATCATGTGAGACTGAAATTCATCTTTCTTATTTTCCAAGGCTGCATAAATTCTTGGTATATCCTTTCCCATATATTCAACTATTTTAGCTTGTTCTCATTGCTAATAACCTTTGCTTTTTCATCTTTTAGAGGACATTATTGGTACATACGGTCTCCATTACAACCCAAACACTTTATGGGTTGTTGTCTTGGTATTTGTTCCACGGTTTCATCCATCCTAGGCTCTTTGGAAACTGGTTGTCTTCGAGTATTATTTCTAAAAAATGGGGGTTTGTTTCCCTTCTTCCTCTGCTCCATCTTGTTTTTGACTTTGTCTTCCCAATCCTTTTGGAAAATTGTTCTTCCTTTATGTTGATCATAGAGACATTTTTCTCTCCTTATGGATTCTTCTAGCATCTTAGGATCATCATATTGTAGTTTATCACTCATGAATAATGGAAACCCACTTAAATATCTTTGAATCTTCACTTGCTCATATTTGATAAAAGGCACATATTTCATAAATAATAAAAATCTTCTCTCATACTCGTATATGGTCATGCTCCCAAGCTTGAGTTTAAAGAACTCTTTTATTTTCCTATCATAGTAGTGTTTGGTTAAATTTATTTTCAAAATATCTCTTAAACTCCTCCCAAGTAATATTCTTTTCATCAATGTTTTTCACTTATGCAAAATGATTCCACCACGTTGATGCTTTTCCTTTAAGTTGATAAATTGTTATTCTCCCTTTTGCCTGAGAGGAATACTTATGTAGCTAAAAGTGTTTCCTCATTCCCAATAGCTAGGTCTCATCATCCTCATCCTTTTTGTGCTCACCGTCAAAAGGAGGAGGCTTGATATTATTCATTTATCCCTTTAGCTCATATGTCCCAGTTTTCCTCTTATGTTTCCTGACAGGGGATGGGCATGAGCTAATACGTGGCCTCCTAGTTGAATGTTTAGGCGAGTGTTGATGGTATCTATCATTACTCCTTGTCTCACTTCTTTGTCATGAGACTTATTTTCCCTTCCCTTGCTAGACTATGACTCTTTATCCATTTTCCTCTATATTATGTTTAGGCTTCGTAACAGCTTGATGTTGAAATCATCTTGTTGTTCCTTGACTTTCCTAAGCCTCTCATTATCATATTTATAAATTTGAACATATTTATGCATATTCTTGACAGTTTCCATCAAATTTTTGTTTTCCCCTTACCTTAATCATGTCCATTGGATTATATTCTTTCAATACTCATATCAATCCATTGCCCCCTTATTTCCTCCTTGTGGCTGGAAATACTTTGTGTCTCTTCCTTGTCTTCCATGATGTTGGTCTCTGTTTCGGTCTATATATTCTGAATTCTGCAAAATGTGCAGTGAGTAATATTTGTTGGACAAAAATAATATATAACAACTTTTCAACTACTAACTCTTCTTAATGTTAATACATATATCCTATAAATGATCTTTGGCCCATCCAGGTTTAGTGTTGAAATCAGAACTATGATACCACTTTGTAACACACCTGACCCCTTAAGTATATTCTAAGGGATGAGGTGTCCAAATTTTTCTATTTTTACAACTATTCATTTCTTCAATTAGACTTTGTAAATTGGTTATGCCCGTCCAGATATTTCCAACGACTATAAATTTGTCTCAAGCCAAGTTCTAGATCAAAAGATATGTCCTCTTAAAGTTTGTAAGTCTTCTTCTGTAATAATTCCATGTGGCACCCATGTGGCTCCACATCACCCTCTAACGTAGACGTGGCTACTGGCATGGATGATCTAGATTATTTTGAGAATGACATGAGGAAAAAAATGTAATTGATATATAACAAGGAAATACACAGAGACACTATGGAGAACACAGAAATACAGTTAAAACCAACTTCCATTAATGAAAAAGAGATAAAAACATTGTAGAACACAAACTGCCAGAATGGTGTAGCCTATCTCTGAAAAGAAAGAGATGTTGTCTACACTTCATTTACAACAAGATTTACATCACACTCCATTTCCTTCTTAAAGGGTATCCTTCACCTCAATTATATATGAGAGAGTGAGAGGAGAACAATTCCCATTATGCATGTGGGATAAATTGGACTAAGTTTATAAAATGTCATAGGCATGTAAAACACTAGGACTTCATTGGTGGTCACCCATCCAAGTACTACTCTAGCCTAAGTGTGCTTAATTGTGGATTTATAATGGGATCCAGTGAATTAACACGATGTTGTAGGCATGTACATAAGACCAATAGGAAATCATTACATGATGTTTGTAATTAAAAAATGAATATGACATTACATTCCATTCCCCATCAAAAGGATGAATATCATGGTTTATCAAAACCACGGGCTCAAAATGGTGATTCAGTGGAAAAGGTGGATGGCCACCAAGATCCATCTAGATAATTCCTCCCCCCTTAGGAAGAAATGGTCCACATTGTGTCAAGTTCCATTGGGATATATGGATACTTTTGCTAAATCCAAAGCTTGGTGCGTTGCTTACCTTGCTGAAGAAGTTGTCTCGCTTAGCTTGTTGAAGGTTGTCGTGAACCTCTTGTTGGAGGGGTTGGATCCATTCAACCAATATAGATGGATGGCCTACCTGAGTGTGGGGGGAATTTTTCGGTGAAGATGTAGCATGAAGAGTATGAAGGGTTATGTTATAACCTGCTTGACTAAGCAATGTGGAGGCACCCCCGTAGGTGCAACAAGAAGATCTTGGTACTCTTCTATAATATTTTTGATCTGCTTATGTTGGATAGAATGGTCTTGGGATAAGGATGCAGTGGTTCTAATGTCCTTATGTTCACCTTATTATCATATTGTGAAGATGCTAAACTTTGCAGTATGAGAGATTATTTTTTGGCATTGTTTTGGTGGGACAATAGTCAGAACTACCTTTGGTATCTGGTATAGCTAACCCCCTAGAGTAACAATGATTCTATGGGGTCAAGACTCATACACAACATGATGCTTCCACATATATGGTTGAACTAATAGAACATTGCAGACTTCCAGTGGAGAAACATCACACAATACCTCATCCTTGAATGGATTTATGTCGTAGGATATGCGACACTATTGGTTGACACAAAGATCTTGACCCTCGAAAAGCCACCCGACTTTGTATGGTTGCAGTTGTGGTGTTGTTGTAAAATCCAGCTACTTGACAACCTCTACTAAGATGATGTTCTTTTGGCTTCCACTAACAACAAAAAAATGCAGTGGGGTCCCCTTCACCCACATCTGTGAATGGAAGAATCGCTCCCCCTCCTCGGGATCCTCTTCTAGTTGGATTGTTGCAGTTGCAACGGTAGCAGTGGGTTTTGCATCAATGATATGTCTCCTTTTATTATTTTCTGAATCAGGATCCAAGTCGGGGTTCAGCTCTTTTTCTTTGAGCTCGGCCACCAATGATTGTATTGAGCGACATTCATCAGTGTTGTGCCAAGCATTGTTTTGGAACTCACGCCACTTTTCAGTGTCTTTCTTAGACTTCTTGCTACCCTTATTTGCATGTATATAGGACTGGATCTCTTAAGGTTGGCCTTCCTTGTTCTGTCCTTCATTATGTGAGTTAGACTTTCATTTCCCATGCTTCTCCCACTTACTCTGTTTCTTGAATTTCTGCTCAATTTTGATTGTATATTGATAAGAAGCTCCTAGTGAGGAGATGTCCAAGAAATCCATATTTGTTTGGATGTACCTATGTAGACCATTGTGGTACTTCAAAACTAAGTGTCGCTCGGAGCCTTTGATACCCAAATTTGAGACAAGTTATGAAATATGTTTGTGTACTCTAGCACCATTTGGTTTTTTTCTGATGCACAGTTGTCCATCTCATATATTGGTCATCATATTTTCCGACAGGGTAGAATTCCTCCTTTAGGGCATCTACAAAGGATTCCCAAGTGGGTTCTCTCCTAAATAGTGTAGATTCATCCATGGTGTACCTCTCCTGGTAACCTTCCCACCAAGCTTTGACATGGGGAAGAGATTTAAGAAGCATGAAGGTGATCTTTTCACTGTCAGAAAAAATTTGGACAGAGTAATAACCTTCTAGCAGATTCAACCATTTTTCTAGAGAATTTGCATCTATCTAGCATTCAAATAAGGGGATATAAAAATTGACTTGTACCTTGAAGGGTGTCACACTTGTGAAATGGATTATTGTTGAAGATGCCTCAGTCGCCACCATTGGTATTCTTCGAAGGATCTGAGAAAATTTGTCCATAATCTCATTCATTTGTTGCACAAGGGCTTCCTTGAGGAACATCTTGAAAGGATCTCATGCTTTGTCATCTCTCTTTTATTCCACCATGGGAGGTTACTTGGGATGGTGAGAGCAGTTTTCCTCAAACAAAACTAGATCGAGACCCAACTCTCTATACCCTGACCTCGTCAGGGACCTGCTCTGAGAAATGACAAGGAGCAACATACTCTGATACCATTGATCTGGATTATTTTGAGAATGACACGAAGAAAAAAATATGACTGATATATAACAAGGAAATACACAGAGATAATGTGGAGAACATAGAAATACATTGAAAACCAGCTTCCGTTAATGAACACGAGAGAAAAACAGTGTAGAACACAAACTGGAAGAATGGGGTAGCCTATCTATGAAATGAAAGAGATGTTGGTTACGCTTCATTCACAACAAGATTTACATCACACTCCATTGCCTCCCTAAAGGTACTCCTTCACCTCAATTATATATGAGAGAGTGAGAGGAGAAAAATTCCCATGATGCATGTGGGATAAATTGGACTAAGTTTATAAAATATCATAGGCATGTAAAACACTAGGAATTAACAGGTAGTCACCCATCCCAGTACTACTCTAGCCTAAGTGTGCTTAATTTCAAAGTTATAATGGGATCTGGTGCATTGACGCTATGTTATAGGCATGTACATAAGACCACTAGGAAATCATTACATGATGTCTATAATTAAAAAATGAATATGAAATTACATTCCATTCCCCATCAAAAGGGTGAATATCATGGTTTATCAAAACCACAGTCTCAAAATGGTGATTCGGTGGAAAAGGCGGATGGCCACCAAGATCCATATGGATCAGTGGCACATGCTACCTTTTATTCTGTAATATTGGCCTATTGGGTCCCGAGACCTCGACCAATTTTCCAAAGTAGTATATGCCCAGAGGCTCGATCCAACATGATCTGGTCCTCAAGGTACATGGCCCTGTCATAAGGTTCCACTTGTCTATCGAGCATTGGCTAGTCAACATCATTCGATGTCCGATTGGGTTACCGAACCATCAACTCACCAAAAATGTCTGCATAAACTCCCTCCCTATATGCCCAATCCAGTATGATCTAGCACCCTGAACACGTGTCCTATCCAACTGACATCCACCATATCTCAACATGTGACCACTTGATGTTGGATTATCGGCCCATCGGAGCAAGCTCATGTCCATTCTAAACTCAAGGCTCGATCTGGTGGCCAAATTATCCCTCTGACACATGGTGTTGCCACGATATACCATGCAACATCCCCTCATGGCCCTATTACCACCTAACATGTGGCCTCCTAACGTGGAGTGCATGTCACCATAGGGCACTTGACTCACCCATTCATGCACTAACATATGTCCACATGTGATTGCTTGTGCAACGACTTCTAACATCACACCGAATCACCGGTCTATCGAACTTCCCAACACATCTAGGTAACAAAACTCCTCGGTGGTATGAGGGTCGATTGAATCTCATTGACTCATCATCAAATCCCTTACTTCCACGTGTTATGACACGTAGTGAGACAAGTGGTATGACGTGTAGCATGACACATGGCACTCGTTTTCCCCATGGATCCCTTTCCAATTCAACCAAATCCATGTGACACATGGCACCACCATGGGGTGACACATGGCCTTCCTTCATAGTGACACATGGACCACTTGTTGGGTGCCACATAGCCTCAGACACCGAATATTAGGACTTTCCTGGCATGGTGTAAAGTTTTATACTCTCTATATTCGACGTCACGATGATTACGAGATGGTTTATTAAGTTAATCTCGGGATTAACAACTCCTGATCTTACACACAATATCTACAATTGATAACTCTTAGCCAATAGATCTGACGGTCATCCTTTAAAGGAGCTAACATAGGGTTTTGGGCCCTCGTTGTTACAGAGAAATCTTGTTGTGGACAAGTGGATTCTCTCTTGGATACTAGAGCCCTATGACCAAGACAGAAAATGTTATTGTTGACACTGACATTCCTTTTAGATCTAAGTAAGCTAATATATGAAGAGGAAGAAGAAGAGTGTACCTTTTTAATGGCGTTTTTCCTCACACAGTCCAAGTTGAGCTTCGATCCTAAGCTCCTCGATAATTTATGTAGAACAAACAAATACACAACAAACTTCCTATTCTACTAAGATTAGCTCAAAAACAGATCTATCTACTAGAGACAAGTTCATGAAATGTACGCAAACTTTAAAGGAAATAGGCCAAGCATAGATTTATATTAATGAGAACAAAGTGGTTCTTATAGCCATGGATGTAGTGCAGCAGCTTCACCAAGCTCCCTTTGCCCAGACCCTTGCTCAAATAATCCACATAGAATGTTGATTTTCAATGATATCTTCCTTATGAGATCATAATTTATATGCTTCACAATGTCTCCCTCTTTCACCATGAAGAGGCCTCCTTATATAGGCTTGGAGAGGCCTAACCACTTTTGAGATCTTTGGGATAAGTTGAGGATTCCTCTCCTTTAGTTGTGGATCGTCCCTAAGATCGAACCCTGACCTCAGATCTAAATCCAACCAAATCCAGATATGAAAGGATTCTTTCCTGATTTCCCTCAACAATCCAACAATTCACTCAAAAAAGGCCAGTGCTCCCTCAAAATGGGGCACAGAGCATTTCAACACTCCCCCAGAAGAGGGCACAGAGCATCAGTGCTCCCTGACAGTGTATAAGGGAGTGCTCCCTTCCAAAAAATGATTTTTTAGTGGTTTTCTCAGTGGAAAAAGACTTGCACTCTTTGTCAAATGACTTCCCTTCTTCAAAACTAGTCTTTTGAGGTGTCTTGTAAGTGTTATTGATAATGTCATCCAAGACACAACATAGACAAGATGACAGTGTTATATTTGTGACACTTGCGACACTTGTGGTCAATATGCGACACTTGCGGACAATATGTGACACTTACAACACTTGTAATGATGACACTTGTGACACTATCAAAGTGAGTAATTTTGATGTGTAACATATTTCCCCCCAAAGTGTGAAGTTAGAATACAGGAATTGATGACTGAAGTACTTTGTAGAATTTTTCAAGCAAGGGTATGGACTGACAGAACCTGATAGAAGTTGCACACAACCATCCAACAAATATTATGACATGTTTCAAACCAAAGGTAGGCATACCTATGCTTGAGTGATAAAGGCTTTCAAGGTATGGCCGCCATAAAATAGACTGTGGATCCATAATTATATTGACAAAAGGTATAGAAACTAAAGATACAATGTGGATCTATACTCCTATGACCTGAACTGATCGTAGCCATGAAGAATACGTGGTGGATCTACGAGATGACAAGACATAGCCACGACCAATACAAAGTGGATCTATGTAACCATATATGTGTCAATGTTCAAAAGAGACTTCATCGTGACCTAGGAAAAGTGTACATAGGAGTGATGACTCAACCCAGGGTCTTCTTACTGATCCCGATGTAGTACGAATCTAACCATGTGAATAGATGTCCTGATGTCAAACATGGAAGAAACCACTTGATTACGAGTCAATGAGGTAAACCATTAATAAGTGTGAGGGAGATCATCATTCATGTCAATGATTCCCAAAGTACTCTAGTACATTCCAACGAATGTGAATGGATGAGCTTAAGTCGAACATCCGTGGAATCATCCGATCATAGGTCAATGATGTAAACCCATTGTCGGACGTGAGGAGGACTGACATTGAGGCATGTAGGTCCCAAGGTACTAACTGGTTTCTAAGTCTAACTCCTGGATAATGTACTAAAGTCGACAGGAATAGACTCATTTAAGGAGGGCCTTGATGTATCCCCCATCAATGACACGAAACTGACATAGAGATGTAATTGGTGGATCAAAAGAACATGGAATGACATGGGTATTGGAACAAGAATTTGTGATGGTTGAATCTTGAGGCAAATACTTCCCTTGAACACTGAGGCACAATAGCAGAAACTTGACATGGACCAAAACTTGATAATGCAATGGACACTGTGACTTTTGTCGGGTGACCCAAAGGGGTGAAGAAACTCATAGGATTGGTTCAATGCAGAGATTTAGTGGATTAAAATGCATGCAAAGACAAAGTGTCATTCTCAAGGGCGGCTGTAAGATTTATTGGTAATGTTCTCAAAAATTGCTTGCCTTGCTTCCTTCAATTTTTTCCCCCATCCAAATAGATGAGTACCTTTTTTTTAATTTAAAAATCTTGAGGAGGGTAACACATGCTCGATATAACTCACCTTCATTAAGTCCCTCTTCCTTTGTTTAAGGAATTGGAAGAGTTAAGGGTTTGGTATTGTATGGGCCCTTCAATGTATGATTGTTTAACGAGTCCAGAGAAGGTAAAATCGGTGGTTTTTCATATTTATAGAGTCTGAAACAACTTAAAGACGACTCCAATGTTGTCATTTTTCGTAATGTTAGTCTTGTGAGACCGAAGAAAGAGATAAATTATAACTCGAAAGATGCCCTTTCAAACCTTTTAACAAGTGGGAAAGGAAGCAAGATCACTCGACAATCTTTTCACATTTAAAGAGTCTGAAAAGAGTCTAAAGATGACTCCAGGGGGTTCCTTTTTCGCTTATCAATGCGGGTCTGAAAAAGAGATAAAAGTTTATCTGGCACATTCTTATTTGTTTGAGCTTGAGAATGAACTAAGACTATGCTCGTGAATGTGACAAGATGAAAAAATGAACAAAACTGCTCTGAAACCTGCCAATAATGTCAAAACTACATTCCAGGGGATTAAAAAGGCCTCCAAAATATTTTAAAAACCCAAAAAAACTATATCTTAGGAAAAAATGAAATGTATAATAGTAAAAAGGGGTAAAAAATGTCATTTACCATTTCATTCGTACAAAGATGTGTAGCAGTGGAGAATTTGTGCTTTGGACGTGAATCTTGCATTGTTCAGTGTCAGAGCTATGGTCAACCATTTTCCTTGCCATTTGGACCAGGTTGGTGCTCTTCTTCCCTTCTTTCATTTGTATGGTTCACATTTTGTTTTAAGGCAATAATTATATATATAAATTGATTCCCTAGGTCATCCCAAGCGCCCAAAAATATCGGCTCTCCTTTAGAAGTAGTGGGAAAGTGTTGCATGATTTGGAAAATTCCCCTGCTAGTCAATGAAGGGCGTGTCAACGCTCTGATATGGTGGTCTTGAGAGCGTTGCCCAAAAACACAAGAAAATTTACCCAAAAATAGTCAGTGCTCACTCAAATCATGAATGGTGTGCGTTTATATTTTAAAGCACCTTGATGGATGTTGTAGGGATACGTTGGTGCATATGAAAGGGGCATTGGCCTCATAGACAAAGCAAACAATTTTTTTTTTAAGTTTTGAAAATTGCCCAAAAATTATCGAAAAATGTGATTAATGAATTTTAGTTGTTGATGATTGCAGGTGAATTCGGAAATAATCATGCTTGAGTGGAAATAAAGAGAGCATGAGCTCAATGACATGGCCACCTTGCAAATTCCCCGATCGAGAGCCGCATTGAGGAATTGCAGTCTCCTCAAATATTCAAAATGCCAAAAATGAAGAAAGAGGTTCTTCTTCTCGAGCATATGATCGGGCTATGGAATGTTGCAGCACAAGGATTTCAGATTGGAACATAGCTTATTACTATCACATTGGAATATGTATACTTCTTGACTGGTCTCTCAAAAAGAGGGGCTTCTGTAGTTTTAACCGGACAGCGGGCACTTCCGGTGCATGTGGATGAGTACCTGGAAAACCATTGTGTCCCAAGAGCGAGACTAGTGGGAGGTAGAATCACAATCAAAGATATCATGGATCTATTTCTTTGATCCATTTTGTTTTCCATTATGAGCATAATGGAAAGTACGAGCGCACACCTAGTTTCAAGATCACAGGTGGTCTATGGTTAACAGTGTCTAGATCCAACATTGTTTAGCTGGAGTGCAGGGTTCCTTCACAATGTGAAGGAGAAAATTACAAGATGCGGAGCAAGGCAGTAGAAACATTTCAGGTATGGTTCATTATTGGTTTCGTTCCTCTTAGAACCCATTCCTGGGATGCAACCTCAGATTGCATTAGCAGTACGACCAGTGGGAGAACCACATATGGAGTGATGGACTATCTTATCTCCGAGACTAGGCCCAGATTTAGAGTTCAGATTCACCAGTGATTTCTTCACTTGGTTGAGATGCCAATTGATCGTGATAGAATATTTTCCATATGTCGGAGTACATTTTCGGGGCAACATGGACTTGGTTCTTCCAATAGGGGAGGATTGGGATGCGTCAGGTAAGAATCCAAACAATGATCTTGTCAAGTGTTTTTAATTTTTGAATTTTATATAAAAAACAAATTAGGGTACATAGAAGAGTCTTTAACAAATGTATCATTTCATCATGTAGATAGGGGAGCAACACGTCTGGCAGAGATGCTAGCACTGGGGCATCGCAGGGATTCTCAGATAGTGGTAGATCAAGGGGTAGCAGCAAGAGGTCTCCAGAAGGTTGAAAGAAACCCCCAATGACTCACGATGGGTATCCCTCATCTTAGGAAGCGGGAAGTTCCACTACATCTACAAAGACACACTATGGGAGTTTCTGAGAGTCTTAACTCTCTACTGAGGCGAATAGCTCGTGAAGTGATATGTTACTTGTTGCATAATGTGATGCAGGGAGATTAGGATCTTCCTGATGATTCTATATTCTGTATGACGATGTTTATGGGTGTGAGGACCTACATTTTTCCTATCTATGTACCATTTTTTATCTAATCAAACTTTTTCATTCACGTCATATATATATATATATACATTTCTGAGTTTTTACAGTGCCAAAAGCAAGAATGATTTGAGAGAATGAACACCCTAGAAGGTTTTTTCACAGAAAAGGGGGAGCACTCTAGTGTAAAGGGAACCAGAGAGTTCCAATTCTATGTGTAAGGCTAGTAGGGAGCGCCAACACTCTCATAGGAAGGGTAGGGAAGCGCTAGGCTCTCAAAATTCAGAAAAATGCCCAGAAAATAAAAAAATTCAAGCAAATTCAGACAATCAGGGTGAATATGATGAAATAAGGAGGCAATCAATAGATATAAGAATCATAGACACGGTATGGAGAAGGTAAAAGAATGAGAAAAGGCCAAAAAACAAACCTAGCAAAGGAAATAGAAATCAAATTCCCTCCCCAGTGGAGTCACCAATTTCTGTTACGGAGAAATCCCCTTGCGGACAAGTGGATTCTCTCTTGGATACTAGACCCCTATGACCAATACAAAAAATGCTATTGTGGACACTGACATTCCTTTTAGATGTAATTAATCTAATGCATGAAGAGGAACAAGAAAAATGTACCTTTTTAATGGCGTTTTTCCTCTCACAGTCCAACTTGAGCTTCGATCCTAAGCTCCTCAATAGGTATTGTAGAACAAACAAAGACACAACAAACTTCCTATTCTACTGAGATTAGCTCAAAAACAGATCTATATACTAGAGATAAGTTCATGAAATGTACGCAAACTTTAAAGGAAATAGGACATGAATAGATTTATATTAATGAGAAAAAAATGGTGCTTACAACCATGGATGTAGTGCAACAGCTTCACCAAGATCCCTTTGTCCAGAACCTTGCTCAAATAATCCACATAGAATGTTGATTTTCAATGATATCTTCCTTATGAGATCATAAGTTATATGCTTCACAATGTCTCCCTCTTTCACCATGAAGAGGCCTTCTTATATAGGCTTGAAGAGGCCTAACCACTTGAGATATCTTTGGGATAAGTTTAGGATTTCTCTCCTTTAGTTGTGGATCTTCCCTAAGATCGAACCTTGACCTCAGATCTGGATCCAACCAACTCTATATATGAAGGGATTGTTCCTTGATTTCCCTCAACAATCCAACAATTTTCTCAAAAAAGGCCAACGCTCCCTCAGAATGGGGCATAGATCATTTCAACACTTCCCCAGAAGAGGGCACAGAGCGCCAGCGCTCCCTGACAGTGTATAAGGGAGCGCTCCCTTCCAAAAAATTATTTTTTAGTGGTTTCCTCAGTGGAAAAAGACTTGCACTCTTTGTCAAATGACTTCCCTTCTTCAAAACCAGTCTTTTGCAGTGTCTTGTAAGTGTTCTTGATAATGTCGTCCGAGACACAACATAGACAAGATGACAGTGTTATATTTGTGAAACTTGTGGTCAAGATGCGACACTTGAGGACAATATGCGACACTTACAACACTTGTAATGATGACACTTGCGACACTATCGAAGTGAGTAATTTTTATGTGTAACACTCGTCCCCACACGTGACTCATGATCAAATTAGCCTTCGCCACATAGCATCTTCGATCACATTGTCTACCTATGTGGCTTTCACGTCACGTGTGATGTCACCTTCCTATTCATGCCTATATATAATAAAGTGATTTGGAACCCTGTATGGGATCTTTTCCCACCAACTCATGGAAAACACTTTGAGGTTGGGAAAACTTTCAGAGGTCTGGGATCCAATTGACCCCACTTGACCAAGATCAACAATGGAGATCTGGTCATCCCTAGATCTAATGGTTCATGTTTTAAGGTGCTCATCCAAAGGATTAAACCTAACAGGGACATATTCTTTTCCCTCTCAACAAACCAAATACTAACACTTTCCATTCCATGAACACGTTGGCGGTCCTTTTGACATGACACATCATGCTAGCATCACTTTCTCCCATGTTTATACATGAAATAGAGGGTTGGAACCCTGCTCACCATGTATTGGCATGTCTAGAACATCCAAACAACTATAGACTTGGAAACGTTCTAGGGCTTGGTACTCTGGTACCTTGATGGCAATATCCCTCTTGATATTACTATGATATTGACGATCTATATCTGTCATCTTACCATATCCGATGGTTGTTGTTTCTCTCCTGCTCACACAGGTGTTTAAATGGGTTTAGTTGATAGTTGAGTCCTGGAAATTCTGTAGTCTTGCACTACATCGATCTATAGGATAAATTTATCAATTTCCTCGGGCTCTTTAATGTAGTAACCAGCGAGCTATAATCCTACAACTAGACACTCAAATGAGGATCAAAATTCCTACAACCCTTCCAATTTATCAGAAGGGAAAAACGTATGGTTATTTTCCTTTGTTGGCCTTTGTGTGTGTGTGTGTGTGTGTGTGTGTGTGTGTGTGTGTGTGTGTGTGTGTGTGTGTGTGTGTTCATATATAAACAATTGGAAACGTATACAGAACATGTAATTTGTAGTTTCTTGGTATTACAGCTACAACCCTGCAGTGCTAGACAAGTCTAATCGCCAAAATGCTCAGGATAATTATAGTGGTAAAAACCATGGAAACATTACTTGATTACATCTCTTGAAAAATTCTAATAGAGAGTTTACTGAAGAAAGTTAAGAATAACAATTATTCATGACAATAACTCATAATAATTGCATAGTAATACCAAACACGGGATTTCATACATTCTCATTCAACAGTAAATTAAGAAAGAATATAGTGGACACTTATATGGTATGAATGAGCCACCAACTACATGCAGACCTCTAAATTTCCTCCCAACCTTAGATTCGGTTTCTCACAAACTAACAGTACGTCACCCCCCAGTTGGTGATTAAAATCCACTTGGGAAAGGAAATTATATCCCAGAAGGTCTCTTAGAAGTAGAAATATTTCAATTCAAGTGCCAATTTCAACAACCAGTCTACAGTCTCTAATTTCCCCACATTATTTTCCCACCCAGGAAGTGTGCCCCCTATGGTTGTCCCACTTCCTTACCAGGATTCAGCAACAATTTGGACAGGAATATTCAAAGTTATGTAACTGCAACTTGGCAGCTTTAGGAGTCAAATTCCCCGCAATTATCTCACCTAGAGAGAATGCACATGGGCTTGACAACCTACCTCTTCATCTTAACTCCCAGCAAATCCCCCTTAAGTGTTCTTCAGTAAAAATGGAAAATCTAGCAGTAGTACCTAAAATAGTAGGAATATGGTACCAAACATGGAGAGAATCAGTGTCCCCTTGAATGGATGGATTGAATCAGAAAAATTCACTACGGTTTTCTATTTTGTTTGCATGCTTATGGAGTTCCACTTGTCACCCCTTGAACTCTCCCTTTCATCCACTTGGTGATTTGTTCCCTCCCCTTGGGAACTTAGGATAAAATCATGTTTATGAATTTTGTCTTTGTTGGAAATATTTTATTAATATTTCCTTGGTTTAGCTCTCTTCCTAGACCTTTATCCCCCTTTTCACATCTACTGGAGGTTATCCCCCCAACTCTTCTTGTCAGGATAGTATGCATGTAGTTGTGTTTTTCCATAATTTCAAAATGAAAATACATGATACAAAACATGCTCACTAGCCAAAATAATTTCCTTTCTCACCATCATATGCGCATATCTATAATTACATTTCAACTGGGGTTCGACCTAGGGGTATTACAAGTGTCTTTCTTCATCTTCCCATTACCCTTCTTTATTTGTGTCTTAGACTGGTTTTCGCGAGGTTGTTTGTCCTTTTTTCTGTGTGTTGGGGTTTCCTTTGCCCGACTTCTACTATGATGCATTCACAGATCCAAAGTCCCACTTATTCCTCTTATTGTTTGGTCCCTCTCCTAGCACATTGTGGTCCATCTCGTGCATTGGTTGTCATAGTTTCCAACAGGGTAATATTGTCCCTTGACAGCATCCACAAAAAGAGTCCCAAGTGGGCTCGACCCCAAATATTCTAAACTCCTCCATGGAGTTTTTCTCATAGTAAGTCACCCACCAATGTTTGACATGGGGGATGGCCTTAAGGAGCACAAAGGTGATATTTTATCTATTGGAAAATTTGTGGATAGAGAAACAACCTTCTAGTAGGTTTAACCACTTTTCCAAAGCATATGCATCTATCTAACCTTCAAATATGAGAATATCAAAATTAACTTGTACATTGAAGGAGGTGGCACCTCCAAAGTGGTCACTTGATGAATATTCATTTGTTGTTGTCGAAGGATTTGGGAAAAATTATCCATAATATCATTCCTCTATTGCACACTTTTGTGAGCAACAACTTAATAGGATCTTTTGCTCCCTTGTCTCTCTTTTCCTTCGCTGTGAGAATCCATCGGGGTCGGAAAGGATGGTCTTCCAAAGGTTCAACTAGTTTGAGTCCCAATCCCTTATACCCTAACCTCATTGGGGACATGCACAGAGAAATAGAAAAATAGTAGATCGCTCTAATACCATTGATTATGCTTTATAAGGGAACAAAATGAAACACAAAAATAGGACAGAAACATAGAGATACATTAATATAATACTTATTAAAGAATGAAATATGCAGAGACTGTAAAAGAAAATTCATAGTGAAATGAACTCGTTAGATTGGTTGTATCTTATCTCTGAGAATAGATGTGACGGCTATGCACATTCACAAGAAGATGATTCTGATGCGACACCAAAGGCCTTTTTAACATAAATCATAAATGAGAAAACCCTAAACATACAAAACCCTAATCGTGGGATTTGAAATGCCAAAATGTTTGTGGGCTCTGATGGGGGTAGTTGATACGTCAAATTCCCAAGGGAGTAACTTTTGCATACGAGCTTCGTTTTGGGCGCTCGGTACCAATTCATAAAGGTCTAGATGAGGAGTACACATTCCATTTGGCATAAAAAAATTCTTTGGCTACATTCTAGGCACTACTTATCCAAAATGAACATCGTTTGGGGCCTCAAAGTAGCCCCAGAAGTTTGGGACCCAAAAAACCATAAAAAAAACTTCCAAGATGGAAACAGTATTATGAGTTAGTGAAATAGGTGGGAGACCATTGATGTCCACCTGGGTCAGAAATTTTGGGGCCCATCACTTTCTTAACACCAAAATCCCTAATTGGAGAAATGGTGCTAGTATTCTCCCAACAACCATCAAAAAACACCTAAAAGTCAATATATTAGTTTAGAAGGAAATCTAACAATGAAAATAAAAATAAAAATATATGTATTTATATTTATTTCATTCTCTAGAGTGAAGTTAATGGTTTATTTTATTTCCTAGAGAATTTTACTCCAGCATTTGTAGTGTACCCAAGGTCCTTCTTGAGTCACACCACACAAAAATATTTCTCTGATACCATCATTAACTCTTCCTAGCATGGCTCTGTAACATTTTTTTACTAACTTCCCTACATAAATTACAATTATGTAGCCTATCAAGTAAACCATGCCATGCATAAATCATGTATATTCATAACTAGACATGATAAGCATTCATCAATGTGATGTGCAAATAATTCAATTAAACACAACTGACAACAATCACATTACTCAAGCAATTAAGCATTCAAACGCATGTAACTTATATTTAAAAGAGGCACCAAATAATTGCATACCTTTGATGTTCCTCCCATCCATAGACACTACTATTTAGCACTTTCAACAGTAGTTCACCCCCGAGCCAGTGGTATGAATCCACCACAGAAAAGGCACTCTCACCCGTTCCAACTAAGGTCTAATAACACACAAATCAATACAAGGCCAATGACACCAACTCCAGTAGTAGTTCCACCTCATAACCTCTCATTCATGTCATCATATCCCACATAAGGAAGTGTAACCCTTCACTTCTCAACATTCCTTCAGTTGTACCACTTCCTTTTTAGGGCTTCAATAATAGGCCAAATCAGAAGTCTCAAAGCTCTATGGCACTTGGAACACACAACTTCTATCAATTATTTTACAGAAAACTAGAAGGAAAACACACAAGGAAAACTATCCCAATGATTCTCCCACTCGAGAAGAAATGTTCCACAGGCCTGATAGCTTGCTTCTTCACACCCAAACCACCATTTTTTTACAGGGTTACCATCGCAACATATTTTAGCTCCACTCTTTTCTCTAGTTCAACTCATCAACATGGAATGTATTCCCCAATCCTACAACATCAATAGTTCAAATGAAAGACCAAGATTCCCCAAAACACACTCATCCTAAGGATTAAGTATGAATTCAATTAACTTGACAAGTGGAGCATGAATATCCAATTCCTCTCACTTGGGAACTCGTCCCATCTCCTTTGACTTAGGATAAAACAAAAGCATGACATAAATTTAGGCTTGGAATTTTTAAAGAATATTTTATTATATTCCTTGGCTTAGCCCCCTATATTAAACCCTTCTCATATGTCCCTTAGCCCCCTTTCCCTCTTGTGGATTCCTAGCCGCCCATAATATTTTTGTCGTGAGGTCTACATCAAAGATGTATTTTTGTTAATGTGATAGTGTGATTACAAAAATACAAGCTTGGATCACCAGCCACAACATATAGGATCCATGGCCTAAACACACATACATACAAAGCACCATGGACCCAAAAACTATCTTGGCTCACTAGCCTATATGAATAGGTATACATTCATATACACAATTTTTACTTGAGGGTATTACATTTCCTTCCCCCTTATTTTATTCATTTTCCTTAGTCCATTATATATAATTTTCATTCCCCCAAATTATTCAAAAAGATCCAAAAATATGTGGGTACTCTTCCCGCTTGACGTCCTCATGCTCCCATGTAGCATCCTCAGGATCGTAGCAGGTCCACTGAGCCTTTACTAGTGTTGTTGCTCGATTTTGGAGTATATTGACTTTCCTATCCAATATGCACATAGGTTGAACTTCAAAGTCACCTTCTGGCTCCACCTAAATCAAAGTCCAATAAATTACATGTTTAGCATCAAGCACATATCTCTTAAGAAATGACACATGAAATACATTATGCACATGCATAGATGCAAGTAATTCTAACATGTATGCAACATGACCAATTCTCTCTGGTATTTCAAATGGCCCACAACAACGAGCTGCCAACTTGGATCAGTTCTCCAATTTCAGTGAACTCCTCTTGGACTTTGTTGGAAAATTGGTTGTCATTGATGTCAACCCTAGAAGAAGCCCCGAAGTAGGTCCACAAGCCCCTAGAAGTGATGGGTTTATTTGAAGGAGACTCCAAAGTGGTCCCCTTATGACGTATCTCTAAGAATGGCCCTCACGAGAAGATGCTTTAAATAAGCCTACAAGAATCCCTAGTTGTTAATAAAAGAAGTTACAATGTATGGTCAAGAAGCCCTGAAAATATATCTAGGAAGCCCCAGATGTGTGGTCATGGAGCCTAAATTTGATTGAATAAAAAGAGTATGAAGGAAATTGCAAGTGCATGCAAAACCTTTATGGATTGATATTCATTGTCAATCAGTTTCAAATGGTAGGTGGCATGCCACCTAGTTCCTCACAGTTGAGGAGATATTCCCTCTTAAATATGATCATGTAAAAATTTCCCCTAAACGGTTGCAAATAAGAAGTTATAAGTCGGCCCCAAAATCAAGTAAAGGATAAAAATGGTTGCAAACCAGAAGTTATAGTTCATCCCTAAAGACAAGTAAAGGAGGTACTTGGAAGAATATAAATACACATCAAGAGCCTCTCATTTTCAATCAAGGAAGCTTGTGATCTCTTAGTGCAAGTGAAGTAGCAGATTTGTGCAAAGGAGGGAGTTCTCAGAGCTGTAGATGTGAGAAGGGTTTTTGAGAAACCCTATCTGAGATGAACCCCATGGGTCAAGTATAGGATGTCTCGCTAGGACCCCGTTGGTTGTCCAAGACTCATCGCGTGAGGCCCCACTAGTTCCCTAGTCCAATGTCGCGAGGTTGAGGAAGGATTTGAATAAGATGTTCTTTTCTTGATGTTGAAGTAAAGGAAGGTTTGATGATCTAATATCTCATGCACTAGGTTTTTCACATGATGAAAGGTATGTTTTTCTATATGTCTTTGAGGCACATCTTGGAGGTTTTGGAACATGCTTGAAGTATATCTTGGTGATTTTGGGCATATGATTTGGGGGACATTTTGGAGATCTTGGCATAAGATTTATGTGGTTATTGGGGTTGAACTATTTTTGATGATTATTATGATGTATCAGTACCAGTGACAGTAACAGTGGCAGGTTGATTCTCTTATTTATAATTAATGGAGGGAGGAAGGGGCAAGGAAAGGGGGTTGGATCCCCCTTCCATTTTAAGCTGGAGAATTTAGAGAGTTGTAGCTTCCTTCAGGTTGGATCCTATAAACCAAGGGGTTGGTGCGTCCTTCCAATTAGGGCTAGATAATTTTTGGATTTTGGTGCTTCCAGTGGATGTAATCTTCTGATACATTAAAAAGTGTTTTGTGGTTTTCTCCCATTTGGGTTTCCACGTAAAATTATTGTGTATTGTGTATCTGTGGTTATATGTTTAAGATATATTGAATGAAATCATAAGTGATAAATTATTGATAACTTGATGGTTACATGTTGTGGTTAAAAATGGTAAAAAGTGCCTAATATTGATTCATCCCCCCTCTCAATATTATTGATAATTCCAACAATTGGTATCAGAGAAGGTCCTTCAGAAATAGTATAACCACTGGAAGGTAGATCATGCATTACACTAAGAATGGAAGGCCAATGTTTGATGGTCAGAACTATTCCTTATGGAGAAGAAGGATGAAAAAAAATTGCAAGCACGGGGATTTGATGTCTGACGGGCAGTAGTAAACTGATACAAGGCACCTGCCTCCCCCCAAACAGATAAAGATGAAAATAAAATTTTTGAAAACAATTCGAAGGCTACGAATGTTATTATGAGTGGCCTAGTTAATTCAGTATATGTAGGTTATGCATTGTGATTCTGCAAACGAAATTTGGGACAATCCTCAAAATGTTTACGAAGGAGATGCCAAAGTCAAGGGGGGGAAGATTCAAACTTATAGAGGTCAATTTGAACAACTGAAAATGAAGGAAGATAAAGATATTGTAGCTTTTTTTTGCGAGGTGATGAAATAGTGAATGTTATTAAAGGATTAGGAGAAGAAATTAAAGGTTCGATAACTGTTCAAAAGGTACTAAGTTTTCTTCCAATGAGATTTGATCCTATTATTTCATCCCTAGAAGAAAGAGTATATATTTCTATGTTGATCATGGACAAGCTACATGGAATACTTACAGCTTATGAGATGATAACAGAATAGGATAATCCATACAAGAAGGAAGCGGCTTTGAAATCATCCAAGAAGACAAGAAAGAATAAGCAAAATTCAAAGTCAAGCTTAAGATACAACAATTATTCAGATGAAGATGAATAGATAGCCAACTAGCAAGTACAAAGGTAAGCTTCCCTTAAAGTGATTTAATTGTGGTAAAATTGGTCATTTTTCTTCCAAATGTCCTTATTCTAATAATTTAGATAGTGATGAAGAAGAAGTCCCCAATAAAGAAAAGAAATATCAAAAAGGAGACAAGAAAAGAAATCAAAGAAAAATTTTCGAGAAGATAGTTCCTCATCTGATGAGCATAATGATAGTGACAATGAATTTGAAAGAGTGCTCTTTATGGCAATGGAAACTCATAAAGGAACCCTTGAAAATGACAAAGAAGATTATGAAGAAGGAGAAGTGGATCTTGAGGAAGAACTAGTCAATGCTTTAAGTGATCTAAAGAGGGAAAGGAGGAAAATCAAGTCCCTCAAGAAGGGTTCTCAAAAGCCTAACAAAAATTCTGAAGAAGTCCAACAGATTATCATAAATCTAAAGGTTCGATTGGAAGAATCCAAAGTGATTGAAGAAACACTCAAGAAACAGTTGGAACAAAAGAATAAAATAAACAAATATTTGTAAGTTGACATAGTATCACTAAGAAAGTAACTTTAGAAGAAGGACATTTGACAAAACTTTGGAAACAACACCAAAATATTAGATGAAATCATCAAAAGTCAAAGGTCGTGCTATGAAAATTCTAGACTAGGATACAAACAAACTCATATTGAGAAGGGTTCAAGCTCCATAATGACATAAAAGGAAGCATAACAAAAGAGTTATGCATAAGTCATCAGAGGTCCCATCAAGAAGGAAGAATGCAAGCCTTCAAAGGAGAATATTTGGGTAATGGAGATCATTCATGTAGAAGATCATCCAATTAGAGGAACACGGAATAAGCAACCAGCAATGGAGAGGACTCAAGAAGAATATTACAAAAGAGTTTCACCACCTAGAATATCTCCCACACACAAGTACTAAACTATATTTCTTGGGTTATGTTATTCCTGCAACAATTTTGAGCACAAGGCTATAAATTGTAGAGCCTATGCTAAGAACAGAAGCAACTATGGAGGATACTCTAGGAATAATTATCTTAGAAAACCTCATGAATCTTATAATAGAAACTATAACAATTTTGGCTCATTAAATAATGAAGTAGAATGGTACAAGTGCAACAATTTTGGACATGTAGCCAAAGATTGCAGGTTGATTGTTCCTCCAAGGGAAAAAAAAAAAACAGGATTTTAATAGTCATGTAAAAGAACCATCAAGGATATGGAAAAGGAAGTAGGATAAATTGAACATTGAAGAATGTTCAATTTCTCTTCAAGCCCAAAGTCGAAAAAGTGTTTGGTACGTTGATAGTGATTGTTCAAATCACATGACAAGGAACAAGGACAGATTTGTAACTATAAAGAAAGAAAGAGATGAATCAGTTTCGTTTGACAATGATAACTCATCCAAAATTATAGGAAAGGGCACAGTCAAGCTTGGAAGCAAAGATGCCATGGAAGAAAACTTCCTACTTGTCTAAAATATGAAGCATAATTTGCTAAGTGTGAGTCAAACGTGTGACCATGGACACATACTTTTTTTCAACTCAAAGAAATGTGAAATAAGGAAAGAAAGATCAGGCAGATTGGTGGAGACAACAATAAGGGCTCCAAACAACATATACATCTTAAATGAGATTGGGAAGTAAATATGTTTCTTCAGAATAGAAGATTAAAGTTGGCTTTGGCATAGAAGAATGGGCCATGTGAACTTTGACAATCTTGTCAAAATCAGCAGAAAGGAAGCGGAAAGAGAAATGCATGAAATTTCAAAGCCAGCAAACACTATGTGCAAGAACTTTCAACATGGAAAACAAACAAGAACTAAGTTCTGGACAAAAGAATACTCTACAACAAAACCATTGGATATTGTACACATCGATCTATGCATATCGATGAGAACAAAAGGGATAAATGGAAAACAATACTTCATGCTACTAATTGATGATTATACAAGAATGATCGGAGTTTGTTTTCTCAAGAAACATTTAGAGGCATTTGAATGCTTCAGGATATTAAAAGAGATGGTTGAAAATGAGACTGATTTGAAAACCAAGTGCTTGACATCAGACACTGGAGGTGAGTTCACTTCAAAATAATTCATGGATTTCTCTTAAGGACATGGAATAATAAGACAATTCTCAATAGCTAGGACACCTCAACGAAATGGAGTCATTGAAAGGAAGAACAAAATTGTACAGGAAATGGCTAGAACCATGTTGAAAGATTCCAAGTTGGGTGATATATTTTGGGTACAAGCAGTACATACAGTGGCTCATATCTTGTGTTACAAGACTTTCAAAATTTTCAAACAAAAAATTAAATTTTGAAATCTTTTTGTTTTGATCTCTTCGAAATAAATTTTGAAAAACTTAGAGGTGTTGTTCTTTTTAGAATAAAAGATATTTTCGTTATATCCTGATAGATCGCATCAAATACCAACCATTAAAAAGTAACATTCATCTAGATCAACGATTCTCGCAAGTTCGTAGTTATTGAATTGCGTAAAGGTTAAGCAAAAGTGAAGTACAAATTTCACTTCGGGACTTTGTGATTTGGGAGTTCAAACTCAAAGTGTTTAAATATCTAAAAAACCCCAAAGTCACGAAGCTACGGAGTCTTGGAGACATGTTCCTGCGAAAATTTTTATTTAAATAGATCTATTGATGAATCACAGAACACCTGTCAAATCTTTATTTGTGTTAACATGTGGCACTCCTTTTGGGCACCTTAGTCACATCATTCTCACTTTTTTAAGTGACATGTGTCACTCACTTTTTATGACATGTCATCAATAGTGACATCATCACTACCAAATCACTCCGTGAATTCGGCCTTCAGGAGATCAATCAAGAACAAAATCAAAGAAGTGTTGGAGCACTGAAGTGTCAAAGCACCCAAATGATCATGATAACAAATCACTAAATATTAAGGAGATAGGAAAGTTTAAATAAGTGTGATTAACAATAAGTAATCATTCTGCAAATTTGGACTTCGGGGAAACTCTACTCACCAAAAACACAAACTCACGGAGCCTCGAAGCTCTTGAGTCTCATAATCCTAAAGTACTTAAAAGTAAAAAGTGAGCTTAAGCCATGATCAACTAAAATGAGGTAATAAGTAAAGGTTTGATTAGTTGGTTCGTGAATTTGGCCTTCAGGAGATATTCATTATTCTGCATTCAAAACTCCCTTATGTCGAACTGTCGAAGTACTTTATCTTAATTATAACCATTCAAAATGTATCTAGCTAGCTAGGGTAAAAGATTAGGAAAACTTTTGTGACCGTCGGGTAATAAATTTGACATATTTTGGTATGATTACTATGTTAATAGATCAATGAGAGGATGACTAGTTATTATTATTTCTATAAATAAAGGTATTTCAAACTTCAAAGCATTTTTCTATTAGCATCCAGAACTTTCACATTCAGCATTTTGAACTCACAAAACTTTCTGCTTCTCACAGAAGGATCAATATCAATATTTTGGAATCATGGCACCGTGTGAAGCAGGAAGGAAGCAAGATTCATTTACTGAGGAATGAAACTCAAACATAGACATACTTTCAGACACTACCGATTGACTAACAGACGTCACTAAATCTTGGAAGTAGGTTTATGACATTTTAGATCAAGAAATTTCTTTTTGTTCTGATGATTCAGCTAAGGAAGGGGATGAGACATTTTCAGCTAAGTTAAGTCAGGTGGCTAAGTTTTAACTTCACAGAGTTGCATCTCGACCGAAACTAATGCCATATACCGATATGATAAGTTGGGCCTTAGAGCATGTGAATGTCCAAACGAGAACCATCTACAATCACCAAAAGACCATTGTCGGCTCCTTTCAACCCGAAGATATTCAAATAATGTAAAAATTAACCCCTAACCCCAAATATACTTACAATGCATCATTTATAATGAAGTTTGAGGATGAGGAATGCACAAAATATGGAAGAACTATGCATGATATAGTAAAATCTTGGTGGAGAAATCAAAATAAGTTCAAAATTGATATCCAGGGTATATATTTTACATCCTCTTGTGACGCCCATATTTTCTACATTGCCATGATGTTGTGTAGAATGTTTGGAATGAAAAACCCTGTGCACTTTACCACAGAATGGGTTCCCATAATCCATGAAGTTGTCGAGGGATATACTTTTGATTGGAGAAAAATGTTGTCAAATAACTTAGCCAAGCAAATTGGGAATTACAAAACTCAAAAATCGAAAGGAGAACATGATCATTTCTATATGTATGCATACATTATGGATGAAATTTGTTTCAGGACCCATTTTCCTCTTATCAATTGGAGTTGGACTCCTACTTTCATCGAGCCCATACATTTTTTACCATTCTAAGTTATGGGAGGAAAATTCAAAGGATTATTTTTATGAAATTTGTCATAACATGTGTTATCACTAGAAGTCACCTCTAGATTGTGGCAGAGGTAAGCCCAGTACCCATCAGTTTTATGTCACAGTGAATAAATTTAAGGGTGGTCTAATGGACACAATCTTAGGATTATAACGCTTTAACTTAGAAAAACTGGGCTAGCATGCATAAGCAGATGAGGTCTTGATCTAATTTCAGCCAGTAAGTTGTAGTATAATGATGAGTATGGGGAAGAACAGGTGAGGAAATGTAGAGGTTTGTTTTGGGCGTCGGGTCTTCCAGCAACCTAAGGAGGAAAAGATCTGAATACAATATCTCCTTGAACCCAAAACTTCAGGAAACTAAAAACGTCATAACAATATTGCAATAAAACATACATTACAATACAGTCACAGCAACTCGACTGGATCACCCATGCCTGAGTCTTCAATATCAAAATAAAAAGAGATGATAGGAAAGTTGATTGTCATTAAACAAGAAGTCTCAGAAGGGAAACTCATAACCATAGAACTAGAGGCTTCATTAAAACTTTACAATACGGTATCTTAGCTCAACCATTGACCATTACAAAATATAAAAACTAAGTATATATACTCTAAGAAACTTTCTCCCTACAGAAGCGTGATTCGGTCACTGCATTCAAGGATTGGCGTCTGCATTTTCCTCTGTCAGATTGCACTTGCATTCTCTTGTCAGACGCAAGATCAGATCAGTATGGGCTTCACAAGAAAATCCATGGCAGGGGAAATTTCAGCTGACTATTTTCCCTTCACTGCCAATTTTTCAATACTTTTCACTTAAGTGGTGAAACGAGGTTTCAACTACCTCCCCCATTTTCATTAACTACTTTCATCGAGATCAGGGTCAGGCCTGACACCCATGAATGTTCTAGGTGAGCTCATGACTCCTTCGAATCAATTCTAGCACCTCAAGGTCACACAAATATTTCTCTGTGACTAACTTGGGCACTTTGATCTTTTTTGCAACTCCTTTTCATCGCCCCACGCGACCTCGGGCCACGACCTTACGCATATCCCAGGTTCTTTAGGATTTCGCATTTTGTGAGATTGCAATGTGATCCTGCTGAAATTTATGAATCCCAAAAGCGTGATTGCTTGGACTAGGTGACGTGTATCCCTTTGCATAGGATGGCCCTGTTGAACATCGTCATTTCGAGACCTTGGGTCATCGGAATTTCTCACTTCAGATCCACCAAAATGACTTTATCCATGTTGATCCTACACCACGTGTCTTTCTGGAATGGACGGTCAAGATCATTTCGGGACTTCACATGTCGTGAGTCTTCAAGACTCTACCCTCCTACTTTTCCTGACTCACAAAATCATGAAAATTTGATCCATCAGTCCACATCTCTCCTTTGATCAACAACTATGATCTCATCGTGATTTCACATTTCGCGAGTTTTGATGACTTTTCTCCTTGACTGCTTCATCTCGCAAAACCACGAAATGCTAATTTTGTGCCACGCGTCCTTCCCTATGCCAACAGCTAGGATTGACCTTGTGATTCTGAACCTCTGTTTGACGCTAACCTTGGTGCAACTATATGATCCCGATCACCCGATGGTCATCGATCCGCTCTGCCTGATAGATCTTCACCATCAAAAATTGTTCTTGCTTTCTCACTTGATTTAAGTTCATATCAAACTACTTCAAGTGTTTCACCTGGTTCTCACGAAAGTGTCCTGTGTAGTTTACTGGAATGATTTGGTTGAGGGATCGGGAAAACAAAAGATCAGAGATAGAGATGAAGAGGGGAATGATCAGCCTAAGAGAAAATTGGAAGGCTAAGGGCTGACACTTCTCAGGCAGACAAAGAAGAAAACTATAAGCCAAAAGAAAAAACCTTACGATTGGGTCTGTAAAAGGAGGAGAGACAGGAAAAAATATAGACTTAGGTAGAAATTGTTATCACCTTAACAATTTTCATATCGGGATCTAAAACTTTCTTAGATTTATCGAGATGTTATACCACAGTAGAGGTGTGATAGTTTAGGGAACCCAGTTATATCCCGCAGCATATGAACAAATAGAGAAGGCAGGAAGGGAGTAGCTTGGTGGACCGTTGATTTTGAATAATCCCAGGTCCATGGTCAAGGCCCGCATCGGACCGACAAATAGCATTAAACTTAACGTCGCGAAGGAAAACCGGGAAAAACCACTATGGTTTTGATGGGGAATGTGTGGCTCTCTTACACACACATCGGGGCAGACAGGGGATTTCCCGAAACCACTTTTCCTATGGCCCCGATGTCATGTGGTTCAAAATGTCACATCAATAACTCATTGGAAGGATGGCGGTTGGTCAGATCACCCCACATCACTGGGCCAGGTACTTTCCCATATGACTTATCAAAAGGACGTCATCGCATAACTAACTCAAGGCTTATCATTCAAAGTGGAATGATGAAGCGTGGAACACCAATGTACTATGACATTAATTTGTGATTAAAGTACAAAAAACCATCAAATCTCAGATATGAAATCATTTTATCCTATTTTGGGAAATTTCCATCTTATGCGTAAGAAAAACAAGCTCGACCTGTGTTGATTTCCTGAGTTCTGTAAATTCAAAGGGTGGCCACATCAAGGTCTCTGCAAAGTCTGAAAGGTATGTATAATACTCATCAAATGGTGTCTGGCATGACTAGGTTCTCAACTAATGTACCAAGCAAGTCAATAAGTAAGAAATAAAGATGGGTCTTGCAGATATTGGCAACTAAATTTCATACCGAACCTGCAACTGAGACAGAGTCGAGAGTCAAATTAAACCCCATTATGAGGGATCTCGTAATAAATGAGCACGCGGACAACACTTGCCACCCAGCCGCAAAGAGGAAGAGGAGAAAAAGGTGGAGGACAGAGGCCAAAACCGAGATGATAGAGATCGTCGAAGAAAATCTCGATTGGTTGAGTACCCTGGAAGAGGAAATCGCCAAGATGAGGTGAATCCTCAGGTATAATTTTGGTGTATTTCAAAATGTTTTGGACAAATGACGGCTTAATAAAAGGGAGTCATGATATGACAGACCAATTACTAATGGTCCCTTTAAATAGTATAATTATTCTTCCTTTTTTTAACTTGTATCTACTTTAGAATTATGAGGAATTCAGAACATTTTAAATTCCACACGGAATTCCTCTATATATGCTTGGTCTCATGAGAATAGAAACATGGAGAAAGGAGGAGTCTGCCCTCTATGCAGAAAAACTTTCTAAATCTCTAGGGATGGAATGAATACATGGATGCAAAGGCAAATTTTGGACTTTTTATGAAAAGATTCTAACTGGCGGTGTTATGAGTCTCATTTCCTCCCATAGTGTGTGATTCCTGTTATTCTGAATTTCATTTTTCCTCTGTCTAAATTGAGAAATTAAAAGTCCAGAATTCATTATTCAATGCTCTTGGCTTGGCAATTTAGATTATGTTTATCTTTTCTAAACCATTTCAAAATTCATTACTATAATTCTCTAATAATAGTTGTGCATTTATTTTCTTCTGATACCATCTAAATTTTCAAGCATAAACTCAGAAGTCACTTCCTCATTTAGCCTTTTCCTCGTAATTGTTTCCATGATTTGGCAATGCTTCCTACATTCCTGACCCCATAGCCCAAAGGTCATCTCTAGCTCTTCAACAATTTTATTAAAAATCCCCAAAATTAACTGAATCTAGCCCCCATCTTCCATAGATATATCAAGTGACACGAGAGAGCCCTCTCTGAGTTGAGAAGGTTAGTGCCTCAGCTCTAAAGTTGGTTTAAACAGTTACCTTTGTTGTTTGTCTATTCATCCGGAAAGAATTTACAGAGTTGTAACAAAAACCACAAACCCCTAAGTCTTTAACAAGTTTATGTGATGACACTTGGCTCCATAGGGGATGGCATGCTCCCTACGAGCTGCCAAGAACAAGAAGTTCCAGTGCCTTAGCATTGGGTTGTGGAGTCTCCTATTAAAAACAAAACAAACATAAAATAGGAACAGTATTTACAATGGTAGGAAGCCGACTGTGGCTTTAAACAAAAAAAAAAATTCAGGAAATGCCCATTGACAGGGCCACTAAAAATGTGTTACCCTCCAAATTCTGCAACCTGTAAGTATTATTTGAAAGTGTCTCAAAAATTTTGAAGGGTCCAATCCAAAGGAATTCAAATTTACCATGATTGCCCTTGTCCTGTATGGGTGCATCCCATTTGAGTACTAGATCACCCAACTAGAAATCGTTTTCTCTGCATTTCTTGTCAAACGACTACTTGATTCTTTGTTGATGGTCATGTGCCCTATCCATCATTTTCTCTCTAGTTTGTTTTACTTCTACTAGCTGATGTATCCTTCTGATCATGTCATCAGGTTCTCCTTGGTGATCCTGAAATAATTTCGACACAGGCAGGGCAAGCTGAGGAGGAAAAACTGCTTCAGTTCCATATACAAGCTGGAAAAGAGAGAGACCCGGCAACCTCTTTGTTGTCACTCGTTCATCCCACAGAGCAAATTTGAGCTTTGAATCCCATGCTTTCTTGTTGTTCTCTAACATTCTTTTGATAATATTTACAAGGCTCTTGTTAGAAGATTTTGCCAGTCCATTCCCTTTGGGATAGTAGGGGGTAGATTGAATCAATGCAATTTTGAACTGCTCAAAAAACTTGACCAGTGGTTCAGCCTTAAAGGATGCATCATTATCAGTGACGATACTTTTTGGACAACCAAACCTTGCTACAATATCTTCAACAAAACCAATGATTACCTTGTGAGAAGAACTTCTTGTGGGGATAGCTTCTATCCATTTGGTGAATTAATTGGTGGTAGTCAAGATCCATCTATGTTGACCACTTGAAGGAGGATGAATCTCCCCAATAAAGTCTAGGCCCCATTGTTGAAAGGGTCTTGTATATGCCACAGGCTTCAATGGCAGATACTTGAGTTGTTTCTTCCTAAATAATTTCTTACATTTGATGCATGCTCTGATTTTCGCACAGACATCAATGAATAAGGTAGGCCATAAGTACCCATCCCTGAGAATTTTATAGGCCATGGTTCTCTAGAAATGATGCCCCCCACACAGGCTATCATGAAAATCAAACATAATCTTTTGGGCCTCCTATGGGTCTAGAAATCTCAGAAGCACACCTAAAGGGTCTTTCCAGTACAAGACCCAGTCAATAAGGCAATATCTGATTGCTTTGAGATTTAAATCTCTTGCCTTGCTCTTTCCCATTTCATATAGAGGTTGCAACTCTCACATAAAATATATAATACCTTTGTACCAAGAACATTCTACCAATGGAGGGTTGTCTTGAGGACCTCCATCAGACACTTTAGCTTATTGATTCTCTGAGCAAGTGTTGATGAAGTTAACCTTCAAATATTTATAATTAGATTCAGCCAACAGCTTGGCCAAACCCTAGCCTTTAACTAGCCCGATGGGTTTTATTTCTAGATCAAATTCAAGGATTCTGGCAATCCACTTGCTCCTTCTCCCGTCTATGTTAGGATGAATGAGAATCTCCTTCACAAAAGTTGAAGGAACATATGCGATGATTTTTTAATGCAGAACATAGGCTCTAAAAGCTTTAATATCTTTCACCAAGGCATAATCATGCTTATCCATGATGTCATATCTAACCTCTGTGTCTCTTAGTGCTCTTCTAAAAAAGGAAATAGGTTGCTCCATCTCTGCATCATTCTTTTGTAGTAAAACAGTGACCACTATATCAAATGAAGCAAAGGAAAAAATCAAAAAATCCTTGGAATAATTAGGACTGAATAGCACAGATGCTTCAGTCAGTGCCTTTTTTATTTGATTGAAGGATTCTCTAGATTCGGAAGTCCATTTTACTTCGTTCCCCTTCCTGAGCATGTATGTGATATGCTTCACCAATTCAACAAAATTTGAAACAAACCTTCTCAAAAAATTGATTTTTCCCAAGAAGGATTGAACCTCCTTCTTGGATCTAGGAAGTGACAATGTTTGAATATATTCCACCCTACTTGAATCAATCCTGACCCCCTCAGTTGATACGATGTGTCCTAACAATTTTCCTTCCTGCATGGAAAATAAAGACTTCTTGGGATTTAGGGAGAGACCAAACCTTCTACATTTTGAGAAGACCTTTCTCAGATGTTGACAATGTTCTTTATCAGATTTGGAGAAGACTGTGATGTCATCTAGATAAACAACCACAAATTTATCTCTTTCTCCAATGAATGTTATGCCCATGGCTCGTTGGAAGGCTTCTCCTACGTTCATCAATCCAAATGGAATTTTTTCATACATGAATCTACCCTAGGGAGTGGTGAAGGTTGTCTTTTCTTTGTCTTCAGGCAAGACAAAGATATGATTGTAGCCGGAAAATCCATCAATCATGGAGATCCTGGATGCGTCTGTCACCCTCTGCAACATGTGTTCCATCTTTGGCAAAGGATAATTTTCCTTCTTAAAGATTCTATTCAGGTTCCTGAAATTGACATAGAGTCTGATTTCTCCACTCTTTTTCCTCACCAAGACCAGGTTGACAACCCATTCCGAATATCTTAAAGGGACAATGATTTGGGCATCCAGCAGTTTATTTACTTCCCTTTCCATAATAGGCAACAACATAGGATTTATTTGACTTAATTTCTGCCTAAATGGTTTGGCCTCCTCTTTCAATGGGATCTTATGCTCAATGACGGGTGTGTCGTATGTACTGAGGTCTTCATAGGTCCATGCAAACACATCAGCAAATTATTTTAATATCTCAGTATACTCGGCTCTCTTCTCCCTTGACAGGTTGCTTAACAACTTGACAAACTTCGGATCCTCCTCTGTGCCAATATTTCACTCAGCTACATCAACATCCTCAGTTGGGCATTTAAACTTTATCGCCACATTGTTCCCATTGAACAATATTTCTAATGGAACTAGTCCTTTGGGAATGTGGTTTCTAGGAAGCTGAACAATATGGTGATTAGAAATTTTATTTAGAAATACATCAACATGAGGCTCACCTTCGGGATCATGATCCTAATCAATTTGCAATGCAGAGAACTCATCAAAAGACTCAAGAAATTTTTTGATCTCAAGATCATCCTCGAACACCTTCCAATACTTGACATTTTCAGGTATAGAGGGCCTATATCTTACCTCAACATCATACTTGAGTTTAGGTGGTAGAGGTACTCTAAAATTTCTCACTGATATAGCCAAAGAGTCAGCCATGACATTCTCTTCTCTTGGAATAAATGAAATGTTGAAAGCTGAGAAAAAACTGTCAACCATATCCCACACTTCATTTCTATATGATCTCAGTCGAGGTTGTTTGGCCTAATAAATATTTCTGATCTATTGGACAATCAACTCAGCATCCCCAAACACTGATATCTCTTCAATTCCCATGTCTTTTTCAACCCTCAAACCCAAAATAAGAGCTTCATATTCTACCACATTATTGGTGGTTTCAAATTCTAACTTGAATGACAGATATACAACTTCTTGGATAGGAGAAACAAGGACCACTCCGGCTACAGCGCCTTCTCTAGAAGAGGCTCCGTCGAAGAACATTTTCCACACGGAGGTAATCAGAGGAGAATCTTCACAGAGGGTAAGGGATTGCTTTCTTATTTCAACCAGGGCTTCGGAAGCATCACTGAGTTGTAATAAGATGGATCCCAAATCAGCATCAAGGGCAAAGATAGCATTGTTAGTGGGGTCTTCTTCATCATTAATGATATAGGCCAACTAAGCTTCTCTATACAGTCTTCTATGTTCTCCCCCAAATACAGGAATGGTTGCATATGTGAGGTCCATATGCAATGTTCCTCTGAGTCTTTTTATCCAAGATCTTGACAAAATCATGTCAAACTTGGGAGGAACAGCAGCTACCATGATATCCATGACCACACTTTTCATGGGAAACTGGAACAAGGTCACAACTAGATCTTTGATGACCCCAAGACATTTCACTTTCCTAGAGTCAAAGGAATATAAGTCATGATAAGCCTTTGTGATTTCTAGTCCCAGTTCTTCCATAACAGTTTTGGGCATGAGATTATGAGAGGCCCCTGAATGCATCAGACAATTATGAAGTACCTTGTCATGTATGTTCAATGATGTGTAGAAGGGAGGGGATCAATCGTCTCTATCTTCTACCAT
This sequence comes from Picea engelmannii, assembly GCA_009831015.1. NCBI lineage: Eukaryota > Viridiplantae > Streptophyta > Pinopsida > Pinales > Pinaceae > Picea > Picea engelmannii. The sequence goes on from ML795855.1 coordinate 190,523, forward strand.
GGGACCTAAGATGATTGTTGGATTCGTGTATTACAAATTGATTGAGTCTGAGGGATGATACAAAGGTTCAGGTAGCAACAGTTTAGATAGGGATCTTTTGAAATATTCATGCTTGACCAGCTCTGAAAGGGGTATCGGGATCCTAATCTTCTGAATTTCATGCTCAAAGTTAAAATAGGAGGGGGGCTTCAAAATTTCCTTTACCTCTAGGATAGGACCTTTGGCTACTGGTGAGGTATTATGTGCTTTATTTTCCTTGCTATTTTCTGCTACAACTTTGGCAGGATTTTCTACTCTGGGAGGTTGATCAGGGATGTTGGACCTCCAACCTTTCTTATTAGACCTAAGGTTGTATTTATTTGGGTTGTTGTTGGCCTTATCCCCCTTGCTTATCTCATTTAATTGAATCTCCATGAGAGACTCTGTGTATGAAGATTGATTTAAGTGAGGATAAGGAGATGCGTCTTCAAGACAGTGGATTTTTGGGCCAAGGTCTTTTTCCTCCCCATCATCATCTGCAACAAGGTTGTTTTGAAGAGGGGTCTGAATTTTCTGATCATCCCTATCTATGTTCCTCTTTATAATCTGAGGAGCATGGTTGCTTGGCCTCTTGAAGCTACCTCTGTTATCAACATTTTGAGGATTTATGTATGTCTTCTTCCCCTCTAATTCCAACCTTTCCATCCTGGCTAAAGTGATTTTAGTAACTTAGTTACTTCGTCAGTTTGAGGGGGGGAGGCAGAGGAACCGGAGGTTGAGGCTTCAACTCTTCCCCTTCCTTTGTCTTTGTCGGCCTTATTTCTGAATTGGTCAACTACCAATACGTTAGACTCTACTTCCAAGGTTGTATCTTGCATATGATCCAAGGAGGTATCTCTTATCTCTCTTAATAGGAGGCATAAGTCAGGGTCAAAATCACTATCATAGGTAATTTTGGCAGAGGCTTATGTAGGCTTTATCTCAACAGGGATATTGTTGTACATTTTGTTGAATCTCTTGGAGAAGTCAGAGATAGACTCTCCCTCTTTTCTCTTTAGGGATACGAACTCTATGATATAATACATGAAGTCTTTTTTATCCCCCCACTATCTTAAGAAGATGTCATCTAAAGCCTCAATCTCATCAATGGATCCAGGGGTCAGGGCCCTGAACCAATTTTTGGCTTCTCCATCAAGACTGTGGACAAAAATCCTCATCCACACATCTTCGTCTACTATGACATAGTTATCATCATAACTTTAGAAAGTTGCAAGGTGATCTTATGCAGTGATATCTCCCTCCCCTGTTAAATTAGGCAGCTGCTTAAGGTAGCCATCGGCTGGGAGGGCATTAAGAGGTTGAGGCAAAACGAGAGGGGCATATATGGCAGCTACTATAGCATCCATTCTGTTTCTATGGGGGTTGGCACCTGCCATAGGGATGACAGGTGGAGGATAACTAGGAGGGGAAGGGATTCGAACAGGGGAGATAGGAACTGAGTTTTCAGGAGGAAAAGGAAACAACGGAGGATTTGGAGAAAATCCTACAGGGTTAGAGGGAAGAGAGGTTTCCCTTTCTTAAAAATCAGTAGCTCTAACAGGAGGAGGAGTAATAAAACCTGAAGTGGGGAGATCTTCTGAGGTCTGGGGTCTATACCAAGGTACAACCTTAGGGGAAATAGGAGTGACAAATATTTATCCTTCCAATCCAAAACCGGGAGGAGAAAACTCAACAGGAACACTCCCAAACTTTAAACTTTGGGAAACTCCAACAAACGATATAATATGAAACCGAGAAGCAGATTTCGGAGTTTCTAAAGGAGGAAAATGAAAATCATCAGAAATAGTTGGTTCAGCAGTAGAACCACTTTATCAAAGGGCCTTTCCCTTTCTGATAATTTTCTCTGGGTCAGCTTAAGGTGTTGCTAGAGGCAGTTGTGGAGTAGACCTCGTGTGTTTGCCCCTAGAAGCCATAGCTGAAATAGTGGAGTCGCCAGTGGATTCACATAAATGGAGTCACCACAGTGGAGTCGCTAGGTGCACAGTTGCAATATTTGATGTACTAAGCTCTGATGCACCTTCAGAACTAGTAGGCTTTGTCATTCGATCCCAGGGAAAATATTCAATTTCGTCCCCGGCAACGGCGCCAAAAATGTTAGCACTAGAAGTCACCTCTAGATTGCGGCAGAGGTAAGCCCAGTACCCATCAATTTTATGTCATAATGAATAAATTTAAGGGTGTTCTAATGGACGCAGTCTTGGCATTATAGCGCTTTAACCCAGAAAAATTGGGATGGCATGCATAAGAAGATGAGTTATTGATATAACTTCAGTCAGTACATTGTAGTATAGTGATGAGTAGGGGGAAGAATGGGTGAGGAAATGTAGAGGTCTGTTTTGGGCATCGGGTCTTCCAGCAGCTTAAGGAGGAAAAGCTCTGATATAAGATCTCCTTGAACCCAAAACTTTAACAAACTGGAAACATCATAACAATATTGCAATCAAACATACATTACAATACAGTCACAACAACTCGATTGGATCACCTATTCCCGAGTCTTCAATATCAGAAGCAAAAGAGACGATAGGAAAGATGACTTTCATTAAACAAGAAGTCTCAGAAGGCAACTCATAACCAAAGAACCAGAGCCTTCATTAAAAATTTACAATACGGGAGCTTAGCTCAACCATCGTCCATTACAAAATAATAAAATTGAGTATATATACTCTAAGCAACTTGATCCCTGCAGAAGCGTGATCTGGTCATTGCATTCAAGGCTTGGCATCTACATTTTATTTTGTCATATTGCACTTGCATTCTCTTTCCAGACGCAAGATCAAATCAGTATGGGCTTCACAAGATAATCCATGGCAGGGGAACTTTTGGCTGACTTTCTTCCCTTCACTGCCATTTTTTCAATGATTTCCATTTAAGTGGTGAAACGAGGTTTCAACTACCTCCCCCATTTTCATTAACTACTTTCATCGGGATCAGGGAAAGGCCCGACACCCATGAATGTTCTAGGTGAGCTCACGACTCCTTTGAGTCAATTCTGATGCCTCGAGGTCACGCGGATCTTTCTCTGTGACCAACTCGGGCGCTTTGATCTTTTGCACAGCTCTTTTTCCTCGCCCCACGCGACCTCAGACCATGACCTTACACATATCCCAGGTGCTTCGAGATTTCACGTTTCGCGAGCTTGCATTGTGATCCTGCTGAAATTTCTGAATCCCGAAAGTGTGATTTCTTGGACTGGGCAACGTGTATCCCTTTGCATCGGACGGTCGTTTTGAACATCGGCATTTCGAGACCTTGGTTCGTCGGAATTTCTCACTTCAGCTCCACCGAAACGACTTTCTCCATGTTTATCATGCACCACGTGTCTTTTTGGAATGGATGGTCAAGATCATTTCAGGACTTCACGCGTCATGAATCTTCAAAACTCTACCCTCCTACTTTTCCCGACTCCTGAAATCACGAAAATTTGATCCATCGGTCCATATCTCTCCTTTGATCAATGGCTGTGATCTCATCTTGATTTTTCATTTCGCAAGTTCTGATGACTTTGCTCCTTGACCACTTCATCTCGTGAAACCACGAAATACTAATCTTGTGCCACATGTCCTTCCCCGTACCAACGGCTAGGATTGACCTTGTAATTTCGAACCTTTTTTTGACACTAACCTTGGTGCAAATGTATGATCCCAATCACTCGATGGTCATTGATCCTCTTTTCCTGATAGATCTCCACCATCGAAAGTTGACCTTTCTCGCTCGCTTGATTTAATTTGATATCAGACTGCTTCAAGTGTTGCGTCTGGTTCTCATGAATGCGGCCTATGTAGTTTACTTGAATGATTTTTCTGAGGGCTCGGGAAAACAAAAGATCAGAGACAGAGATGAAGAGGGAATTGATTGGCCTAAGAGAGAACTGGAAGGCTAAGGACCGACACTTCTCAGGCAGACAAAGAAGAAAACTATAAGCCGAACGAAAAAACCTTACGATTGGGTCTGCAAAAGGAGGAGAGACAGGAAAAAATAAATACTTAGGTAGAAACCACAAAGCCCTAAGTCCTTAACAAGTTTATGTGATAACAATGTGGTCTTTCCAATTCATGAAGTTATCTATGTTCAGCCTCCCCCGAGAATTTCAAAACAATCATTGGAAATTTAGGCGCCATTGCAGATTGGTATATTGAGGAAAGATTCTCTTACATCAGAGTTCGATTGCTTTACTTCTCCTCATGCTCTTCCCATATTCTTACCAGACGGACTTGTTTGTAGAGAAGTAGCATATCAGGAAGTCTTTGGAGGAATTACCAAAGAGCTTAAGGTAGCACAGAAAATATTTTGGCCAACCTTTCCCATACAGGTTGGCATATTTTCATTATTTGACTTTGAACATGCTAAGGTGGAGGCTTCGGCCTTATAAGATATTAAATTGGTTGACATTGAATACAAAAGGAATGATTCACATAGGGTGGTTGAAAATCATTTAGCTCAATTCAATATGAAAAGGTACATCCATGAAGACTCACCCTATGATGAAATTTTCAGAGGAGTTAGATCCTATGATGAATTTGTATCGATATTTCAAAATCTACCTCAAGATCAACAATTAGTCTTCTTCATATTTCAAAAGAACATAAGGAACAGTCTACCCAAAATCTTGCAGGAAGAACAAAGACTCAATCCAACTTCACAGGTGGAAAAATCAGTAGATATCAAGCAAAAAAACTTGCTTGAAGACAAAGCTAGGGAAGTGGAAAAGAATTCAGATACATTGTCTAAAGATGAAAAAATCGCAGGAATATTCATACCAGGTAAAGGAGATCATGAATTGTTAACATAATTTGAAGCTTTTATGAAGCATGGACATAATTTTACTCTATCAATATCTAACACTGAAACTCTATACTACAAATCAAGGAGAATCTATTGCAATTATTACTCCTATCCCATATTTGACTCCCATGTAATCAGGTTTTGATTTACCTTGTTCAGAGGTTATTAATATAGATGACCTGAAAAATATTGAGCCTAAATATATGCCTTCATCATATTTTGTTTTCGACGAGAAAAGGAAGGCTATCATACGAAGGGAATCTCGATAGAAGGAGGGAGGAACTACCAAAAAGCATAATATGATATATGTTGGACAGGGACAGAGTGACCCTGAATTCACAAAATAAGTTGCATATTACATGGGAGCCTGTGCAACTGCCAATCAGTGGTTAGTGGATAATCTCATAAAACAGTTGAACCAGAAAAATCTTATGATTGAACAATTTCATAATGATATGCAAAATATGGAAGTGACTGCCAGAGATTAAATCAATTTTGATATGGAAGAAATCAGACAGGGTTTTGAACAACAGATTAAACAGTTAGAAGATAAATTAAAATCAAGTATTCAAAATAAATACTTGAGTAATAACATGTTTTCCCAACAAGATAGTTAATAGAGCAATTGCATACTCGAATAACCTCATTCGAGAGCAAAGGAATGGACATTTCTTCATTCAAGAAACAAGCATCAAAGGTAAATGGAAAAATGAAAATTGTCCAACAAGATCTGTATGAAAATATGGATATTATTCAAAAACATTATCAAGCAATCAATAATTATTTGAAGAATATTTATGAAAAGGAAAGGGAAGCCTTTACAGCCAAATCCAAATTCCAAGAGATCATAGTTTGGAGGCAAAATCTTAATGTACCTGGAATTGCTCTTTTTTCACAATTTGAGCAGATAAAGGGAGAAATGGCTTTAAAGGTTTGGTAAAATAATCTTGAAGAAAGTAAAAATCTAGCCAGAGAGGCAAAAGAGGCTTGTCTTAACACTCTTTTAGTTGTGGATCTAGAAATGGTAGATATTGATGTCAGTGGTATTCATGATACACTTGGAAAAATTGAGATCTAAAAGAGCGAAGAGAGTCTAAAGAAAAATAGAGAAAAATGTACAAAATAATATACTACAGGTAAATCACGTTGATTTACAAATAGTAAATGAGCTACTAGTGAAACCAAGTTTAAAACAACGGATCACACAGCATACAGTTGTTAAAGTTCAAGAAAAGTTATCATTGGTGCATAAAAAGGCTTTTTCATTTGAGTTAAATGAAAATGTAAAACCTTCCAAGTTTGTTGTTGCATTAATGGAACTACATGCACAATTCAAGGATTGGAAAAAATAAACTACATGTGCAAATAAATAGAGGGCGAATGAATTTCCAGCAAGCAAAAGAAATATCATCATATCAAAAAATATATTCATTGTGTCTTTTAGTTTTGATTGTATTCTATTTTGAGAACGAAGAGTGTAGAATGTGTAACTACTTTTGGTTAAGACATTTTTGTATAAATAAATAGATCAAAGACCTATACCAGGCTTCTTCTGGCTGAATGTAAAAAGAGAACTTTTTTAATATCAATTTGAAAGAGAAGACAATGATTCTAGGTTTCATATCCTTGAGTTATGTATTTTTTGTGTATTGTCATTTCGCCAATCTTATTTTCTTCGTTCTATGACTCTTGAAGATCGAAAGGCTACAACTTAGTAACACATATATTGTGGTCCATATAATCAGAAGTTTGTTCAACTATAGTTTTTCCTCTATTTATATTGTGAGTAAAATAATACCTGAATCTGTGTGAATTTCCTCATTTAAAGTCATCTTTACAAGATTCATTCGACATAATTCTTCTACTGTGGATAAGGTAAGATTTATCAGTATTGGATACCTTATTTTAGTTTTTTAGTTTTTGTTAATCGATTCTACCTTCTATCTATGCAATATCTATAAAAGACTCAAAGAAAGAAATATTGCCTTTGTATTTTCTAATCATTAAACTCATTGAAGTTTCATCTAAAAATTGAAGGTAGAAGAGCACTATAAAACAATTCTCTTAAATTTTGGATGCATGACATTATTCTATGTGCCTAGAGTAAATCTCAGGAACAACATCTTGAGCAGAGGAATTCTTAGAAGTAACAATGACAAGACTCCATATGAACTATGGAAGGGAAGAACGATGAACGCCAAGCACTTTAGAGTGTTTGGAAGAAAATGTTACATAAAAAGAGAAGATAATAAGATTGGAAAATTTGACTCTCGAGTTGATGAAGGCATATTGGTTGGATAATAAAGCAAAATCAAGGAATACAAATGCTACAACCTAAGACTCAAAAAAATAGTGAAAACCATCAATGTAAAGATTGATTAAACAAGTGTGTTGAAGACCAAAGAAGAAATCAAAAATTCAAAAGAGCAGGGAGCAGAAGAACTAAAAGAAAAAGAAGAGGAACCAAAAGAGAAGCAATCAAAAGAAGAGCAAGAAGAAACAGAAGACAATCAACAAGATATATGGACACCTTCTAAGACACCTAAACGATGGTGTCAGAAGAATCATCCATCCAAACAAATTATTGGGGATAAAAATGCAGGAATAGAAACCCGAAGAAGCAAACCAACACATACACCAGAACAAAGACGTCTAGCATTATTATCCATGGTTGAACCAAGAATATTTGAGGAACCCTGTAATGATGAACATTGGATCAAGGCCATGGAAGAAGAACTAAATCAAATAGATAATAATGAGACATGGGAACTGGTTCCAAGACCTAAGGACAAAAACGTGATTGGTATAAAATGGGTGTTTAGAAACAAACTAAATGAAGATAGACAAGAAACCAAAAATAGAGCAAGGTTAGTATGCAAGGGACATGCTCAAGTTAAAGGAATAGATTTTGAAGAAACCTTTGCTCATGTTTCCATAATGGAAGCAATCATAATAATCTTGGCCTATGCATGTTCCAAAAGAATCACAGACTATCACATGGACGTAAAATCAACATTTTTGAATGGTGAATTAGAAGAAGAAGTCTACTTCGAATTTCCAAAAGGGTTTCTAATATGAGAAAGGGAAGATCATGTTTTCAAATTGAATAAATCCCTATATGGACTCAAACAAGCCCCTAGAGCCCGGTATTCAAGAATGGACAAGTACTTACAATAACAAGGATTCAGAAAGGGAAATGCAAATAACAATCTCTACATAAAAGTGGATCAAGAAAGAATACTTAGCATTGAAGTATATGTGGATGACATCAGCTTTGGAAGTGATGATGACGGGTTGATTCAGAAGCTTTCCAAGGACATGCATAGTGAGTTTGAAATGTCCTACTTGGTGAGTTGAATTTCTTCTTGGGACTCCAGATATCTCACTTAGATGAAGGTATCTTCATCTCCCAAACCAAGTACATCAAATTGAAGAAGTTTGGAATGGAATATTGCAAACCTGTAATTACTCCTATGGTGACTGGTTGCAAGTTGAGAAAAGATGATGAATCTAAAGAATCATATCAAAGAATCTATAGATCGATGATCAACAGCCTACTATATGTGATCACCTCAAGACCATATGTGATGCAAGCACTTGAACAAGTTGCAATATTCCAAGAAGCATCGAAGGAAACCCATGTTATGGCAGTAAAGAGGATCTTCAGACATCTCAAAGAAACAATAGAGTTTGGATTGTGGTATTCGAAAGGGAATGAGTTGACTATGGTTGCCTACACATATGTAGATTGGGCAGGAAGAATTGATGATAGAATAAGTACCAGTGGAGGAGCATTCTACTTGGGTGATTTTATGGTGTCCTGGTTGACCAAGAAGTAGTCTCCAGTATCCTTTTCCATAGTAGAAGCAGAATCTATTGCAGTAGTTTCAAGTTGCACTCGAGTCATTTGGATTAAGAAATACCTACAAGAAATCCAAGTAAAATATGACGAGCCTATTTCAATATTTTTTGACAATATAAGTGTTATAAGCATCTCCAAGAATCCAGTGATTCATTCCAAAACCAAACATATTCCTATTAATTTCCACTTTCTACAAGAACAAGTCACAAAAAAGAATATCAAGTTGGAGTACATTGGGACAAAATAACAGATTGCATATATCTTCACGAAACCTATCCCAAGGGATACCTTTGAGTATCTTCGGCAGAAATTGGGAGTAGTTCTTACCCCACATTGATCCACATGACATTTTGTAAAGAAGATAGCGGGGCAGAATCGTCAGGGGGAGTTACCTTTTTCCATTGATGTCAAAGGGGGGAGAGAAATATCCAAAGTATGAAGACAGGGGGAGAAATGGTCACATGGGGAGTTTGAGTGTTTCCATAAATTCCAAAGGGGGGGATTGTTGGAAAATTGGTTGTCATTGATGTCAATCCTAGAAGAAGCCCTGAAGTAGGTCTAGAAGCCCCTAGAAGTGATGGGTTTATTTGAATGAGTCTCCAAAGCGGTCCCCTTATGGTGTATCTCTAAGTATGGCCCTCACAAGAAGATGCTTTGAATAAGCCTACAAGAAGCCCTACTTGTTAATAAAAGAAATTACAATGTATGGTCAAGAAGCCCTGAAAATATGGTCAGGAATCCCCAGAGGTGTGGTCATGGAGCCTAGATTTGATTGAATAAAAAGAGTATGAAGGACATTAAAAATCCATGCAAAACCTCAATGGATTGATAGTCCTCATCAAGTTGTTTCAAATGGTAGGTGGCATGCTTGAGGAGATATTCCCTCTTGAATATGATCGTGCAAAATTTACCCCTAAATGGTTTCAAACAAGAGGTTATAAGTCGGCCTCAAAATCAAGTAAATGAGAAAAACAGTTGCAAACAAGAATTTATAGGTCGTCCCTAAAGACAAGTAAAGGAGGTACTTGGAAGAATATAAATAAACATCAAGAGATTCTCATTTTCAATCAAGGAAGCTTGTGATCTCTTAGTGCAAGTGAAGTAGCAGAGATGTGCGAAGGAGGAAGTTCTCGAAGTTGCAAATGTGAGAAGGGTTTTAGGGAAACCTATCTAAGGTGACCCCCATGGGTCAAGTATAGGGTGTCTTGTGAGGACCTCGTTGATTGTCCAAGACTCGTCAAGTGAGGTCCCGCTAGTTTCCTAGTCCAGTCCCGCAAGGTTTAGTAAGGGTTTGAAGAATATGCTATTTTCTTGATGTTGAAGTTGAGGAAGGTTTGATGATCTGAGATCTCATGCATCAGGGTTTTCACATGATGAATGGTATGTTTTTGTATATGTCTTTGAGGCACATCTTGGAGGTTTTGGTACATGCTTGAAGCATATCTTGGTGATTTTGGGCATATGATTTGGGGGACATTTTGGAGATCTTGGAATAATATTTATGGGTTTATTGGGGTTGAAATAGTTTTGATGATGATGATGTATCAGTATCAGTGCCAGTAACAGTGACATGTTGATTCTCTTATTTATATTTAAGGGAGGAAGGAAGGGGCAAGGAAAGGGGGTTGGAGTCTCCTTCCAGTTGAAGCTAAAGAATTTAGGGATGTGTAGCTTCCTTCAAGTTGGAGCCTATAAACCAGGGGATTGGTGCCTCCTTCCATTTGGTGCTAGAGAATTTTTGGAAATTGGTGCTTCTGGTGGATGTAATCTTCCAATACATTAAAAAGTGTTATGTGGTTTTCTCCCATTTGGGTTTCCATGTAAAATTCTTGTGTACTGTGTATATGTGGTTATATGTTTATGATATCTTGAATGAAATCATAAGTGATAAATTGTTGATAACTTAATATTTACATGTTGTGGTTCAAAATGGTAAAAAGTGCCTAATATTGATTCACCCCCCCCCCTCTCAATATTATTGAATATTCCAAGAGCCTTCACTTTCAAAAACATGTGATCGCC
>ML795856.1:29060-43992 GCA_009831015.1 Picea engelmannii
TGAAATCTTATAGGATCTACTAGTAAGCCTTATTTGCATACTATATGGGCCAAAACTATCCCAAATGGTGTTCCAAAGATACATTTCTTGATGTTTAATGATATCTGACACTGCCTTCATATTTCTAACATCATAATTAATACCTATACATGATATTTCAATAAGCTATAGACTATCCATTCATCCAAATATACCTCTAGAAACTGGTGGATAAACTCCTTGAACGCAACGATGACTACTCTGGAAAATATTGCTGGTGCATTCTTCAGTCCAAACGACATGCATATGTACTAGTAGGATCCCCATTCTGTAGAAAAAGTGGTCTTGTATCTGTATTCCTGTGCTATCTTGATTTGCTGGTAACTCGAGAATCCATCAGTGAATGAGTAAACTCATGTCCTTCTACGTTCTCCAACACTTCATCCGTGAAAGGTGTAGGGAATGGGTCATGTAGGCATGCATCGTTCAACTTCCTCAATTCGACACATATTCTTATCTCGGCTTGTTTTTTCTCCTAAACTACCATTGAGATTATCCACTCTGATTCCTCCACAGGTTCTATGATTCCATCTTTGAGCATCTTGTCGATCTTAGCTTTAACTTTCTTCTTATATATCAAGTTTAATATGTATGGTCATTGTTTGATCGGCCTCGCTTCAACTCTGAGTGGTATATTCATTTCTCCTAGATCTCCTACTATACCTTTCATTTCTGTAAATGTTGTGGGAAACAAGTCGATGTACTCACGCAATAACTCTTTTATGATTTCTATTGTTTTCTCATCCCAGTAATCTCCAATGCTATCCATTTTGGGATGCTCAACTATCCCCATATTGACTTTCTTCACCTTGATCGGTGCAACAATTAATTATTATTATATAAGTGGACCTTCCACTTCTCTTTCACCTTCTGCTTCCTCGATCTGAATATCACGCAAATTGTCTACATTTGGTGCTTCTTCTTGCACATGGTAGCATGAAAACAATTATTTGATTGTCTATTTGTTCCGTTGTTGTTCTTTTGTTATGATTTTGACTTCTGGTTCCTTAATGAATATCACCCCTCTTACCTACTTAAGTTTTTCATCTATGTTGGGGTTCCCATGCTCGAATGAGAAAGTGATTGTAAAATTATTTTGTAGTACTATCCAATTCGAAGTTCCTCTTTGCAACTCCTGGTCTGTATACTAGTTGGCTGGTATGCCTTCTAAGGTGTGTACAAAATGATGAGGCCATTCCTCTAGGGGTGTCATCTTCCAAAGTGCCCTGCACTTATCCAAGTGTTCTGCTGGTTCCCCCTGTCCATCGTACTTCTGCTGCTTGTCACTTTTCTATTCTTCACCAAACCTTATGCACAGTAACCACTTACATTGGTACTAGTCCTTGATTGTTTTCTTGTGTGCTCCCCACCATCTTGCAGGTGTGGCATTGAGTTCTATATCGAATGCTAAAAGTCTTTGGTTTTCTATCACTTCATCCTCATATTGTGACAAGAATGCTTCTAAATCATTTCGTCCATGAAAACTAGGTGGTTCCCTTATCTTCGTGCCTACCCATCTCACTGCGTGGTCTATTCATGCACATCTCTTGTGGAAACTTCTTGTAGCATTTTTTTCCATTTTTCTAAACCTGTATCTATGTCTGTCTCACATGAAGTAATGCTCCACCAACTGAGTATCCCATCTACAGTTGGGTTTATGTAATCCTTATCGTGCGCAGTTGTTCTGTATAACTAGTTGATTTCCTCCAAATCTAAATAGGTAGGTTCTACAAACCTCTCCCCTTCTGATGGGTCCAATGGCACAATGAATTTGTATTCCCCTGACTAAAATGCCATTTTTTGTGTCTTTACATTGATTATAGCCTGGTTATCAAACACCCAATCCAAGCCAAGAAATGTTGGATATGGTGTTGTGCCATCCACTATTTCAATCACTTCAAAGTCTGCTTTAGTGCACACTCCATCCAAGTCTACTGCCACTCCTTTCAGTATACCAATTGGTAGCACTTTGTGTTGGTTTTCTAGTTTCAATTGAACTGATGAATATCTTAATGTGGGCTCTCCCATACATTGCCATGTCTTCTTTGGTAGTAAATTGACTTCAGATCCTAGATCTAGTATGATATCTCCCATGTTGAAATCTCTGATGTTATCATTCAACCTAAACTCCCTAATTTTTCTTCTCCTTGTATGTAGGTGATTGATTGTTTTCTGTTCTAGTTTTCATTCTATCTCTATGCTACATATTTCTAACATGGTTTACAATATTTTAACAAATGATGGATCATTCAATAGTTTTAACAACAACATAACCATTTGTTGGTTATTTATTCTTCTTTGAGTTTATATATTTATCTTGAGTGACCCATAGTTCATGTATGTTTGGGGTTCTAACAAAACCTCTAAAACTATCGGCCCTCTTGGTAAACTAGAAGGCAACGCAACACACAGAGTGTTCTACACAATCTCACCCAAGATAGTCTTAATGGGTGGTTGCAATACTCATGTGCTTGCAACCCAGGATTGAGTGGGGATCTGGAAAATGTGTGTTGAGGGTTATACTTAACTTATCAATGAAATAAACTGTCATTCATGATCATGCATGCAATACAATCAACTCATTTTTTTTAGTAAAGAAAAAACTATTGAAGACAGTACATAAATACATGCATTCAATCACATAACACAGGTTTTACTGTGGTTCACCCCCCCTATCCTACGTCCACAAAGATTTGGATCTTATCTCTTTTATTATAGCAGTTCCAAAACTACAACACCACGTGCTTTACATATCTTCATAGTCGGGTTGAGATCTAGTATGAAGCGGACTAGATCTAACCAGGCTCCTCAACGTGCGATCTAACCCTCAAGATCTACCCTCCTTATTCTTATCTAGCTCAACAACTTACAAAATTAGGTCATATAGAAAAATATTACAACTCCTTATCAAAATAGGACTCCTCTCGTCTCTACTTATCTACTCTCTTTTTGCTATCTCTCTTTATGAGACCTAAGTATCTATATTTATACATTCCTAGCTCGCCAACTGTTACAATACATTGCAAAAACCCTAACCCTAACATCATTAGGTATTCCATGCATGTGCACATGCTGCTCTTCCTTTGAGCTGTCACTTTCCTTGTGCATGCCTTCTTTCCCAAAATAACCTTTCTTTCCGTTTTGGCCTTCTTCCAACAAGGTGCATTACACATTTTTTTTTATCAGTAGACAGAGAGAGTAAGAGAATATTAATATCAAAGTTTAGAGATCAACCTAGCTCCAGGCACATGATAAATCATAAGAAGGAAAGAAGTAGGCTTATAAGGATTCAATGAATTATTGTAGTATTAGTTTGTAAACTCCATCTTTCTTCTCTTCCATTGCATTATCTTCCTGAGAATCCACCTCTTTCATTTTGAAATTTATTCTAAAAGATTCATTAATAAAATCACCCAAAAACAATTTTGGCACCATATATGTTGTAAATGTGTGTGGTTCCATGTGCAAATTAAATTTATTTCATGCTTATGACCAGTTTCTTTCCATGTTTTGTTTGAGACAATTGAATATGTGCATAATTTTTAATATTATTGAATGTTTCAAATGATGGGTTGTGCGAAGAATACACTCTAAATAAACTCAAAATAAATCATTGTTTGTATTTCTGAATTCTTATTTGCTCAACACACTTTCTTCACAATAATCCTACATGATTTATTTGCAGAAAATACCTTTTATGTGTATAAATTTCTTCCATATATTCATTCACTATTTAACCCTAATTATCTAATGCAGAGAAGGGAAATTTTCCCTATATGTCGAATGTTTTTCCCAATCATCCTATCTGGAATACTACATGAGCTATGAAGAATTATTGAGTATGATAATGCTTTTACAATAACTCATTCATGCCTATCTATTTGTCATCTTAGAACATTAAAAACACAAAAGAACAAATACTATAAAACATGAAACATCCATGCAAGAGAAGTTTGTAAATGAAAAGTATAACCTTATAGAATTTCATAACAACTAGAATTTCACTAGAAGTGGTTCCCAACAAATAGTCATTAGAAAAAATGTTTCCTCGTTGTCAAAATGGCCTTGATGGCTTCTTGATATTAAGCTTTCAGAAAATTAGTTCTCAAAATTAAAAAATGGAAGAGCCTCTTCTAAGTGGGTACTCTTCGGCTTACATAGTTGATATTGGTAACTATTTCTTGTAACTTCTTGAATTCCCAAGTGATAGTTACAAACTCCCTATTCCATTTCTTCCTACTAAAAAACAAAAAAAAATGTGAAATTAACAAATTCTAATTTATTTCACGATTACCCTTTATCATTATCTCTAATATATGTTTCCATACTTCATGATAATATGAAATTGGTATTATCCTAAAGAACAACAAAGAATATAATGTAACTTCAAGGAATACTAAGTTCTAGGGTACAATTTTTCATATTCCTTTTAAGGTTATCCAAGAAATATTGAATTAGCATTTGAGAGTTTGTTGGATTTATTGTATGCTCATCCATCATGGAATTGGTTAATTTCTATGGGATTATGAAAAATAATTCTCTACAGTGCATGGTCTCCTCCAACTTTTCTTGTATTTTTTGATCTGGCTTGGGTTGTCCCAGATCACTAATTTGGGGAAAATAACATTTGATGGATATAATAATGACTTCCTTATATATCCTTGTGCATATACCAAGATAATTCTTTAAATCTCTTTCAATATTTTCTCATATCCACTAACAATTGGAAAGGGTAGCATAGTTCAATTCACTTTCCTAGTCATCCATTGTTGGGATGACTACAAGGACATCTATTTTCCTTTTCCCATTTATTCATCTCACCCAAACCTACTCTTATCCCAACAATTTCCATGTTTTTGGTCTTGGTTTTGTCCATTTGTGTTGGTATTTGAGAGGATTTCTTCGAAAAATATTTCACTCTAGTAAACATATGTCTAGATAAGTTATGGTTTTCTTCATTTATTCGACGTTAATACCGAATTCCTATATGATAGTCCTATCACTCTTGTATAATTTTACCAATTTTCCAAGTTCCTTACTCTTTCTTTATATTCTTCAATATCCTGCATCATTATTTTTATATTTTTCTTAAGTGCCTGAGTAAAGGCCACTCCAACATAAGTGATGGCCAAGGGATCATCCATGATATTTTCAACCACATATTTCTCTGTGGTGACTGAAAGTTCATATTTTCTACTTTCTAGGATTTGGATGGTGTGAATGCTGCTAGTCCCAATTATCCTAGTTGAAAGTTCCCTCCAGTTAGAGATGCATTTGAAGATGTTCTTGGCATGTCAATATCCATTTGATTTGTCCATTTTCCTTATTCCCATGTCTTCTTGTTTTCTTATCATTTATTCTTTTTCTCTCTTTCTCTATTGTTATTGTTCCTTCAGAGCTCTTTCTTTGTCCCTTTGTTCTTCCACATTTCTTTTTTGTTCTACTGCTGCTACTTATTCCTCCTCTCTTTTATGTTCAAAAAATTCTTAATCTTATTTTCTTTTATTCTCAACTCCTGTTGTCACTACTTTTTCCTCTCTTCTCTTTTTTCTTTCTGCCTCATCCTTTGACCTATTTTATGCTTCTAATTTATTTGTCTTTTCTTCTTCTGTAGCCGTGGTTTTCTTCCCATCTTGTATAATTCCTTTCTTATAGGATATTCCCCCCTTATAAAAGTCACTTCATCATAAGTCCTTGTCATTCTATGAATTTATTATTCTTCCTAGGCTTCAAACTTGTAACTCCACCTATACTTGCAGGTTTGGTAGTGTCTATTGCCAACTCTTATTGTAACGTCCCCGACCATCAACCCCACAGTTCAGGAAATGCTACTACACATCAAACATTCTCAAACTTAGATAATATGAATTTACATGAAGTTAAATGACTTAACACAGAGTAAACATATAATTACTGCTAACATACAGAATTTATGGAATTAACAGTAAATATCATTGCAACTAAATACATCACATATAAATTAAGTATATAATTAACACTTATCTTTTAAACTGCCGTAACACCACCAACTGTGTACAGACCTTCCATGAACCTCCCAGCCTTAGACCGCGCTACTCATCACTCTCAATAGTAGGTCACCCCCGAGCTAGGACTAAGCTCCACCAGGAAAGGGAATCCTAGGCTAGGTAAGGTCAATGGAAGACAAACAATTTATGAGGAAGGATTTTCTTCCAGGAGCCACTTATGCTCACTACTCACAGACTCTCATTCCCCACATGCGTGTCCCACCCCAGGATTATACACTTTCACTGTCACCAAGATAGCTGCTAAACCTCCCTTGCCTTGGGCTTCAGCAACATGCCGAACCAAAATTCTTCGAGCTCTGTGGCAGCTACAAGACCCTTCCAGGAGTTCTCACCTCCTCCATGCACTCTCTCACATGGAGAGAGTCGCTCACAGGCATGAAAAACTGCTTCTTCAACCACAACCACCTCTCTCACTTGGAGAGAGTGTTGCACACAGGCCTGGAAGCCTACTTCTTCAGCTCCATTCCAACATAAGGAGGAAAACAACACTCAACAAGGAACAAATGACGGTAGCTAATTGCACTCAACCAAGGGACTTTACGGCCACAAAAACCCACCAGCTATAACACACATGACATAGGAAATCATGGTATGCTCATGTTTCACAGACGACAACAACTTAGACAGCTAAGCACGGACTCGGATTTGCAGAATGGATAAACTGGGTTCACAGGACACAAAAGAGACATGGCTTAGTCCATGGGGTTTTCCACTATTTTTTTAGGGTGCGTGACAGGAAAATTATGCAGAGGTCGATGATGGAGACCAGATGCAGAGACGGGACAAAATTTGTGGGAATACACCAGTCGATCACAAAGGTCTCATGGTTTTGGTTTTCAGAGCTGTGTGAGGTATGCAATGATTAGACGCTGAATCCCCATGGTTCATACAATGGATGACAGAATGGAGGATGAACCCTCCTCACGACTCAATTATTGGGTTAAATTGCATGTGCTTGGGCTGACACATGTCACCCATGAAGTTGCATGTACTCTGTCAAGTATGTGTTTCCTTTTTCACACATTGGAGCTGCATGCATTGCCTCTCCTAGGACTTATGAAAAAAAACATACCTTTCACACCAGTTTGGAATAATAATAAATTATTATTCCTAAGGACTTAAGCCCTCAATCTTAGGCTCTCTTCCTACCTCTCAACTCCCTCTCCCTTACCCATTCTATCGAATCTTAGTCCTCGATCACTATTTCTTCGTGGTTGGTCGACACATAGTGATGTTTGTATTATATTAATGATCTGCATAATTACATATTCCAAATCAGGTTCCTGACCTTAATACTTAGGCTCTCTGGCCTAATAAACACATAAGCCACCAACTTATCAATACTTGGCTCACCAGCCTACAAAACATGGTTTAGAATTCATATACATGATTTAGAATTCATAAACATGATTACAACATGGCTCGTCCTTGGGGATACTACAATCCCCTACCCTTATTTTTGCACTATCCTCTGTGCAAATTTCACACAACATCAACAAGATTTTCAAAATATTAAAAAATATGTGGGTATTCTACCCGCTTAGCATCCTCATGCTCCCATGTCACATCCTTAGGACTGTACCAGGTCCACTGGACCTTTACAAGCCCTATGGCTCGATTTCAAAACTGTTTTCTTTTCCGATCCAATATGCACACAGGATGCACTTGCAGGACACCTTCTTGATCCACCTGATTCACATTCCAATCAATTACATGATTAGCATCAATTATATATTTCTTCAAAAATGAAACATGAAACACATTATGTACGATCATGGATGCAAGTAATGCAAGTATATATGCATCTGGCCCAATCCTTTGTAGGATTTCAAATGGACCACAAAATCTAGCTGCCAACTTGGCACAGTTTCACAGCTTCAAGGAACTTCTGTTAGGTTTCACTTTTAGGAAAACATGATCACCCACTTTAAAGTCTCCGTGGGTTCTATTTTTATCACCATAACTCTTCTGCCTATTTTGGGAAACTTTCAAATTTTGTTTAATTTTTAGCATCTATTCTTCCATTTCCTTGAGAAACTCTGGCCCAACTACTTCCCTATCAACTGGATTATCCCAGCTTACTAGAGTATTTCACTTTTTGCCATAAAGTGATTCAAATGGGCACATCTTCAACGATGCTTGATACCCATTATTGTAGGCGAATTCTACCAAATGTAGGTAGTCTTCCCATTTTGATGGTTTGTCCATTGCATACATCCTTAGCATATCTTCTACTACTATGTTAACCCTCTTTTTATTCTCCTCAGACTCAGTATGATAGGCTGTACTATATTTCAGACTTGTTCTGAACCCTTTGAATAACCCTTTCCAGAAATTTGAGGTAAATTTCGGGTCTCTGTTAGACACAATTGTCTTGGGAATTCCGTGCAATCGTGCCACTTCCTTGATAAAATATCAACAACATCTGCTTCCTTGTGAGTAGTCTTTAGTGGAATAAAATGGGAAGCTTTCATAAGCTTGTCCACCACCACCATGATTGAATCATGCTTCTTTTGTGTTCTGGGCAATCCCGTGATGAAATCCATTGTCACCACTTCCCACTTCCACTCAGGAATGGGTAAAGTTTGTAGCAACCCTGCTGGGTGTCTGTGCTCAGATTTAACCTTCTATCACTCCATACATCTGGCGATGTATTCAAAAATCTCTTTGTTCATACCTAGCCAAAAGTAATGGCTCTTGACTGCTTCCACAATTTTCTGATATCTAGGGTGCTCCGCATAAGGTAGATTATGCATTTCATGCAAAATTCCAAGTTTCAAATCCTGGACCTTAGGTACATAAATTTTGTTCTTGTACATAAGTGTTCCATTAGTTTCCAATTTATAATTCTCCACTTTCTATGTCATCTTACCTTGTTGTATCTTTGCTACCAAATCCTTGTACTGCAAATCTGTATTTGTAGCCTCTGAAATTCTTATTTTAATATCATTTTGGTACATGCTAATGGTTGTAGCATGTAATTTGTGTACTTTCCTGCTGAGTGCATCAACCACTTTATTCTCCTTCCCTTTGATATGTTTGATATAAAAATCATATTCACAGAGAAACTCCAACCACTTAGTCTGTCTAGCGTTCAAGGTTGGCTGATCAAACAAATACTTTCGACTGTTATGGTCTGTTCTTAGTTCGAACTTCCTTCCCATGAGGTAATGTATCCATTTCTTTAGAGTGTGTACTATGGCTACCAAATCCAAATTGTGAGTTGCATAGTTCCTTTCATTCTCTTTAAACTTTCTGGATTCATAACAGATTATGAATCCATTCTGACTGAGGACTCCTCCTAGTCCTTCTTTGCATGCATCTGTGCATACCACAAAATATTCATTTGGATCTGTGATCCTCAGGATTGGAGCACTAGTTAATAGTTGTTTCAATTGTTGGAATCTTCTCTCACAATCCTCTGTCCACATAAACGTCTTCTCCTTCCTTTGCAAGGAAGTGATAGGGTGAGCTATTCGCGAGAATCCTACGATAAAAATTCTATAATAACCTGCTAGACCCATAAAGGATATGAATTCTATCATGTTCTTTGGCACTGAACATTCTATGATGGCCTAAATCTTCTCAAGATCTACAGCTATCCCATCCTTCAAAATAATATGCCCCAAGTAATGGATTTTCTTCTGATAAAATTAGCACTTTCTCAACTTGGGATACAGTTGGTGCTCTCTTAGCACCTGCAACACCATCCTAAGATGTTGTTCATGATCTTCCTCCAACTTGGAATACATCAGAATGTCATACAAGAATACTATAATGAACTTGTCTAGATAGTCCTTAAATACACCATTCATCAGGCACATAAAAACAACGGGTGCATTTGATAGCCCAAACAACACCACTGTGAACTCATAATGACCATACCTTGTTCTAAGGGTGGTCTTGCTGATATATTCATCCTTTATCCTTACCTGGTGATATCCTGACCTAAGATCTATCTTCAAAAAAATCTTCGCATCCTTCAACTGATCAAAGAGGTCATCAATCCTCGATAGAGGATATTTTTTCTTTACATTTACTTTGTTCAATTGTCTCAAATTGATACACAATCTCAACATCCCATTTTTCTTCTTCATGATAGGACTGGGGCTCCCCAAGGTGACACACTTAGGTGTATGTACCCCTTCTTTAGAAGCTCTTCAATATGCAATTGCAACTCTTTCAGCTCTAGCGTACTCATTCTGTAAGGAGCTTTCAACATTGGAGCTGCTCCAGGCATCAAGTTTACAGAGAAGTCAATATCTATTTTTGGGGGTAGTCTAGGTACCTCATGGAATAAATCTTCAAAATATTTTATTACTGCATGATATTCAATATTCAACACCTTATCCTTATGTGTTTCCTTCACATGGGCTGCAAATAATTGACAACCTTTCCTATAGTACTTCTTCAACTACATTGTTGAGATTTCTTTGATAACAACAACTCTGGAAATTCCTTGGACTGTTTTCCAATTTCCTTCCTCATGTAGGCAAGTGAATTCATTTCTACGAAAGTTTAAGACGACATGGTGTTGATCCAACCACTCCATCCCAATTAGACAATCATAATATCCTAAAGGTAGAATATTCAATTCAACCTTTGTTCTCAATCCATTTATGTCCACAGGACAAGACTTAACCAACTCAGTGACTTTCCTCTTGGTTCCTGTAGCCAGTTGCACTAACCAAGAATTTTCAAGTTGGCTTCTTGACAATTGAAAACTTTCCACCACTCTAGGATCTATATAACTATGGCTATCCCCTGAATCAATTAAAATAATAAAGGCATGGTTGTTGATCATACCTTCTACTTCAATCATGTGTGACTGATATTCAACTTACTTATTGTCCAGGGATGCGTAGATCCTTAGCATTCTATTGCCCATTTCCTCCATTGTTTTAGCTTGTTGAACATTGTGGACAACTCTCACTTTATTATTTAGGTGGGGGCAATCTCTGTACCTATGGTTCCCTTTACAACCCCAACATTCCATAGGTGGTAGTCTCAACATTTTCTCACCTACTTCAACCTTCATGGGCTCTCTAAAAGATGGTTGTCCTTGAGGACTATTTCTGAAAAAGGGTGGCTTAGTTCCCTTCTTCCTCTGATCCATCTTGAATTTATTCTTATCTTCCCAAGCCTTTCGAAAAGAAGGTTTCTCTCTTTTCTTCTCATATAATCATTTCTCTCTTCTTATCATTTCTTCCATAGTTTTTGGGTCATCATACTGGATCTTGTCCCCAATGGAAGGTGGCAATCCACTCAGATACCTTTGAATCTTGACAGTCTCATCCTTGATGAGTGAAACATACTTCAGTAATTCCAAAAACCTTCGTTTTTATTCATCAATGATCATGCTTCCTAGCTTGAGTTCAAATAACTCTTTCATCTTTTTGTCATAGTATATTTTAGTCAAGTATTTCTTCTCGAAATATATCTTGAATTCTTTCCAAGTGATATCTTTCTCTCTAATGTGTTGCACCTTCACAAGATGATCCCACCACATGGATGCCTTTCCTTTTAGTTGATACATTGAAATTCTTCCTTCTGCATGAGAGGAATAATTCTGTAGTTGGAAATATTTCCTCATGCCAAGAAGCCATGTCTTGGCATATTCCTCCTTCTTATGTTCTCCATCAAACATTGGAGGCTTAATCTTGTTCATTTCTCCCTTCAGTTCATCCCCTCCAGATCTCCTGTGATTTCTGGTAGGCGATGGGCTTGAACTACTGTGTGCCCTCCTCTTGGAGAAACCTTGGGAGTGATGATGGTGTTTACCAACACTCATTTATCTTCTTCCCTCAGAAGTTGGGTGACTCCCAGTTTTTCTTGAGTCTCTCTCCTGGTCCAACTTATTTTCTATTCTCTCCAGACTTTGCATCATCTTTAAGTTGAATTCACCTTGTTTATCCTGAGCTTTCCTGAKATTTTTKCTATCTGTTCGGTGAGTTTGGGCATCTTTCTACAATTTTTCAATGATTTTCATCATATGCCCTTCCTTATCTATCTCTTCTCCATGCCTATTGGAGTTMGACTCTTCAACTCCCAAATGAAMATCCATCCCTTTAGCTTCATWMTCTTTATTGGAATCATTCTGTATATCCTCCATTTATTTTCACTCGGTGTCAACTCTAATTGGTTCTGGAACTTGMTAAACTTCTGCAAACAGAATGTGCAGAMAACCAGAATTTKTCAGGCCATCATTCCCTTACAATTCCTCARCATTCATAAACAAATCGRATTCAAGAAAAATGTTCATATTTCACGAATTTTTCGATCTCTTCTCGATTCTATAACAATCCTTCGAGCATCGGCCCCTTCTCTCTCAGTCCCCAACCCACGTGATCGTAGGGCATGGCCACTCGCCTAACAAAAAGGGCACTTCACGACATTGCATTTTGGGAGCTTTCAAAGCACTTCACAACAACTTACTCAATTCTAGACTAACGAACTCTCGAAATAGGGTGGATAAACCATTCATGTATACCCAACATCCAACGACCAACACTCGCTGTGGAACCTCAAGCATCTAAGTTCTGGTACTTTGGCACGTCTGAATATTTCACATTTGCACACCCCAAAAAATTCCACGTTACCTTGGGTGACATCATTACCTTACATAAATTAACGTTTTCCCAATTGTGGGGGCATGCAATGATGGTTTTGGAGTAACCCGCCCTTCATCCCAAAATTCTCCTAACGCTGACATGTAACCCCTCAGTGAAACCATAGTTTCGATTGTAGGACTGCCTTGGATAATTATCTTCCGTACAACTTGGGTCCCCACAATGTCTCCTCGACGTTGATATTGATGTATTATGATCAACATCACTGCGGGTCCTCCAACCCTTAACTACGTTACGTAAACTCAAGCCCCACTAACCCTGCTCACACAGGATGCCTCATGGATGAATACTAGTGATGTCATCTGACCCCACCATGTCTACTCTTTTGTTTCATAACATTGGGCTTCAGGAGTTTGTGCAACAACACATATCATTCTCCCAACAACTAAACTCCTAAAATTACAATATTCCCTTCTGCTTGATCCAATGGTCAAGCTCTTTCTCCAAATCTATGGTATAGATCTCCCTCAACACTTCGGGGTTTTAGGTTTCGAGCGTTTATGCCTCTGCGCACCCTGCTTCTCCCAATTTCTGAACTTCGAAGGACTTCTAGGATAACCCTCTTGTACCTTCTCCAGATATGACGGTCATATTGAATTTCCCTTCTGTTTGAACAGATCCTATGGCTCCAACACCCCAAGTGTTGAGCGCTCTCTCTCTATGGTCAAATACCATGTCAGATGCGGTTTTATTCTAGCTCTACTCCTCCTAAGCTTCGTAACATGACCAAGTAACCCCTTGGCACTCAGAAACATTCTGAGGTCCGAAATTAGTCCACTAGACACAATTTCCTCTCGAAACCTTGGGTCCAAAGACCACTTATCTGGCTCATCCAGGCTCAGCGTGAAAACTATTGGCTCTGAACTCGAATTTTGTCTACTTCAACAACAATTTTTTTCGAAACGTTTTCTTCAACTTCCACTAACATGGTCCATCCAGGCTCAGTGTTGTAACCATGCTATGATACCATATTTTAATGTCCTCGTACATCAACCCCATGGTTCAGGCAATGCTACTACGCGTCAAACATTATCAAACTTAGATAGTATGCATTTACATGAAGTTAAATGACTTAACACAGAGTAAACATACAATTACTGCTAACATACAAAATTTATGGAATTAACAGTAAATATCATTGCAACGGAATACATGATAACATTTCAAGACACAAACATGCATCACATATAAATTAAGTACATAATTAACACTTATCTTTTAAATTGGCGTAACACCACCATCTGCGTTCAGACCTTCCACGAACCTCCTAGCCTTATACCACGTTCCTCATCACTCTCAGCAGTAAGTCACCCCTGAGATGGGGCTAAGCTCCACCAGGAAAGGGAATCCTAGGCTAGGCAAGGTCAATGGAAGACACATTTTATGAGGAAGGATTTTCTCCCAGGAGCCACTTATGCCCACTTATCATAGACTCTCATTCCCCACATGCCTGTCCCACCCCAGGAGTATACACCTTCACTGTCACCAAGACATTCCTTCGGCTACTAAACCTCCCTTGCCTTGGGCTTCAAAAACATGCGGACCATAATTCTTTGAGCTCTGTGGCAGCTACAGGACCCCTTCTAGGAGTTCTCACTTCCTCCGTGTAGTCTCTCACCTGGAGAGAGTCGCTCATAGGCATCACAACCTGCTTCTTCAGCCACAACCACCTCTCTCACCTCGAGAAAGTGTTGCACAGAAGCTTGAAAACCTGCTTCTTCATCTCCGTTCTAGCACAAGGAGGATAACAAGGCTCAACAATGAACGTATGATGGTATCCAATCACACTCAACCAAGGGAATGCATGGGCACAATAGCCCACTAGCTATAAAACACATGGCATAGAAAATTATGGTATGCTTAGGTTTCATAGATGAAATAAACCCAGACGATTAAGCATGAACTCGGATTTGCATAATGGATAAAATGGGTTCACGGGACATACAGGAGACACAACTCAATCCACGGGGTTTTCCACTGGTTTTCAAGGTGCGTGATAGGAAAATTATGCAGAGGTCGATTATGGAGACTAGACACAAAGACTATATAGAATTCATGGGAAGACACCATTCGATCACAGAGGTCTCACGGTTTCGGTTTTCATAGCTATGTGAGGTATGCAGGGATTAGACGCCGACTCCCCACGGTTCATACAATGAATGACATAATGGAGGATGTGTTAAGCCCTAATATTGGCTCATTACCACTTAATTGGGG
>ML795856.1:49287-59501 GCA_009831015.1 Picea engelmannii
CTTAATTGGGGCATATTAGATTAGTAATGTTATTTTATTTATGTCGGCTTTAGG
The DNA here is from genome assembly GCA_009831015.1 of Picea engelmannii. Lineage (NCBI taxonomy): Eukaryota > Viridiplantae > Streptophyta > Pinopsida > Pinales > Pinaceae > Picea > Picea engelmannii. The sequence goes on from ML795856.1 coordinate 49,342, forward strand.
CCATTAGTTGTAATTTAGATTAGTAATGCTATTTTATTTATGTCGGCTTTAGGCCATTAAACCTCCTAGTCTCCTATATATACCAAGGATACATTTTCATTTTGAATCATCTTGTACTTGAACATTTAAGTGGGGTAAAAGTGAGGTTGCCCCCTCGAAGAGGCTTATTATCTGAAATTATCTCTTTTTCAAGGCGTTGAGTACTTTTCTTGAGGTTTTTCTATGCTATATTGATGTTTGGTTCTTAACAGGATGACCCTTCCTCACGACTCAATTCTTGGTTTAAATTTCATGTGCCTGGGTTGACACATGTTTCCCATGAAGCTGCATGAACTCTATCAAGTATGCGTTCCCTTTTGCACACGTTGGAGCTGAATGCGTTTCCTCTCCTAGGACTTAAGAAAAAAAAACATACCTTTCACACCACTTTGGAATAATAATAAATTATTATTCCTAAGGACTTAAGCCCTCAATCTTAGCCCCTCTTCCTATCTCTCAGCCCCCTCTCCCTTACCCATTCCATGGAAGATTATCCCCCCATCACTCTTTCTTTGTGGTTGGTCGACACGCAGTGATGTTTATATTATATTAATGATCTACATAATTACATATTCCAAATTAGGTTCCCAGCCTTAATACTTAGGTTCTCCAGCCTAATAAACACATAAGCCACCAACTTATCAATACTTGGCTCACCAACGTACAAAACATGATTTAGAATTCATATACATGATTTACAATTCATAAACATGATTACAACATGGCTCGTCCTTGGGGATATTACACTTATGGGGTTGTGCCTACATAATATTTCCTTATTGAAGTGGAAGGTCGATAGGATGTCAACCTCTTATTGATCCTCCTTAACATATTTTAAGGAATAAGAACCAACCCAAAGGGGTAGTGGTGGCTAGATTATATTTTTGTCTCTGTTCAAGGATGCACTTACCCCATGTACTAGAGTTTGGTAAGCTATTTCCCGCAAAACTAGTTTGTCAAGAAAATACTTAGGGAGTGGGCGAGGGGCTTTGATAAATACCAAATATATGAATACAATATCACCAAAATAGATTCAATAACAATATGAAAGAAACCACACTTTATCATGAGAAAGCCATTAAGGTAGGGAAACTCTATACAATTGATCCTTTTGAGGAAGGGATCCAGTCCTCTTCACTTGCCTCTTCGAGGGGGAAACCTCCTAATTAGCTATACACTCCAAATACAATACTTCTCATATTTCCCATTACATTTCTCACACCTCCTTTATATAGTGATACCTATTAATTAAGAATGTCCTAGAGGAGGAAACTTATAGTAATCTCTCATATATTTATTATGTTCACACTAGGACTTATTTATTAAAAGTTTCCTCTAAGAAAAAATAAAACATATCTACTATTATTCCTCTTGGGTACCTCCCTAGATAACCCATATTGTTCCCCTAGCTATAATACATTCCATCCCCATTATGAAAGTTTTGTCTCAAATGATTTTTATGAGGAAGTACAACCATATACCAGGGTCTTGTGGATAATTGGGGACCATAATGATGAAGCAAGTTTCAAATTCCCCTTACTCCAATCCTAAGTATTTTTTTATCTAGTGATTTCCATATTACAAATCAGATTAGCATCTCAGAATAAAAAAATACATTGCTGGAATATTCAAATCAAATAAAGATAGTGGAAGTAATACTAGAAATAAAAAACTCATGCATAATACACAAATATATTCTTCCCATCAAGTAATCTTATCATTCAAATAAATTCAAAGCTTACAAGGGCTCCCTTACTAGGAGAATGGACCAAATAGAGAAGATACAAAGTACATCAAAAAAATGACTGAATTGATCTATTTCCAAAACCTATTGTATGATCCTGTACGACAACAATACGATTGTTACATTGATATCCTCATTATTCTATGCTATCTGCATGACTATAAAGCTGAAATTCATTCTAAATGTGCAACTGTTCTAGAAAAATTGCGTTGTTCCTCAACAATTGATCCTTCTTTTGTACTATTGTTCTCTATCTTCCTCTAGCATAGATATCTAGATAGAGGTCCTTATCCACCTATCCAAGATATTTTTGAATCACAATCCTTAGTGATCCAATACTCTCTCCATCTCAAATAAGTCTCTCTCGATCAACCTGACAAAGTAAAGTATCTTCCTACTTCACCCTAGACTTGATTTAACAATATTAAGTTATGACTTAAAACTAATATCCAAAGAGATTGATGGTTTAGATTACCTCTCACCTTACTTGAGATAAATGACTATTATTTAATTCACTAATGCTAGTTAAAGAATTTCTCTAAATAAAACTCAACTTACTAATTAAAATCACTTTACTTTAATAATTCATTTAATTAAATAAAATTCAAGTTTAGAAGGCTTTGGAAAATTTCCACATGTCTAGACACATAGGACTTATGCATAAAGACATGTATGATTCTACCATGCATCAACCCTCTCTCCTAGCGAGGAAGGTATTCTTCACCACTCCAAGTTTGTCTTTGAAGTACACAAACTTCCATTTCACCAAGGGTTTGGTCAGAATATCTGCAACGTGCTCATCTGTGGAAATATATTGAAGCTTCATTACTCCCTTCTGGATCCTATCTTGGATGAAGTGATATATGATCTCAATATGCTTAGACCTATCATGGAATACTATATTATTTGAGAGTTTGATACAACTTTTATTATCAAATTATATCAATGTAGGATCCAACTCTTGATCAAATAAACTTGTAAGCAATTTGCGAAGCCAAGTGGCTTCAAATATATCCATACTTGTTGCCACGTACTCCACCTCTGCTGAACTGAGTGCTACCAAAGTCTTGTTTCTATTGAACCAAGTAATAACTTTTGATCCCAAGATGAAGAAACACTCCAAGGTTCTCTTTCTATCTATTGCACTCCCTACTCAATCTGAGTATGAGTATCCCTGCAACTCCACTCCATATTCTCCAAGATATCTCAATCCATACTCCAATGTACCTCTTAAGTAACTGATCACATGATTCACTACTATCGAATGCACATACCTCAAATCCACCACAAATTTACTCAAGGCGTTAACAAAAAAACATATATCTTGACTAGTATTTACCAAATACATCAAGGAAGCTATCAATTGCCTGTATATCTTGGGATCCACCAACTATGAATCTCAAGTGACCACCTTCTTGAGATGGGTAACCATAAGTGTATCCATCGGTCTACATTCCTCCATCATGGATCTCCTTAATATCTATACTACATACTTCCCTTAATCAATGAATATATCACTACATTCCTTCCATAACTCAAATCCTAAGAACTAATGCATCAATCCAATGTCCTTCCTCTCAAAGTCACTAGCTAAATTTGATTTCACCCTGCAATAAGCACCTCTACACATGTGAGAAAAAAATTATCTATGTATAGGACCAAGATGAGTGGACGAACCCCAACAAGTATGAAGTACAAGTTAGGATTTGCCTCACTCTTGGTAAATCCCATACTCTACAAGTATCCATCAATCTTGAAATATCATGCCCCAGGTGCCTTTTGGGGATTTTTGTATGTTGGCTTCCCTTATAATTCCCACCTTTCCATTCTAGCCAAAAGTTATTGCAGCACCTTAGTTACTTCATCCTTCTGAGGGGGAAGGGTAGAGGAACCATATGTGGAGGCTTCAGATTTCCTCTTGGGTATGTCTCTATCAACTTCATTTATGATTTGGTCAACAACCAAGATATTTGATTCAACTTCTATAGCCGCGTCCTGCATGTGGGCTAGGGAAGTGGCTTGTCTCTCCCTTACCAAAAGGCAAAAATCAGGGTCAAAAGAACTGGCATAAGTAATTTTGGATGAATCTTCTGAGGGATATATCTCAACAGGGATCCTATTGTACATCTTATTGAGCCTCTTGGAGAAGTCAGAGACCAACTCTCCTTCCTTTTGTTGGACACACCTACCACACTTAGAGGGGGGGTGAATGAGTGCAAGGCTCTTTTTCTCAAAACTTCTCTCTTGTACTAAAACTCATCTATTAGCATTCAAAATTTATTCATTACCCATTGATGTCATTTATAACCAGTTAGATGTAGGAACATATAAAAAAGATATATCAACAATATATCATCAACAAGTCATCACCATAATGAACACAAAGAACACAAGATGTATGTACAATTTTCTTCTTATGACGGACTACATCCTTGGGGTTTATCAGCAACAACTAAATAGAGTACAACTCTACAAGAGCATCAAATCTATATGAAAGACTTAGTTTACATCCTCAACACCAACTGAGATGAGGCAACAATCCCAAACAGATATCAATATGTCAACAGGTACGCAACCTGTCAGTAGTTCAGCCCACATGTAAACATGCCCTGGCTCACTACAACCCACGTGTGAACGCGGCTAGTGTATAATGCAACAAGTGTCTGTTTCTAAGCAAATAGGGTTTTTATTTTCTTCATGTGCTTAGAACCCTTCTATCTTTCACTGTCCAAACTAACCCACAGCCAATCAAAACACATCCAAGCTCTCCAATAGCTTGCTCATGCTCCACAACAAGTCAATATGAATGATATCTCAATCAAGTATAAATAGCTAGTATACCATAGCAATCATGTCACTACTGAATCACAAGAGTGCTGGTCACTCCATCAACCAAATCAACTAAAATGAGCCACATCATAGAAGCCATACCAATAACGCCCTAATCATTCACAACATATCAAACAATAGTATCTATCAAGACAATAATGTAACCATACCAATGCCTTAGTGATAGATCTGAGGCCATAGAATGTAGATTTGGAACCTACCTCATCATCCAAGAGATTGGAACCATATCAATCACAAATATCCATGAGGTTATTCAGTCCACACTCCCTATACACAGTCAGCCCGTGTGTACATGCACCCTATACACAGACAACCCACATGGGCATCAGAAAAAAGGGTTTTCTGTGACTCCGAGACTTTTACGTCAAGATCTCCGACATTGTCGAAACTTTGATGCATCCATGAGATCCTCCTTTCACTCTCTTCCTTAAAATAGATCTTCAATCATGCTCAAGAGATCCACACAAATAAGATTCTCTCACAAGAAGCTCTCCATCAATACTCCAAAAGATATTACCAAGAAGCTCTCCATTGATCCACAAAAGAATTCTTTCCAAAATGTGTTTTTTACATGAGATCCTAACTTCTTATTTATACTTTCATCTTCTAGGTCACTTAACCCATTTTTAGGTAACTTAACCCATTTCTAGGTCACTTAACCTATTTTCCTTATTTTAGGGTTAACCACTTTCCATGAATAGAAATTTCTCCAATACTTTATCATTTAAATATTTCTTCTTGATTTTGTCACTTTACTTTATCATTTAAATAATGATATCTTCTTTTCAAGCACTTTTACTTCTTTGACCTTTTGGGGCTTCAAGCCTTCATATGGGGGTCCTCCAACTTCATAAGGCCATAATTCTCAAACCGTGAAGAGTTATGTGACATTCCACAAACCACCGGAAATGACATGACAAGCACTATCCAACTAGGATAGTTTCACCAACAACTTCATTGATCTTCATCTCATTATTCCACATACAAGCATGGGTCCTCCATTTCAACGATCCATCTTTATCGATTGGTTTCCACTTGGACATATATCATTCTCATCAAGGACATCATATCAATCAATTACTTGACATCAATCAATGACATCAACCAAACCATTTACATATGATCCAACAATCTCCCAAATAATCAAACCATTGGCATTAATGACAACATGATCCAACACCTTTCTCTTTAGGGATCCAAACTCTATCATGTAATACATGAAGTATTTCTTATCTCCACACTGTCTCAAGAAGGCATCATCCAAAGCCTCTATCCCATCAACAGACCCAGGAGGTAAGTCCCTAAACCATTTCCTAGCCTCTCCTTCAAGACTATGAACAAAAATCCTCATCCATATGTCTGCATGCATGATTACAAGATCAGTTGTAAAAGTATAAAAGGCTTCAAGGTGTTCTTTTGTAGTTATGTTTCCTTCTCCTGTAAACTTGGGCAACTGCTTAAGGTAGCCATCTACCGGAAGAGCATTGAGGGGTTGAGGCAACACAAGGGGGGCATACCTAGCAGCTATTATGGCCTCCATTCTGGTCATGGGGGGATTTTCTCTTGCCATGGGGGTTTTTGGGGGAGGAGAAATAGAAGGGGAAGGAGTTCGAATAGGGGAGATTGGAATTGAGCTTGAAGGTGGAAAGGGACACAGTGGAGGATTTAGAGAGAAGGCTATGGGGCTTGAGACAACAAATGCTTCTTTCTCTGTAGTAGTAGCAACAATAATAGGAGGAGGGGTGGTAAAGATGGGAGTAGGAAAACCTCCTAAGTTCCTAGGTCTAGACTATGTTGAAACTTTGGGAGAAAAAGGAGTGACAAGGATCTCTCCCTCCAATCCCAGACCGGGAGGGGAAAAAACGACACAAACACTCTCGAAATTCAGCAAATGGGAAACTTCAGTAAAAGGTTTGCTAGGATGTTGAGAAGAAGAAAATGGGGTTTCTATAGAAGGAGATGGAAAATTCCCTGGTTCAACAGTGGAAGTTTCTCCTTCAAAGGCCTTTCCTTTTCTCATAATCTCCTCCAGATCAAATTCAGACATAGCTAGAGGTAGCTGTGGATGGGACCGTGTGTGTCTACCTTTGGAAGCCACAACTAAAACAACAGGTTTTCCACAGTGGAGTCACCAGGTGAATAGTAGTAATCTCATAGGGCTATGATTCCTGATGCACCTTCATAATCAGAGGCTCAATGTCATTCAATCCCAGGGAAAATTTTCAACTTCGGTCCCCGACAACGGCGCCAGAAAATGTTAGTGTTAGAAGTCACTCCTGGATTGCAATAGAAGTAAGCTTGATGCCCATCAGTTTATGTCACGATTTATTTATAAAGGGTGATCAATTGGAAGAAAACTTAGAACAATATCATTTTAACTCAGAAACTAGGCCAGGCATGCACAAGCAGATGAGGTCTTAGTTTAACTTCAGACAATAAGTTGTAATAAGGGTGAGTAGGAGGAAGACTTTTGTGAGGAAATGAAAAGGTATGATGTAGGCATCGAGCTTCTAATAGCCTCTAAAAGAAAATATTGAACACAAGAACATCTTATATTCAAATTGTAGAAACACTAAAAGAACATAACAATGTTATAATAAAACCTTTATCATAACATAGTCACAACGATTCATGTAAATTAGTCAATCATGAACTCCTTTAGTATGGGATAGAAACTAGATGAAAAAGAGATTTGTCTTTCATTAAACAAGAAATTTCACATACAGATACATAATCAAGAAAACCAGTGCTTCATTAAAACATTACAGTCGGGAGCTTAGCTCTATCATCGATCCTTTACAAAATATGAAAATTGAGTATATATCCTCAGAGAAATTCGCCTCCTTGGTAGCAGGAGGGTAGCTGAGCTACCTCATTTAAGGCTTTATGTGTGCATGATATTCTTATATACTGTACATGCAACTTCTTGTCTAACACTACTTCAGACGACATGGATTTTGTAGGGAAACTATCCATCGGGGTACCACGAGCTGACTACTTCTGACCTTCCCCCATGCCTTCCATTTATGGGTTGAGCTGAGGTTTCAGTCACCTACTCAACCTTCATTAACTGCTTCTTCCATGGAGGGTGGCCAAGACTGAATACACAGGGAGTGACCATGTGTCATCTTTCCAAGCCTTGGAGGCCAGCCTTCATTTCTTAGAGCTTCACTCTCAATGTAACCACAGGGCCATGCAACTGTCTTCAAGGATGCTTTGGTATTTTCCTTTCAGGGATTTCCTCATGCTATGTGCAAGATTCCCGATACCCGATGTTGCGAAATCGCCCTATCCAAACCAACGGCTTGATCTTCCCTTAGCATCGATGACAATGATTTCTTCCTTATCCGACTCTTAGCTGTCTATGGTTTGAATAGGCGCCTATATTTTCCCTTTGGCCCTAATTTCCATATGAAAGTGGGTTGCAACCTTGCGCCAAAACCAAAGGCGCTCCACAGATTTCGAGTATCGGTGATGGGAGGGAGTAAACTCCTCACCCTCGAGAATCCCAATTTTCGAAATCGTGAAGGGGGATACATTGTCCTGGTTCCTTCCTTACCCCTCACTCATATAATCACCATCTAGTACCGTGGGCCTATCCTCGATACTTTCACATTTCTCATTTCAAGGATTCCTAATGCAGTGGAGGAGCAACCCCTTGTCCTTTGAAATATTGAATGCCTAAAACCCGACAACGTGGATGTGCGTCACACATCCTATGATTGGACGAACCAGATTAAATCATAGAATATGGGAGCTATCTCTTGTGCTAAACCTTGGGCAGCTCCATTGATCACAATTTCCCATGATCATTGATCTGCCATGTTGATGGATCCTCACTGTTGAAAGGCGATCTTTGCCCGCTCACTTGATTTTAAGCCCGACATGGAATTTTATGAGTATGTTCTTTCTCGCTCATGGATGCGGCCTTTGATAAGCTGTATTTTATGGGATTTTAAGCCCTTTTTCTTTGCATTTAAAACCAAGGACCTGAAACTAGGGAGAAACAACCCCATTGCAAGAATTGGTGCTAACAACACCGAATACCAATAGATTCAACAATAAAAAATAGAGATACTGTAGAGAATAACAATGGAACAACAAATAAATGGATTCCACAACACCAAAATAATACCTTTATTGATAGGAAACAATGTTCACTTGCCTCTTCGAGGGGGAAACCTCTAGTAGAGAAGAGCTCTATTACAATAATTCTCAATAAAAATTCCTCTCAGACCTTCTACTCTTATTTTGTAATGACCTTGTTGGTGTACAAATATGTTCAATATATATATCTTACACTCATTTAAATGTCAATCCGAGATTCGTAATCAATAGAGTTGATGCACTATATGTGTCGATAATAGATAGGTTCCTATGTATAATGAGTATAGCATAAAGAAGAAACAATCAATACCAATAATCTATTTTACAACTTTTTAATCTATCTTCCTCACACAACTTAAATATCGGAAAACAAAACTCATAAACATAATCCAACAAGCATGTGATCTAAAGGTTTTTGCTCAGGTAATGAATCTGTCCATTCACAAGCTCATGAAATAAAAAATGATGGACTTTGAATCTATCCCATGTAGCAACTAAAACTAATCAACAATTAACTCTCTATTTTAGGATATCCAAATGCTTCACACAACTTCAAACTTCTCAAGAAAAACAATCAATCAAAGGATTCTATCTTAAGGAACAAGTCTATTCATTCAAGGCTCATGAATTAGAGAGATGAATTTGAGAAGCTTGTCTCCTGTAGCAATCAACTCCAATCACTCTTGAAATCAAAATCAATTCCAACTTCATGTAATTCAAAGAAACCTGTGTAGTACATAAAAAAATCAATATAATTGAAAGGCTTCATTATGGAACATGAAGTAAAAAGATGAAGTCATATTATTTATGTACCCACTAAGAAAACTATTGTCTCACACTCAGAATAACAATATTTGTTTACTAAGAAATCCCACACATCATATTCTTAAATTTTATCCTACAGGAAAAGAAAGGAAACTAACTGCTCACCCTAATTCAAAAGAAAGAGATTCTGTGTTGAATATTTAAAATGCATTTAAAATAACATGGACAAAACATACATGTTAAATACTCACACAATCAAACAAAGAATATACAAAGAGGTTTACCTTAGTTGGGATGGTGGGCCCTTGCCGAACCAAAAAGGTTCCTCTAAAACGATAGCAGACTAAAGTGTTCTATTCATACCCATAAATTGAACAAACAACATCTGCATTCCTTCAATTGATTAAGTGGATCAAAAACTCAACATTTCATTTCCTAGCATAACAATGTATATCATTCTCCAAAAACAAATCTTACATCATAGTAATTCCTCCCCCCTTCCAGTACTCCTTCCTTCATATTTATACAAGGAATTTCAATGGGAATGGATCAGAACAAATCCCCCAACTCAGAATTCGTTCAAACTGTTTATGCACAAAATCTGGGTTTTTCACCAGATATTACAAATTTGGGTTAAAGATCCTTCAATATCTCT
>ML795856.1:72195-87178 GCA_009831015.1 Picea engelmannii
CTTTTTCTTTAATTTTCCTATTTCTTTTAAGTTTCCCTCTTTTTCCTTTTTAACTAAAAATCAATTTAGCAAGTGTAGATAAAACAACCATTTACCCCTTTTTCTTTTAAACTAAAATTAAATTAGTAAAAGTAGATAAGAACAACCATTTCCCTTCTTAAAATTTTAATCCTCCATTTTAATTTTGACTTTAGTAAATAATTTGAATTTCTTACCCCCCCCTTCTTGTTACAATGTTTATTATTATTATTATTATTATTATTATTATTATTATTATATTTTACCACATGTTCTACTAGACCTAGGTTTTAATTTCACTAGGCTGGGCGAAATTTTTATTAGGAAAAATTGTTTTTAAATATTACCTATCACATCATTCATTTTAAGGATGACTAGGTTTATTCACTTACCAGTTAAAATCACGACGTGCCTTTCAGGATGCACTACATGCTCCAAGGGTGCCACTCACCTCTTTCCTTTTTGCTTGCACAAAATGCCCTTCAGGACACACTACATGCTCCAAGGGTGACACATGCCTCTTTTCATTTTCCTTGCACGATGTTCACTTCGAGACACACTATATCCTCCAAGGGTGCCACTTGCCTCTTGACTAACTTGGTAGACATCAAACACCTAGAGTCAATAATCCGCCAGGTGATCTTGTGGGAGACTAAGGGCCTCTAAGGAATAAGTCCCTTGCCTTATTGCGCGCCCCTTAGAATCATCGTGAACGATTGTTGCATTCTTCCCTCACGACATCGTGGGTATTCTCAAACTAGGTAATCATTAACCTACAGTTCGAGCCACGTCAGGAGTGATAGTAGGCTATGGCAGGGTTGTTGTCCACACCTCTCCCTCAAGTATTTGGTTATCCTGCATGATCCCTCTACTCCACATGTGAGTCTAGTTGACAAGCTATTGTCAGCCTGCATCCATCAACGAATCATGTTAGAAACAATAATCAATCATCATAACATCTAATCATATATACATGTGTCACATCTATAACATTCAGACTCAACAGTCCTCTCCCTAACTCAATCCAGAGTCCAAGGGGTTTCATCTATGCTTCTACATCCTCAATGTCCAAAGTTTTGAGCACTTAGGAGAACCTTGTCAATGGAACCTGTCTATGTGAATACAAAAAAATAAAATATCGCCAATCCATAATGTCTCATAATCATACTCGAACGATCGATAGTATAATAATCCGAATCACTTGCAAGAAAGTGTCCTTAAGGATAAGTTCTCTCAATGCACACAACAATGGGATGCTACATACACTCCCTCTTGGTTTAAACTTTGTCCCAAAGTTTCACAGTATATAAATTCTGAAATACAATGTATCACAGTATCATAAGTCTATCTATCAAACAGAAATGGAAACTACGGGCGCATATCATATACGTCTTTCAAGGTCACCGAGTGCAGACTATAGTTTTCCCACTGGACCTTGACTTGATCTACTGTTCGACGTCATAGTTGTTAAATGTGATGTTCCAGGATGTGAATTGGCTCAGCCATGAGAGCAACTTCATCCAATATCTACAAGGTACTTGAGTCAAAACATGTGTAGGATCACTAACTTAATGTCTCAAATAGAGATGCAAAAGACATCATGCATACGCCTCAAGGATCAGGCAAGGCTAGTCAATAGGCCACAACCCTCTCTTTTCCAAAATATCGCAGGATCCCATGAACCTAGGGGATATTCTAGCACCCTTTCCAAACTTGATCGAACTCTTATGCGGTTTCACCCGCAAGAATACTCGATCACCACATTATGACTACAATTGACATGATGCACATCGAATTAACTCTTCTGCCAATCCTGTGCTTCCTTGATCCTTTGTCTTATAGTTTGCATTTAATATTCCATTTCTTGGATCACTTCTGGTCCCACCAGGACCCCATCCTCAAGCTAATCCCAACTCAAGACGTTCGACATGGTCGCCCGTAAAGAAACTCGAAAGATGTCATATTAATGGTGCTTTGATAAATATTGTTATACACACATTCTACCAATGGAAAGAACTTTTCCCAACGCTTTTGTTGGTCCATAATGTACATACACAACATGTCCTCCAGGATTTGGTTTTTTTGTTCAGTCTTCCTGTCTGTCTCTGGGTGATATGCGGTACTAAAGTTAAGTTGGGTTCCTAAGGTCTCTTGGAAACTAGTCCAAAATCGTCCTGTAGACACCAATCCTCTATCGTATATAATCCTCTTAGGCATGCAATTCCATCACAATTTCACTGAGTAAACTATAGCTATGTCAGGTGCCTGATACATCATATGCACCTGAATAAATGAACACTCTTTTCTAGAGTGTCGATTACCACAAGAATCGAGTCGTGTCTCCTTTCTGTCAGTGGCAATACAACAATCAAATCCATCAAAATGCTCTCCCATTTCGATTTAGGAATAGTGTGGTTGTAGTAATCCTGTCGGATGTCTATGTTCAACCTTCACCTACTGACATTCTAGACATTTAGCCACGTAGTTGACTATGTTTGTCTTCATCCCTTCCAAAAGAATAAGGGTTTAAGGTCTTCCCTCATCTTCGTGACTCCTGGGTGATCCATGCACACTGCTCTATAAGTCTTGTTTAGGATCAACTTCTCAACCCATCGTTGGGTGGTATGTAAAATCGACCTTTAAATCTCAATGATCCATCATTGTCCATAGTAAATCCTTCAAATTTTGGTACCATCATTGTGTTTTGTATGATAAAATCCTTGACCGCCTTGTACCAGTCATCGTTGCACTGTAAAGTTATAATATTTTCACATAGATTCGTCTGAAGAGGAAATCTTCGACTCAACGCATCTTCCACTCTATTCACTGTCCCTTTTATGTAAAAAATCTCTAAATCATACTCGCTAAAAAATTCCGACCAACACCATTGCCGCGCGTTCAAGTCTCCTTACGTAAATATGTGTTGTAGTCCATAGTGGTCCATTTTTAGTTCAATTTTCGTCCAATAAGGTAGTTTCTCCAAACTCTCAAGGAATAAACAATGGCTAACAACTCCAAATCATACATTGCATAGCTCTCCTCATGCCTTCGCAACTTTCTCGAGATGTAAACGATCACTCGACCTTCTTGCATCAAGACTCCACCTAAGCCTTCCTTGGATGTGTTAGTGCATACTAAGAAGTTTGCATCCATGTCAGAGACCTTTAGTATCAATGTTGCTTTCAACAACTTCTTGAGCCTCCGAAAATGCTTACGGGCATTTCTCCATCCAAAAAAAATTCTTATTCTTCTTCTACAATTCCATAATCGGATTCTCTATCTTCGAAAAACTCTCGACGAACTGTTGGTAGTATCCTGCTAAAACCATGAAGCTACACATTTATAGGACATTCGTCAGTGCGGGCCATTCCTTATTAGCCTCGACCCTTGTTGAATCCATAGTGATACCTTCACCAGATATGACATGCCCTAAGTAGTGAATCTTCGATTGATAAAACAAGCATTTAGACAATTTCCCATATAATTTTTTCTCTCGTAGAAACTGTAGTACCAAGTGCAAGTGCTCCATGATCCTCCATCATCCGAGAGTAAATCAAAATATCGTCAATGAATACTTGGACGAAATTTTCCAAGTATTCATGAAACACCCCGTTCATCAAACTCCTAAATACCCATGGGGCGTTTGTCAGTCCAAACGGTAAAACAATAAACTCATAATTTCCAATCCTCATCTTAAAGGAAGTCTTAGGGATGTCATCCTCCTTGATCTATAATTGGTGATACCCTAATCGCAAGTCGATCTTTGGAAACACTGTCATGCCTTTAATTTGATTGAATAGATCATCAATCCTTGGAAACATATATTGATTCTTGATCGTTGCCTTGTTCAATTGATGGTATTCAATGTAGAGTCTCCACTACCCATCCTTGTTTCGTAAAAATAACAGGCACACCTGATGCAGGCACAAGAGTAACCTCTAACACCCGCTCTCAGGATCGTTCAATCACTCATGAGCCAAAGCGGCTCTTTCAATTCCCTCCTCGAATCTCCATTGAAAACCCGATCCACAGGTCCTTAATTCGCCCACAAGACTTTTCTGCACTAAGCCGTGATCTTCCCCGACTCAGTTTTGGGTTTCAGAGTTTCTTCTTCTTTGATGTTGAGAGTCCCTGTCCTCTCGAAATCCCGAACTCGGATTCGTCGATGTGCTCCCTTCCGGCCTTAGCCCCTCCTGGCTATGACCTGGTCCATGTGACCTCCACTCTTAAGACCACAGCCTTATATCCTCCTATCGGGATTTCAATGTTTCCAATGGCAAAATGAAATTTCCCTCGGGACTGTCGATCTCTCGAATCCTGATTCTCCGATATGCTGACAACTGGTCCCTCGATGGCGCTTTCCCCCTTGTCGTGATTTCAGACCTCGCGATTTCGAATTGTAAGGACTACTTGTCCACGGGATTCTCGATAACCCGATGCGCGATTTCCCAATGTGGCTCTCCTATCAGGTCTCTTATTCCTGGAGTCCTCGATCACTGCCACGCGTCCTCTCCAGATGGACGGTCCTGATCACCTCTTGTTGTTCGCAACTTCAAGTGTCCTATATGTCTTGTCTCCAGGACTCGAAAAATGCCAAACTCCGATGCGCCAAAGTACCGACGGGTGCTCGATCTCCACCACGTGTCTCCACTAACGGACGGTCCAGATCATTCCTGGGAATTTCACCATGGAATTGCCCAATTTCTTATCATTGTGACTCCCGATATCACGAACGTCGATATCCCGATGCCTTCGAGACTCACCTCTATGAACCAGTGCCTAGATCTCTGAAATGGATGATCTTATGACACGCATCCTCCCTCAGACAGACGACTGTGATTCCTTCGCTATTTCGAGACTTGAAATGTCTCGGCTTTCTTGACCTCAGGATCTCCGATATCTCGGTGTCGATATCTCGATGCCTGTCAATCCTTTCGGGACTTCGCTTCTGTTCTGCTGTGTGAGGTTTAACTCCCTCGCAACTCCTGACAGATCTAATGGCTGTCAGATTCTCTGCTCAAGATCTGACGACTCAGATCATTTCTCTCATGCACTCCTCCTATGCGTCTCCTGGATGTAGAAACCAATGATCTAGATCTTATCTCCTTCTTCGCCCGATCTGATTGTTACTGTGCTCCTCCTGAGCCTGCGCACTTTCTTCCCAAACTTGGAAGAATTTCTAAAACTCAAAGGCCTCAACCTTTGTCCTCTTTTTCCTTTGCGAGTTCTCGACTCTGAGTGCTTGCCGTGCGTTCTCCTCGATGTTGTTCCTCCTAATCTGTGCTCCCGAATCCTCAAAGGATTCTTTGACTCTTGCACTTTTGCAGAGTCTTCTCGCACACACAGTGTTGTCTCTCCTGAGCTTCTCGAACACTCATACCCCTAAGGGATTTTGTCTTTCTTCCTTTCTCCTACAAATGGATAATGTTGGGATGCCCTCCTGGCTATCCTCTGCCTAAAGAAACCTCTTGCTGAGTCTGCAGGGTGTTCAGTAACCCTGTGAAGATCCCTCAGTGGATTCTTCCTTTAGAATACAGAACTCAAAGAGTTCTCTTCCCTCTGTGCCTACCTGCACAATGTATCAATGCCCACCTGGCAGAGTATCCTTCCAAAGAATGTTCAACAGTTCTTGCCTCTGTTCCCTCCTATGCACCCGCTCAATGCCCACCTGGCAGAGCTCTCAGAATCCTCAGTGATTCTGTTTCTTCTTAAGAACTCACAACATAGCTCTCCCTCTGTGCACTCCTTGCACCTGCTCAATGCCCACTTGGCAGAGCTTCACAGAATCCTCTAGTGATTCTGTCTGCAACTGTGTCTCTCCTACACAATATTGCCTCCAAGGTGTTCAACAACCTTGAGGTCTTCCCTGAGTTGTTGATTCCAGTTCTTGTGCCACAACATGTCTTTGTCTGAACCCGCAGAATTCAGAAGTGCAACCTCTGTGCACGGCTTATCAGAACCCTCAGCGTTCTGTCACACCCTCCTGGCGTGAAGCCTCAAAGACTTTCACCTGAAATCAAACCAACTTCTGCAAATGCAAACCTACAACATACATCTACAACACATAAAGAACACTCACAAACATTCATTCAACATAGAATACATGCAGGAAAAATTGCTTCTGTTTATATTAAAATGGAAAATGACTGTTTGTACAAGGTGTTCCTGAGCATAGCCTGTAACAAGGTCGCGACTCTTCTCTCTTCTTCTCTCTACTCACAGACCATCACACACTAACTACCAAAGAGATACAATAGATCTTTTTACATGAGGGAGCTCTTAGAGCTCTTCTCTCCAACCTACCTACCCTATTCAATTACATTGAATGGGTTGTCTAGTCCAACATCTGGATCTAGATTTCAGACATACAAACATTAAATGTCGATCTTATCTACAGCTTGCGCAAAGGCATAGCTCTATGGCTCAACAACCTAAGCAATTAAATTACATTCGATTCAAAATAAAAGATGAGGGCTACGCCTCTCTTCAGCATTGAATGTGTGCGCTCGATGTGGCTGGCTGGCTGGCTGGCTGACGTGGAGAGATGCTCCTGCATCATACTCCTCAACTGCAAAATTCATGAGCTCCTACTCATGAGCTTCCCATCTCTGATGTTGAAATCCTCCTGGATCCCAAATCATCCTTTGGAGTTGTTTATCTGCTCCATTCTTCTATTGTTGCTTCCGTGTTGCTGCTACTACTGCTTCTTCTTCCCTGCTCAGCTGCTCCTCTCTGGCAGTTTCTGCTGATCTCAACATCAGCCTTTTGATCTCCTCGATCATTGCATCCAGCTACTCCAATGGCTGGCTCTATTTTTACAGTCTCCCCAACTGCAAAAATTTTCTGCAATTGGGTAGATCATCATGATCTCCCAAGATATCCTCTTCGTCTTCATTTGTGGCCTCAAGTTGCCACTCTGCTGTAGACCTCTATTCTGTAGTCTCCCTTTGACTGACTGGTTGTTCAATCACCTTCTCTGACAACTCAACTTCTGTCAGTTCTCTTGTTGGCTATGGATTGTTCAGCCAATCCTCCAGCATCTCTAGCTCCATCTCCCATGGAGTGATAAATCTTCCTGCTCGCTCTTTGGATTCCTTTGCTGCTAGCTTCCGTGCTACAACTTCTTCAGCTTCCTGGCTGAAGGCATTGAGAAAATCCTCCGAATGCTCATTTTCTTCTTCGTAAGCTTGGGCTGCTTCCAAAGTCTTCTCCAATTCCTCTCCCCTGACAGTCTCAGCCGATTGTTCTTCTGTTCTTGCTGCATCTGCAACACAGATTTCTGCCTCTCCTTGGGCAAGTGGTAGGAATACTTGAATTCCCCCAATCATCATAAGGCTCCTCAAATCCTCCTCTGTCAGCTGTACCTACTGATCTAAATTCATTTCCGAGCTCACCTTCTCTGTCAGCTCCTTAGGTTGATCAAAACTCACCTATGAGTTTATGAGACTCTCAGACAATCTCATCTGCTCATCCCTGCCCACTTGGCAATATGGGATGCTTCCGCTGCCCTCCTGGCGGATTATGAGATCAACTGATCCCATCTTCATCAACACTCCTTGCTAAATTGAACTCACCTCTGAGTCCATGAGACTTTCAGATAGTCTCAAATTCTCATCTCTGCCCACCTGGCAATATGGGATGTCTCCACTGCCCTCCTGGCAGTCCATGGAATCAACTAATTCCATATCTGCTTCCTTGCCCACTTGGAAAACTGGAAACCTTTCGCTGCCCTCCTAGCAGTCTTTGAGATCTCGCAACGATCTCATTTCATTGCCCAGCTGGCAATGTGAAATTCCTTGGTTGTCCTCATGACAGTCCGTGAGATCCCGCAGTGATCTCAACTCTTTGCCCACCTGGCAATATGGAATTTCTTGTTTTCCCTCCTAGCAGTTCTTGAGATCCTCAGCTGATCCCAATTCATTCTCCTCACCGAGAATTCTACCAGTCTCTGGTTCACACACCTGAACCATTTCTTCAGGTCCATTGAGGTTTTCAGCATACCTCAACCATCCTCTTAACAACCTTCACTGTCTTTTGACCATCAACTCCTTGACTGGCCATTTTATCTTTGGCTTCTTCATGGGCCATTCATATACCCATCTTGGCTTGGCTTTCTGCTCCATCCGCAGTTCAAGATTTTCTATGTCCTCCCTTATTTCATAGAGCTCTTTATCCATTTCTGCAAGCTTTTCTTCTTTGCTCTTCCTCCTAGCATGCCTATGGTCTTCAATAAACATGGTGTTGTCTTTGTCTGCTTTCCTAGAAAACCTCCTGCTGTCACTCTGCACCAAGAGTGTTACCAGCTTCATCTTATAGTCTCCTTGACTGCTTTCTTGATTGTTGCCTACCTACAAACAATCACCACAGAGTCTCCAACACTCTATCTTCTTTTCTCTCCTCTGTTTGCAATATACAAACATAATCCCGCTCTTATAGAACTTGATGTGTATCAGAGTGCTCCTTAACTCTTATGCCTCCCTTTCCTAAAATATACAGACAAGAATCAAGATCTGATACCACTTGATGCAAGCGCGAGAGTAACCTCTGACACTCTCTCTCAGGATCATTCAATCACTCATGAGCCGAAGCATTTCTTCCAATTCCCTCCTGGAATCTCCATTGAAAACCCGATCCACAGGTCCTTAATTCGCCCACACGACTTTTCTTCACTAAGCCGTGATCTTCCCCGACTCAGTTTCGATTTTCGGAGTTTCTTCTTATTTGATGTCGAGAGTCCCTGTCCTCTTGAAATCCCAAAATCTGATTCGCCGATGCGCTCCCTTCCGACCTTAGCCCCTCCTGGCTATGCCCTGGTCCATGTGACCTCCACTCCTAAGATTGCAGCCTTATATCCTCCTATCGTGATTTCGGGGTTTCCAATGCCAAAATGCAATTTCCCTCGGGACTGTCGATCTCTCGAATCCCAATTCTCTGATATGTTGACAACTGGCCCCTCAATGGCGCTTTCCCCCTTGTCGCGATTTCAGACCTCGTGATTTTGAATTGTCAGGACTACTTGTCCACGGGATCCCCGATATCCTGATGCACGATCTCCCGATGTGGATCTCCTATTAGGTCTCTTCTTCTTGGAGGCCTTGATCACTGCCACGCGTCCTCTCTAGATGGACGGTCCTGATCGCCTCTCGCTGTTCGCGACTTCAAGTGTCCCGGATGTCTC
Organism: Picea engelmannii; assembly: GCA_009831015.1. Lineage (NCBI taxonomy): Eukaryota > Viridiplantae > Streptophyta > Pinopsida > Pinales > Pinaceae > Picea > Picea engelmannii. The sequence continues at coordinate 81,392 of ML795856.1, forward strand.
GTCTCCAGGACTTGCGAAATGCTAAACTCCGATGCACCAGATTACCGATGGGCACTCGATCTCCGCCACATGTCTCCATTAACAGACGGTGCAGATCATTCCTGGGACTTTCACCATGGATTTTCCCGATTTCTTATCATCGTGACTCCCGATATCGCGAACATCGATATCTCGATGCCTTCGAGACTCAACTCTACGAACTAGTGCCCAAATCTCCGAAATGGATGATCTCGTGACACACATCCTCCCTCAGATGGACGGTTGTGATTTCTTCGCTATTTTGGGACTTGAAATGTCCCGACTTTCTTGACCTCAGGATCTCCAATATCCCGAGTGTCGATATCCCGATGCCTGTCAAACCTTTTGGGACTTCTCTTATGTTCTATTGTGTGAGGTTTAACTCCCTCGCAACTCCTGACAGATTTAATGGCTGTTGGATTCTCCGCTCAAGATCTGATGGCTCAGATAATTTCTCCCGTGCACTCCTCCTGTGCATCTCCTGGACGTAGAAACCAATGATCCAGATATCATCTCCTTCTCCACCTGATCTGACGGTTACTGTGCTCCTCCTAATCCTGTGCACTTTCTTCCCAGACTTGGAACAATTTCCAAAACTCAAAGGCCTCAACCTTTGTCCTCTTTTTCCTCTACAAGTTCTCGACTCTGAGTGCTCGTCGTGCGTTCCCCTCGATTCCTGAGTTGTGCTCCTGAATCCTCAAAGGATTCTTTGACTCCTGCACCTCTGCAGAGTCTTCTTGCACACACAGTTTTGTCTCTCCTGAGCTTCTCGAACACTCAGACCCTTAAAGGATTTTTTCTTTCTTCCTTTCTCCTACAGATGGAGAATGTTGGGATGCCCTCCTGGCTATCCTCTGCCTCAAGCAACCTCTTGCTGAGTCTACAGGGTGTTCAGTAACCTTGTGAAGATCCCTCAGTGGATTCGTCCTTCAAAATACATAACTCAAAGAGTTTTCTTCCCTCTGTGCCTACCTACACAATGTCTCAATGCCCACCTGGTAGAGTATCCTTCCATAGAACGTTCAATAGTTCTGCCCTCTGTGCCCTCCTATGCACCCACTCAATGGCCACCTGGCAGAGCTCTCAGAATCCTCAATGATTCTGTTTCTTCTTAAGAACTCACAGCAGAGCTCTCCCTCTGTGCACTCATTGCACCTGCTCAATGCCCACTTCGCAGAGCTTCACATAATTCTCTAGTGATTCTATCTGCAACTGTGTCTCTCCTACACATCCTTGCCTCCAAGGTGTTCAACAACCTTGAGGTCTTCTCTGAGTTGTTGATTCCAGTTCTTGTGCCGCAACACGTCTTTGTCTGAACCCGTAGAATTCATAAGTGCAACCTCTGTGCACGGCTTATCAGAACCCGCAACGTTCTGTCACACCCTCCTGGCATGAATCCTCAAAGAATTTCACTTGAAATCAAACCAACTCTTGCAAATGAAAACCTACAACATACATCTACAACTCATAAAGAACACTCACATACATTCATTCAACACAGAATACATGCAAGAAAAATTGCTTCTGTTTATATTAAAATGGCAAATGCCTGTTTGTACAAGGTGTTCCTGAGCATGGTCTGTAACAAGGTCTCGGCTCTTCTCTCTTCTGCTCTCTACTCGCAAACCATCACACACTAACTACCAAAGAGATACAATAGATATTTTTACATGAGGGAGCTCTTCGAGCTCTTCTTTCCAACTTACCTACTCTATTCAATTAGATTGAATGGGCTGTCTAGTCCAGCATCTGGATCTAGATCTCAGCCATACAAACATTAAATGTCGATCTTATCTACAACCTGCGCAAAGGAATGGCTCTATGGATCAACATCCTAAGCAATTAAATTACATTCGATTCAAGATAAAAGATGAGGGCTATGCCTCTCTTTAGCATTGAATGCGTGCACTCGACGTGGCTGGCTGGCTGACTGGATGACGTGGAGAGATGCTCCTGCATCAACACCCCACGGTGACACACTTGGACATATAAATACTAGGTCCAACAACTCCTTCAGTTTCATTTTCAACTCCTGTAACTCCGTTGTCGACATCTGATAAGGCATTCTTGCTATCTTATTTAGTCCTCGGTTTTAGTTCTATGGTAAATTCGAATTCCATCTCTGGAGGCATCCTAGATTACTCCTCAGGGAAGACATATACAAACTCTCTCACCACCGGAAGGTGTTCTAGACCTTTCACGACTCCCCTCTCGTTTAACACAAGGATCCCATAAATATTACATCCCTTGTGCATGATCTTCCGTAGCTGCAAGGAAGAGATGAACCTCCGGGAAACTCCTTGGTTCTAACCTACAATCACGCGTATCTGTCCCTCATCATCGACCAAGATTAATCATTTCTTCTTATAGTTGAGTATAGTCTCATGCGATTCTAACTAGTCCATACCAATCATGACATCATAAGATCCCAAGATCATTACATACAGGTTGGCCCTGGTGAAAAATCTCCTAGGTTAAGGCTACAACTCATAACCTTCCCTCCAACCTTTTGTTTGGCTCCTGAAGCCATTTCTAGAAAACTAAACTCATCCTGTTCGACTGCCTTTACCTTAAATCATTTTAGCGCTGCTCTAGAAATGAAACTCTAGGTAGCACTCGGATCTTATCAAAATACTAAGGGTCTGGTCAACGATGGTACCTGACATCTCGAGCACAATCGACTGGTGCTATGTCTGGCGGTTACTCACCGCTGCATGAATCCGATGGGCCTTGCCCAAAACTCCCACGGTAGTGGGTTCAGCTGATCCAGATGCTCCGGTCCTCTCCACTGGGAAGTCATGCTGGTAATGTGGCTCCCCACATTCCAACACACTTTCTTCGGTCTAACAATCCTGGTACCTAAAGTAGAAGCTGGATCCTAACACTGAGGCCAACATGAACTTGTTTCCCCTTAAGTTTCTTAGTAAAAGGTGCGGAGCATACCGAAGCAACTCCAAAAATGGTCCTCGTACTGGGGCACCATATGGCCGCCCTGTCACAAGGCTTTGAACTCATTGATCCGACTCTCAATAAATTACTCAGAAAGATACCTCTCCTAGAACCATTACTCGAACAGTTCCCATGACACGTCTTTGACGACCATGTTCAATTGCAACATCAACGTCTTCCATCATAGAAGGGCGCTCCCCTTCAGTTGAAAGATTGCCATGCAAGCATTCATGTTGGAGGTATTTTCGTGAAGTGCAGGCACCTCACCATATTCTCCAACTATGCCTTGACAACTGCACCTTCCGGGTCACCCAAGAACTTGTGAAAATTGACCTTCTCGATTTTTTGGTGAATACTAATGGTACTGGATGGGCGTGTTATGGACCCTCATGGGTATAGGCGCCCTGGCCTCATCTCAACATAGATGGTGAATCAAGGCCTTTGACAATATCTGGAAGGACCTTGTCAGACCATAATCATCCCTTGCATTAATCGAATCTAGCCCAAGGGCTTGTTATTCCCCCTTGGGAGTTAGACTCTGAGGGCGCGGGAACTTCTAGAGGCGTCGCACCTCCTTCCACAACACCATGCAGTGAACCTAAATGACATCCTCTAATCGAGATCACCGCATGGACACGTTAAAGTTTTACTTAGTGCTAGGTTATTACTTAAGGGTTTTTTGTAGTGGAAAGCGTGGCGATCCATAGTCACAGGGTTGAACCTGCTCTGATACCATATGTAACGACCCCATCATTATGACTACATGTGACGCAATGCATAATATTTATTTTTTCTCTGACAGTAGCACTTCGGGAAACTGGACGAAACATGCGATGATTGATAGAAAGATGAAAGTGACTACCCATCTGACACAAGTAAGACAATGCCTACAAGCTAAAGGACAATATCAACCAACCCGACACAACTTCTATGACTACCAGTAATTGGAACACTTTGTGGTGCCCAAAACCAAAACGCGTCAAGGCGTTACAACCCAAGTGCCATAATCAATTACGACGAACAACGCCCACATCGGGAAGCACAGACTCCGGCCAGGTTATCATCCGCCTCTCTTCGTCAGGGAGCGTGATGATCCCCTCATCATGAATCATGCCATCACTAGGCGATAGGCATGACAATAACCATGGCACAACATAACATGTATAGACCTTTAACCCAAGCTAAATCCCTCGTTCTAGGGAACCGAAATAACTGTCAAACATGAAGATTAAACCCAAGGACACAATAACAATCGACAAGACAACAAGGCGCAAGGAAATATGACAACTATAACATTCATAAAACACCTTAAATTCCTTGTGCCACAATTCTATTGCAATCACACATTAATTAAGGGATGATGTTAGCCATCGAAGAAATTTTCCCTCGAGAATCCATTCTTACGATAAGGTTTTATTATTTAATTAAGATTTTATTAACATAAAGGTCTCACTACCTTTGTCATTCACTAACATTTAAATCCTTGTACAGCCTAAGTTAAAACTGTCAAGCCTATCATTACCCTTCCCAAACATACAAGCCTTAGATCAAGATAGTTTACATATCCACCTTGTTTTCTATCAATAATTTGTGTTTAACAAGGATAACACGGTCTAACTATAGAATCTATGTCTATTAATAGGTGGTTGTAAAACATTTAACTTGATGTCTATAAAATCCGTTACGCTGTCTATAAATTGCTATCAACAATGTCGTCTAATAAAATAAACAATGCTATCTAATCACTGAAAGGTGTCGTTGTCTACTATCAATAAGATCCATAACTATATGATCCAGATGATCCAAAAATATCGTTGGGTAATTAAATAAGGATGAATCTACTGTGTGAATAAATATGGATGAAAACGCAGCCTAAATTTGTGCTGCCTAGACTACATTGTTGAGAGAAAATAGGAGTTCATTGCTGAGCGACATTCTATCATTTAAAAAGGAGATTCTGTTTAAGTTCTCGATGTCCAGCAATTGAAGGGTAATAAATATATTGCTGAGCAAAATTCTAGCATACATTTCTAGGTGAAATTCTAGCAAATGAAGCCTAATAATTATTGATGTGTAATCCCCATTAAAACGCATCAAGTAGGTAAGTAAACACTGAGTAAATACATAGTTGTTTAGTTACATGCAAGGGAGAAATTACACTCTATAAAACTACTGTAATAACTATCAATCATAAATCATTCTGAATATCAATCATTCTTGAATATAAAATCGCTATACAATATATATCTTATACAATAATTATCGCTATCCAGATTATGTTATACAATAATTCTCTGAATAATAAAATCGTTATAAAATAATTATCGCTATCCAGATTATCGTTATACAATAATTCTCTGAATAATAAAATCGTTATACAATAATTATCGCTATCCAGATTATCGTTATACCACAATTCTCTGAATATTAAAAACCATTTTCAGAATATTTAAAATCGTAATCGTTCTGAACATTAAAACCATTTTCAGAATATTATAGTCGTAATCATTCTGAATAATAAAATCATTTTCAGAACTACCCAAATCATTTCTGTAGATTCGCTTCCTTTTACCTGATAAAGACGTTGTCTCTCATATGTTAATCAATCTATGCTATTTCAATTGCAAACAAACGTTATCCTACCATATTAGATCGCTGGCTATTTTCATTCTTTATAATCGATGTCTATAAACTACAACATATTTAACAGTGTGTTACCAAATGAAGAGATAAAAATATGATCATTTCCGATTTAAAATATCATTGATGTCTATTAAAGAAATTTCACAGAGTTAAAAATATGATAGATAGAATTAAAAA
>ML795856.1:102993-126781 GCA_009831015.1 Picea engelmannii
AATATCTTACAGAACTGCATGAAGACACAATCCTTGACAGGAGAATGAGAACTTCAAAACGAGGAAATGTGGAATATCTTTGAATTGGTCTTAAAGGCACAAATCCAAGTGGATTGAGGTTGGAAAGATGAGGGAACTATACCCTCATCTTTAGAGAGACTGAAAATAGTCTTTTGGAGGTCCAAAAGTTTTCCAATGGGGAGGTGCGATCCAGGGGATCAATTTTTTCTCAAAATTCAAAGTGCTCAGAATCGCTTCAAATCAAACGGGTGCGTAGGTCTCGTCATCACGAACCCAACACAACTCATTTGGGTTCAAACAGATGTCGGATGAGTGAGATATCACGTTCTGTTCAAATCGTCAAACATGCAAAAAAAATGTGTTGACTATACAGTCCGTACGGATGATGACGTGACAGAATCATATGCTGACATGGCAGAGATGAGTTGGAAGACATGTGGTAGTTGTGTGGATGAACCATTTCTTGACACGTGGCATTGTGGCTAATGGATTGGTGACACATGGCCCAAACAAGGGTCGCCATGTGTCACCCGGGCATTGGTTAAAATTTGTGTAGTCGGCAGGACTCGACACCGCGACCTCCGGTCAGGGGAAGAGCCTTGGGAAGGGCTGCCTAAACGGCGTGCCCACCATTGTTTCTTATTATATATATGGTATTAAATTTATTTTAATTGCAATATGTTTTGATTTGGGCGCAGACAGGGCTGGGGCTAAGCCCCAGCCCCCATTCATATATGTATACCATATGACTACCCGCGTTTGTAGTTCAAACGGAGCCCACAACACATATGACCGGTGGTCCATACAACCCACAACACATATGACCGGTGGTCCATACATTGCGTGGGAGTTTAATTACTAACAATTTTAAAACCATGCCGATACTTGTCGCTCTACCATTTGACTTGGGACTTGTCCCCTTTTGTGTGCGCGCGCAGTCATATGGTAAGCCACACGCCCAACGGTTAGGCGGTTAGGGGCTAGGCACCCTAACTATCCTACAGTTCGCACGGTTTTGCGGTTGCGCCCAGTGCTAGGTTTTAGCACGAAAAAGAGTGTGGGTGCTAGGTTGGACACACAGAGGTGCAAATTGTCGATCCATAGACAACAAGTTTGAAGGGGAACTTCTAGGAAGCCTATCTTCTTCAAGTTTTGGCCAAATCAGGTGCTAAAAAAGCCTAGCTAGGGGTTTTTGGACATTCTGAAGCCATTGGAGCCATATGTTTGGCATTTTGAGGATTGTAAAGCACATATTTTAGCACTTTGAGAAAATAATACAAAATATCCATTGGAAGCTGGACCAGGAGATGTAGCCCAAAAGAGGGGTGAACTCTATCATTTGCTGTGTTATGTGTTTACTGTTCACTGTTATTTGCTTCTTATTATCTGTATCTTGAATGTGTAATTTCTATAAAAATTTGTGTTTGCAAATTTGATCCATTTGCATAAGAACACTTGAATTTAAACTTGCAAATATTTTCAAGAATATAAGCCTTTATCATTTTTAGATCATCCTTATTATGTATTCTATCACTCAATTCACCTGCTCTGTCTACCCATCTGACTCAAGATGATAGCCTATAATGAAGTTCATATTCGTTACGAATCGATTGAATAACCCTTTTCAGAAATTTGAGGTAAAGTTTGAGTCTTTGTCAAACACAATTGTCCTTGGAATTCCGTGCAATCGTGCTAATTCCTTCATAAAAATATCAACAACCTCCGCTCCCTTGTAAGTAGCCTTTAACAGAATGAAATGGATAGATTTCGTAAGATTTTCCACCACCACCATAATTGAATCATGTTGCTTGCCTGTTCTGGGCAATCCTGTGATGAAATCCATTGTCACCACTTCCCACTTCCGCTCAGGAATGGGTAAAGTTTGCAGCAAACCTGTTGGGTGCATATGCTCATATTTAACCTTTTTTCATTCCATACATCTGGCGATGTATTCTGAAATCTCTTTCTTCATACCTGGCCAAAAGTAATGGCTCTTGAATGCTACCACAATCTTCTGATATCCAGGGTGCCCAACATAAGGCACGTTATGCATTTATCTTAGAATAAAAAGTTTCAAACCCTGGAAATTAGGTACATAAACTCTGTTCTTGTACAAAATATTCCATCAGTCTCTAACTTATAATCTTCCACTCCTTGCGGCGTCTTATCTTTTTGTAGCTTTGCTAACAATTCCCTATACTACAAGTTTGCGCTTGCAACTTCCAAAAATATTCTCTTTATATCTGTTTGATACATGATAATGGATGTAGCATGTAATTCATGTACTCTCCTGCTAAGTGAATCAACCACTTTATTCTCCTTCCCTTTTATATGATTTATATCAAAATCGTATTCACAGAGAAATTACAATCACCTACTCTGCCTAGCATTCAAGGTTGGTTGATCAAACAAATACTTCAGACCGTTATGGTCTGTTCTTAATTAAAACCTCCTTCCCATGAGGTAATGTCTCCATTTCCTCAAAGTGTGAATGATGGCCGCTAACTCCAAATCATGAGTTTCATAGTTCCTTTCATGCTCTTTCAACTTTATGGATTCATAACAAATTATGAATCCATTCTGACTGAGGAATCCTCCCAGTCCTTCTTTGCATGCATTGGTGCATACCACATAATATTCATTTGGATCTATGATCCTCAGAATTGGAGCACTGGTTAATAGTTGCTTCAATCGCTTAAAGATTTTTTCACAATCTTTTGTCCACTGAAACTTCTTCTCCTTCCTTTGCAAGGAATTGATAGGGTGAGCTAACCTCGAGAACCCTGTGATGAGCCTTCTGTAATAACCATCTAGACCCATAAAGGATATGAATTATGTCATTATTTGGTGTTGACCATTCTTTGATGGCCTCAATATTTTCAGGATCTACCGCTATCCTATCTTTCGAAATAATATGCCCCAAGTAATGGATCTGCTCCTGATAAAAAGAGAACTTTCTCAACTTGGCATACAGTTGGTGCTCTCTTAGCACTTGCAACACCATCCTAAGATGTTGTTCATTCTCTTCCTCCAACTTGGAATACACCAGAATGTCATCCAGGAAGACTATAACGAACTTGTCTAGATAGTCCCTAAATACACCATTCATCAGGCACATAAAAACAACGAGTGTGTTTGATAGCCCAAACAATACCATTGTGAACTTGTAATGACCATACCTTTTTCTAATGGAAGTCTTTCTAACGTCTTCATCCTTTATCCTTACCTGGTGATATCCCGACCTAAGATCTATCATCGAAAATATCTTGGCATACTTCAACTGATCGAAGAGGTCATCAATCCTTGACAGAGGATACTTGTTCTTTACAATTACCTTGTTCAATTGTCTAAAATCGATACACAATCTCAACGTTCTTTTCTTCTTCTTCATGAAAAAAACTGGGGCACCCCAAGGTGACATGCTTGGGTGTACGTACCCCTTCCTCAAAATCTCCTCAAGCTGCAATTGCAGTTATTTCAGCTCTGGCGTACTCATTCTGTAAGGAGCTTTCGATACTGGAGCTTCTCCAGGCATCAAGTTTACAAAGAAGTCAAAATCTCTTTTCGGAGGTAATCCTAGTACCTCCTGAAATACATCTTCAAACTCCTTTAGTACTGCATGATCTCCAATAATTGACACCTTATCCTTGGGTGTTTCTTCCTCATGGGTTGCAAATAATTGACAACCTTTTCTATAGCACTTCTTCAACTGCATTGTTAAGATTTCTCTGATATCAATAGCTATGGGAATTCCTTTAACTGTTTTCCGATTTCCTTCCTCATACAGGCAAGTGAATGCCTTGCTATGGAAATCCAAGATGACTTGGTGTTGGTCCAACCAGTCCATCCCAATTAGACAATCATAAGATCCTAAAGGAAGAATATTCAATTTAGCCTTTGTTCTCATTCCATTCATTTCCACAGGACATGACTTAACCAACTCAATGACTTTCCTCTTGGTTTCTATAGCCAGCTGTACTAACCAAGATTTTTCATGTTTACTTCCTGATAAATGAAAACTTTCCACCACTCTAGGATCTATATAACTATGGCTAGCCCCTAAATCAATTAAAATAGTAAAGGCATGGTTGTTAATCATACCTTCCACATCAATCATGTGCGACTGAAATTCATCTTTCTTTTTGTCCAGTGCTACGTAAATCCTTGGTATTCTACTGCCCATGTCCTCCAATGTTTCAACTTGATGATCATTGTGGAGAAATCTCACTTTATCATTTCTGTGGGGGCAATCTCTGTACCTATGGTTTTATTTACAGCCCCAACACTACATAGGTTTTTTTCTTGGCATTTGTCCACCCATTTTAGCCTTTCTAGGTTCTCTAAAAGATGGTTGTCCCTGAGGACTATTTCTGAAAAAGGGGGTCTTAGTTCCCTTCTTCCTCTGATCCATATTGAATTTCTTCTTGTCTTCCCAAGCCTTCTGGAAGGTAGGGTTTTCTTTTTGTTGTTCATATAAACATTTCATTCTTCTTATCATTTCTTCCATAGTTTTTTGGTCATCATACTGGATCTTGTCCCCAATGGAAGGTGGCAGTCCACTCAGATACCTTTGAATCTTGACAGTCTCATCCTTGATGAATGTAACATACTTCAGTAATTCCAAAAATATTCATTCGTATTCATCAATGGACATGCTGCCCAGCTTGAGTTCAAACAACTCTTTCATCTTTTTGTCATATTATCTTTTAGTCAAGTATTTCTTCTCAAAATATCTGTTGAATTCTTTCAAAGGGATATCTTTCTCTCTAATATGCTGCACCTGCACAAGATGATCCCACCACATGGATGCCTTTCCCTTCAGTTGATACATTGTAATTCTTCCTTCTGCATGAGAGGAATAATTATGCAGTTGAAAATATTTCCTCATGCCAAGAAACAATGTTTCAACATCTTCCTCCTTCTTATTTTTCAATGATTTTCATCATATGCCCTTCCTTATCCATCTTCTTTCTGCGCCCATTGGAGTTTGAGCCTTCAACTCCCAAGTCGACTTCCATTCCTTATCTTTCATTCTATGAACTGGAGGCAATCCACACCTCTTCCATTCTTTGCACTTCGAGGAAATTCTAATTGGTTTTGGAACTCATCAAACTTCTGCAATCACAACGTACAGACAACCTAAATTTGTCAGGCCATCTCTCCTTAACAAATTCCACACATTCAAAACCAATCCAATTTAAGAAAATGTTTTGATATCATGAATCTTCCAAGATCTTCTCGGCTCTGTAACTTGAGGGTGATATCCCCCTCTTTCTTAGTCGCCAACCCATGCGATCACGGGCCATGAACAAACGCTAAACTATTAGGTTCTACTCAAGATTTTAGTCTTCAAAGATTTCCAAGGACACACAACTATCTCTCAGGTTTCTGATTATTGAGCTCGCGAAGTTGAGTGGATCAATGGTACACATTTACCCATCATCCAATGGCTGAAATCCATTGTGGTCTTTTTGTCTTTGAAGTTTTTGGGACTTTGGGACTTCGGACCTTGGGACTTGGGGACTTGGGGACTTCGAACCTTGGGAGTTACCACACTTGTTTCTTCCCAATCTTTCGACATCTGAAATTATGATCTACTTTTCCCTTCGAGCTTGCGTAGTACAAATTTCACCAACTAAGGTGGTGTCACATCACAGATCTAGGAAGTTCCACGTCACCTTCAACGACGTCATCGGGTCCTACTCTGCTTGCTTTTTGTTTCAGAGTTTTAGGCATCGAAAGTTTGTGCATCCGCACATCGCGTTTCTCCCGATTGCCGAAATTCCAAAATTATGATCTACCTTCTTCTTGATCCAACGATAAAGCTATTTTATTGCGATCTATGATGTATATCTTTTCAGGACATTGAATTTTTTGGCATCGGGAGTTCGTGCACAAGCACATCTCGCTTTCTCTGATATTCAAATCCCCAAAAAGTTTCCAGGATAACTCTCTTGCACCATCTCTAGATCTGATGGTCATGAGGGATCTCCTTTCCTCTCTAACAGATCCTATGGCTCCAACATTTCTAGTGTTGAGCTCTCTTTCTCCCTATGGCCATATACCACACCGGTTGTGGTTTTACTATATCGCTACACCTCATGAGATTTGTAACATGGACAAGAAACCCCTTGCCACTCAGGAACATTCTAGGGTCCAAAATTGGTTCTTCCTCACACAACTTCCACCTGAAACCTTGAGTCTAACGACCACTTATCCGACCCATCCAGGATCAGCATTGAAACCTTGGGTCAGAACTCGAATTTTGTCTACTTTGACAACAATTCTTTCCAAAACTCTTGCTTCAACTTCCACTAACATGGCCCATCCAGGCTCAGTGTTGTAACCATGGCTCTGATACCATATTGTAACATCCCTGACCACCAACAGGCCAGACAATGCTACGAAGAACAACCTTAACTTATCCTTTTTTAGCTCTGATACCATAATGTAACATCCTCGACCATCAACCCAGTTTTTGGGCAACGCTACTACGCGGAACATTCTCATACTTATATATATAACATGCATATTAATTTTGATTAACAAATTGTTATAAACAATACAGAGTAAGCAGATGATTACTGCTAATATACATCATCAAGGACATTAACAATAATTCATATGCGCAACCGAATACATGATAACATATAAGCATCACAGGCATGCAAAACATAATATTAAGCATAAACTGATACTTATCTTTGAAACTGTAGTAATTCCACCAATTGTGTGCAGACCTTTCACAAACCTCCCAGCCTTAGACCGTGCTACTCATCACTCTCAGTAGTAGGTCACCCCTAAGATGGGACTAAGCTCCATCGGGAAGGGAATCTTAGGCTAGGTAAGTTCAACGAAAGACACATAGTTACAGAGGAAGGATTCTCTCCCAGGAGCCACTTATTCCCACTACTCATAGACCCTCATTCCCCACATTTCTGTCCCAACCGAGGAGTATACACCTTCATTGTCATCAGGACATTTCTTTGACTTCTAAACCTCCCTTTCTTTGGGCATTAACAACATACCAGACCGGAAGTCTCCGAGCTCTATGGTATCTACATGACCCCTTCCAAGAGTTCTCACATCCTCCACGCACTCTCTCACCTGGAGAGAGTCGCTCACAGGATTGGAAACCTATTATCTTGACCAATTCCAACACAACAAGGACACAACAACAAGGCTCAACAACGCACAGTCAATGGAAGCAACCTCACACGGTCAGGAACTGCGCGACCACAATAGCCCACTGGGATAACAAAACATGACTCAGGCAATTTTGGGTTTCTCAACCATGCAACATAGGATGGGTTCACGGTTATGGTTTCAGAGATGCGTGAGGGTGTACATATATCCCATGCAGAGACTTAATGGTTCAGGTACGAATTCCCCAGAACAAACACAGAAACAAAGGTCGATTATGGACATCCGCAAGTTTAGATGGAGGATGGAAAAATGGGAGGTCAAACCCCCAACACGACTCCCTTCTCTGGTTTTAACTGCATGTGCCCAGGTCAACACCTGTCTCCCTGGGGCTACATGATCCCCATTTTGCACACATTCCCCCTTCCAGGAACTTACGATAAAACACAAACATTTACACAACGTTGGAATAATATTTAATTATTATCCCCAAGGTCTTAAGCTCTTAATCTTATCCCTTCATCCAACCTTTCAGCTACCTCTCCCTTACCCAGAATTTGTGGAAGCTTAGTCCCCCATCACTCATTCATCATGGTTGGTCCACACACAAAGATGTTTTTATATTAATAATGTGCATCATTACATGTACAAAAATTAGGCTCTTGGCCTTCAACACTTAGTCTCTCTAGCTTAATAAACACATAATCCCACCAGATTATATAAAGTTGGCTCACTAGCCTATAAAACATAATTCCAATTCATAATTCAATTGGGGAATGTTCTTGGGGTATTATAGTTCCCTTTAGGATTCACTATGTGCTCCAAGGGTTCCACTCACCTCTTTCTGTTTTCCTTGCATGATGTGACCTTGAGGATGCACTACGTGCTCCAAGGGTGCCACTCGCCTCTTGACTGACTTGGTAGAAATAAAAGCCATGGAGTCAATAATCCACCAAGCTATCTTGTGGGAAACTAAGGGACTCTAAGGAATAAGGTCCTTGCATTATTTCGCGCCCCTTAGAATCATCGTGAGTGACTATCAAAGTCTTCCCTCACAACATCGTGGGTCTTAACGAACTAAGTAATTGTTAACCTACAGTTCAATCCATGACTAGAGTGCTAGTAGGTTGTGGCAGGGCTGCTACCCACACCTCTCCCTGAAGTCTTTGGTTATCCTGCGTGACCCCTCTACTCCACATGTGAGTCTGGTCAGCAAGTTATCGTAAGCCTGCATCGATCAACAAACCATGTCAGCAACAATAATCAATCTTCATAACATCTAATCATATGTCCATGTGTCACATCAATAACATTCAAACCCAACAGTCCTCTCCCTGACTCGATCCAGAGTCCAAGGGGTTTCATCAATGCCTCTGCATCCTCAATGTCCAAATTCCTACACACTCAGGAGAACCCAGTCAATGGAACCTGTCTATGTGAATACAACAAAATAACATATCGTCAATCCATAATGTCTCATAATCATACTCGAACGACCGATAATATAATAATCCAAATCACTTGCAAGGAAGTGTCCTCAAGGATAAGTTTGCTCAGTGCGCGAAAGAGCGGGATGTTACATATTTATACTAGTTCTATATTCTAAATAATATTCTAGAGGAAGATGTTTCTAGAAGTTGAAGCTTCTATTATGTCTTCTTACATTGACTTGCTCATATTTATTAAATAGGACTTATTGATTAGTATCTGTTAGCGATAAAAAATGCACTGGCATTTTTGAAAGAATGATGCCTAATCTTGTAGGGAATATTTGAATAGCTTTCCGGGATCCAAATGTAGATTTGAAAGCACCAGTGGAAAGCTGAGGATTTGTAGATGTCGATTGACTATTTAAGCATACAAAACAGACTCTCCATGATTGAGAAATTTGATTTTGAAAAAATCTGCACTTTCACCAGCTAACCCGTCTTGAATTTTGCTAGTTAGCTGGTGAAAGCTCCGCTTTTCACCAGCTAAGGAGTGGATTTTCGAGTAAATTAGCTGGTGAAAGCCTGTAGTGACCAGAATACTCGAAATTTCACCCAGATCAGAAATTTTCGAGCTAGAAAGAGATGAAACCTCTTGGAATAGATAGGTGGTGAATTATCAAGTCAGATTTAAATGCTACTTTTGTGAGATAAGGTCAGAGAGAGGTTGTTCAAACACATTTGGCCTCATTTTAAAAGGTAGAATTTTAGAATTTTTGGCACACATCATCAAATTCGAATTCCACTTTCAGAGGAACATATCAAAGAGCCTTGGAAGGCTAGGCTACACTTCATCAACTTTCAACCAATGTTTGAAGACCAAAAGATAGAGATTGACCTCATCTTGAGGATTTGTCCTTATCTTTTGTAAATCAGTTTTGACTTTCTATTTTTAGAATATCAGATCCATTGTTTTAGGATCTGAAAACTGATTGTAAAAGGCTATAAATGCCTATATTTTCTAAGAGTCTTGGGGGGTTCAAACTGGGAATATATTTTGTGCTACTGTATAGACTCTTATTTACAGAATAAAAGTTCAGTTTCCTTTCATTTTCAATATCAGAAATATCCACGTTTCCCTTTCTATACTTTGTTTCAGTTTATTTTATCTTATGAAGACTGTTATCTCTTTATTGAGCTCATAGTCTTGAAGTAAAGGATTTCTTTCTATCTTGCTTTAAGCCCTACATTCAGTTGTATTTGGCAATCAAGAATAGTGTTCTTCATCCTCTCCTTTCAATTTACTTGATCTGATTATTGTTTCCTGAAAGCACTGTTTCTTTAGATGTATGATGAGTTGTCTATTACACTGATCATTAAAGACCCCATTGTTCCAAGCATATCTACACATTATCTTTAAGTTACCAAGCATCCTTAGCCTACAACCCTAAGGATTTTCTTGGAGTGATAACAGTATCGATATTTATTACAAAGAAATATATTATTCTACCTACATGAGAAGTTAGGGGGTTAGGTCCCTAACATGCCCTCCCCCTTGCAAAATAAACTTTTTCCTAAAGGCTTTAGATGAGGAAATTCCTGGAGAATAGTGGTCGACTCCTAGGTGGCATCTTCTAGAGTTGTATCTTTCAACTGCACTAACACATCCTTGATGGTGCATTGTCAGAGATGAAATTTGTGCTTGTCCAAGATTTCTTGTGGCTACAACCATATGGAACCTTCAACACCCATCTCCGAAATATTGTTTTGAGTTTGGAACTTAGTTCCAATCACCTTCTTTAAGCATGAGACATGAAAAATAGGATGGATATTAGAATGACTGGGAAAAGCTAACTGATAGGTTATTGGTCCCATGCACTTGAGAATTGGATAAGGACCATAAAATTTGGGAGCAAGCTTTTGACAATGTTCATCTTTGATTGAAGTCTGTCTGTAAGGTTGTAGATGAAGAAACATGTAGCCTCCTATAGAAAATTAGCATTTTGAACATCTTGATCTACTTTTTTTTTCATACGATTTTGAGCCATGACCAAATTTTATTTGAGAGCACAGAGAATGGTGACAAATACTATAATATTTTTTTCAACCTCATGAACCTTCGATGGCTTGTGTCCATATACTGCTTCAAAAGGAGTCATGCAGGCAGAAGTATGGTAATATGTGTTATACCACCATTCAACTAGGGGTAACCACTGAGCCCATTGTTGTTTCCGTTCGAATGAAAAACACCTCAAATATGTTTCCAAAAACTTGTTGACAACTTCAGTTTGGTCACCATTCTGTGCATGATAAGCAATATTAATATGTGATTGTGTGCCCTAGATGTTGAATAGTTATTGCCAAAAATTTCTAGTGAAAGTGGGATCTTTTTCAGATATAATAGAATGAGGCATGCCATGAAGCTTGAAAATATCATCCATGAAAATGTAACCACTATGGATGTTGTGAATGGGTGTTGAAGAGAAAAAAAATGAGCATTTTTGGAAAGGTGATCAATTACCACCATGATGACTGTGTTATTTCCGAATTTAGGTAATCCCAGAATGAAATCCATAGAAATGTCCTTCCAAATAGCTGGTGGAATCAGAAGTGGTTATAGTGTCCCTAGATATTTGATAATTTCCCCCTTGTTGCATTGACATACATCACATTCCACCACAAAGGTGCAGATGTCTTGTTTCATACCCTCTCAGAAAAAATAACATTTGAATCATTCATAGGTTTTGGTAAACCCAAAATTCCCTATTGTGGGTGAATAATGAAGCTCATAAAGCATCATGGATTTAAGGTGTGAGTGGTGGCTTAAATATAGATGGACTTTGTAGAGAATATCTTCATTGTGCCAAGAGTACTGTGGATAAGCTAGAGAATTGTCTTGCAGTTGTTGGATTAGTCAAGAAGTTTTTGGGTCTTGCAACTGTTCTTGGCGAACAACTTGGAGCCAATCTAGGACAATGAAGGAGAGGGAAAAAAGGGATCCTTCTTCTTCGTACTTTCTGGACAGAGCATCAACCACTAAATTTTATTTTACCTTCTTATAAATGATCTCATAATCATATCCAAATATCTTGGTCACCCATTTTTTTTGCTATTAGGATGAAATCCTATGTTCTAGGAAATACCTGAGGCTCTGATGGTCTGTTTTAATTTGGAAGCGTTTCCCCAAGAGATAACGGTGTCGGAGATTCACAACATGTAGAAAATCCAACATTTCCTTTTCATAGATTGATTGGCCAAGATGTCACTCTGATAGTTGTTTTCTAGTGAAGGCCAAGAGTCTACCCTCTTGCATGAGTACTGCGCTGATGCCTTTCCCGAAGGTATCACATTCAAGGAAAAGAGTCTTTGTGAAGTCGAGAAGGGCCAAGATAGGAGTTGTGCACGTGGTTTCTTTCAATGCTTGAAATAGTTGATCATCTACTGGAGTCCAAGTGAAATCATTCTTTTTAGGAGATAAGTAAGAGGTGCTACAAATTTTCCATAATTCTTAACAAACTTGTGATAATATCTTGTTAAAACCAAAAAACCATGCAAGCTCTTGATAGTTTTTGGATGTGGCCAATCCTGCATAGCTTCAATTTTCTTAGGATCAACCCTTACACCATCCTTTCTGACAATATGACCCAAGTACTCAAATTCTGAAGCTCCAAAGAAAAAATTAGTTTTCTTGAGAAAACGTTGGTGTTGAGAGAATAGACTGAGAAATTGATCCACATGGGTAAGATGGTCTATCTAGGTTTTACTATAGATGAGAATATCATCAAAGAAAACTAGGAAAAATGACGGAGAAAAGGATGTAAAACATGGTTCATGAGACTTTGGAAAGTGGAGGGAGCATTACACAGGCCAAAGGGAATGACCAAGAATTCATAGTGACCCTCATGAGAGAGAAAAGCAGTCTTAGGAATGTATTCCTCTTGCATACATATATGGTGGTATCCAGAAGGGATATCAAGTTCAGTAAAATAATGAGAACCACTTAACTCATCCAAGAGATCATCAATGAAAGGAAAGTGAATTTTTTCTTTGTTGGTTAGTTTATTGAGGGAGAAAAAGTTTGGACACATGCGATAAGTACCTTATTTATTGAGCACCATGACCATAGGGGAAGAATAGTAGCTGGTGCTAGGGAAGATAACACCAACAGCTAGCAATTCTTGAACAATTTTCTCAATTTCATTCTTTTGGGAAAATGGATGAAGATAAGGGAGAACATTGGGAGGAAGACTATCGAGGATGAGAGGAATGGAATGCTCATGAAAACCATGAGAAGGAGGAAGTCCCCGAGGAGTGGAAAAAACAACTTGGTGTTTGGAGATGATACATTGGAGTTCAGGATGCACCACATGTGTCTTAATTGCTTGAATAGAATGGAGTTGGGAAATAATGTCGGAATGACCTTTTTTATGAGATTTTCCATTCGATGAGAAATAATGATGTTAGGAGAACCTGTTGTGATTCCTTGGAATTTATATTATTGTCTGTCTTATTGGAATTGCATGATTAATTCCTTAAAATCCACGAGGATTGGACCAAGAGTGCATAACCATTTCGCACCGAGAATAATATCACAACTACCCATGTTAATAAAAAACATATGATATTTTCGGTTGTACTTCCCAATTTGGAGACACACATTTTCACAATGCCCCCCACATTTCTTGGAACCTCCATTGGCAATCATGATTTGAAAGTTGTTGACTACATGTATATAACAATGGGTTTCTTGGGCAATGCGATGATGAATAAAACTATGAGTATTTACTTTGTTAATTAAGATGATGACCTTTTGATTCTTAATGTATCCAATGAGCTTGATGGTTTAGGGAGCAGAGAATTTAGTGAGAGCATTCAATGAAATGACTAGTTCTACATCTTGTTAGTCAAAGGACAGGGTAATATCAGTTGACTCGAGTAACTCTACTATAGGGGGGGTCTCAAGATCTTCTTCAGAAACATCCTTAAAGATGGCCATAAACAAATTTTGTTCCTTATACTTGTGCCCCAAGAAATATTTGTCATCACAATTATAGAAAAGTCCCTTGAGTTGGAATTCTGCCATTTTAGTCGGGGTTAATTTCTTGATCTTGAGCGGAGTGGGAGGAGGGGCAAGGTTTGTAGGTAGAGTGTGAGGAAAAAATGAAGGTTTACGGGTCCAAGCAGAAAGAATTTGTTGGGATTCCTTATCACTTTGTGTAGCTTCTAACCAAGTGTGAGGGAGATCCATGAGGACCTGGGTTCAAATTTCTTCTTTGGGGCCACTGATAAAACATTCCTGGAGGAAGGCATTAGACATGCCCTCCATTCTGAAAGACAACTGTTCAAAGGAAGATATGAAGTCCTCCACTGTGCCAGATTGCTTCAAATTTTTCAAATGACCAAAATATTGGGTGTCAGTATCAAAGTGGTTATACAGATCTGCCACAAACTAAGTCCAAGAAACATACCCATGGCAAGTATTTCTATGCCATTTCCACCATTAACAACGTTCCATATACAAATAGATAAAACCATAAATAAGTTCCATTTGAGTGACCCAACCAATGGGATCAAATCCGTTAAATTTGTTAACATCAACTCGGGGAAGATGGGGGTCATGAGGAAGGAAATTGGAATGAAGGGACATATTATGGGAATATTTCTCACCTTTAGAGTGGGAAGGTTTTTCAAGGGATGGTGAGACAAGTGTCTATTTCAACCACTGGGTGAGGGAGGACAAATCACCCTTAACCTCTTCCAATTCACCTGTAACTTTGGCCTCGAAGGTTTCCAAGTGGGAATTATTGGAAGACATTTCAAAGGTTAATATTTATATGTCTATCTTGTGTTGTTTGGATTCATCTTGCAAGTGAAGGAATTATTGGTTGTGAGTGGTGGCCATGGGTAGAGGGGAACAAAAGAGGGGAAGTGGGACCACAAAAAAAAGAGTGAAAAATGATATATATGAATATGTTTGGTGTGAAAAAAGGAATTCAATGAGATAGGTGTAAAATAAGGGTGTCAAGAAGGGGTTAGGTACATGGGAAAAAAGGTTTAAAATGATAGGTACCACTGCGATCTGGATGAAGATAAGAATCCAATGGGATAGGTCTCAAATAATGGGGTGGGTGGGACCCAGACTATTTTTTTTTCACTCCTGTGGAGTTATACACTAATCTGAATAATACTACAGTGAAAAAATGACCAAATGATTAACAGAAAAAAAAAATGTGTAGGAATTTCAAAACTAGAATGTAGGAGGCACCGTTGCACAACAATAGATATTGTCTATTATTTTTCTATTTCTTTCCCAAGGGTTAGGATATTCATGGTTTCTATAGACAAGGGTTTTCCCTGTGCTATATCTCTCTTATATACTTGTAGGTTGCAATAGTAGTACTCGACCCAATATCTCATGGAACTAACTAAGGAGGATAGACTGTGCCCTTAGCCATACTACCTGAATACCCAAGTACTAGAGAGAATATTCCTGAGTGTTTTTCTCGGTGGCACTATAGAAGTTAGGAAACCGATCGGTTTATCTACAGAGAGCTTCATGGTATCTAGGCCAAATTCGTATACATGTGCTATCTGATGCACTACCACTCAAAGGGGTACCAACATGGGTTACAAGGGTGGCCAACAATGTGTTCTTAATTACCACTCATGGATCTTGTGTGTATGCTTCCCTGACCATGGATTTATGCACTGAATGACAGATCTCTATAGATTTAATACGTAAGAATACATCTTTACGTAAAAAACAAATTTACCCATAGTTTATGCTAATAAAGGTGCTCTGATACCACTTTTTGTTAAGCTTTAAGCTATTATTAGAGTTCTTTTCATTTCAATAGATAACAATAGCATAAGATAGGATCACTAAGAAATACACAATCACAAGAGACACATCATTTATCCTGGGAAACCCTCACGGGGGAGAAAACCCAACAAAACTTCCTTATTATAGATAGCCAATACAATGCCAAGAGATAACTCAAACAAATATAGAAAGTCCTCTCCCAAGAATGCACCTCTCTCTCTCTCTCTCTCTCTCTCTCTCTCTTGTCCAATTGCAGCTCCGAAACTTTCTCCTCAATGAACAAGTGAGTGTGTGTCTAAATGAGGTGCTAGCCTCCTTATTTATACAACTCTGACATGTGTGGAGGTATCTTTTCACTGGCAGGGCTGATTTCTCAATCTGGGTGGTTAAAGCCACCTTTAATATATTTTGGGGCCTCTTTAATATATTCTTGGGCCTACTTCTTATTTTTCCTATTACAATTATTTTTTGACCAATCTGCAAAAGGGGATTTGGTCTTTTACAATAGCCGACATGATCAATCCGCAATAGGGGATTGATATAATGAATAATACAAAAATAATAATTAGAATACACTTTGCAGTTACATTATTTCAACACTCCCCCTTAACAAGAAGGGAAGTCTACAACAACATCAGGCGAGAGAGAGGAAAACATCATCAACAACATCAGGTGGGTGAGAGGACATCATCATCAATATCATCTTGGAACACTGACTAGTGTATCTATAAATCATCGGAAGTTTTTCTCATTGGAAACATCGTCATTCTCAATGAAATGGAATCGTCATCTGCATCAATATGGATTAGTATAAAACTAATACATCATCATCACAGCACGAGGCTGGTCACATCATCATAGCACGAGGCTGGCTCATCATCACAGCGCGAAGCTAGAACATTACACAACAATTAAGATGGAATCACAACACAACAATTAAGTTGGAAGCACAATACTAGACTAGATTTACCTCACAACAATTAAGCTGGAAGCACAGTACTAGGTTGGCATATCTCATCACAACAATTAAGTTGGAAACACAATACTAGACTTGCTTTACATCACAATAATTAAGCTGGAAGCACACTACCAGGCTAGCATATCTCAACACAACACTACTCCCCCTTTCAAGTGAGGTCCTTTCGGACTATACCAATCTTATCTCGAAAGTGATCAAACTTTACACGAGATAGAGGCTTTGTCAACACATCGGAAAGATGTTCATCCGTGCTAACATGTTGGAGCTTTAAGGCTCTTCTTTGCACCATGTCACAGATGTAATGATATCGAATCTCTATATGCTTCGACTTGTCATGAAATACATGATTCTCTGTCATCTTTATGCATCTATGGTTGTCACATAGGATCATGGTTGCTTCCATATCTAGTTCGAATAGACCAGTCAATAAATTACGAAGCCATATAGCTTCATAGTTGGTAAAACATGCAACAATGTATTATGCTTCCGTTGTACTGAGAGAAAAGTTGTATTGCTTCCTACTCTGCCATGAGATCATGGCTGATCCCAAACTAAAACAACATCCTGAAGTGCTCTTCCTGTTAGAGACACTTCCAACCCAATCTGAATCAGTGTACCGACTCAGTGTGAAATCATGATCTCCATCATAGCTGAGACCCCAATCTAATGTACCCTTAAGGTACCTCATCGCATGTTTTGCAACAACTAGGAGAACATGTATGGGTTCTACCAGAAGTTGACTCAAGGTGTTCACGAAAAAACAAATATCTGGTCTGGTGTTTGTCAGGTACATCAATGATCCAATTATCTGTCTATACAATGTGGCATCAATCAATTCTGATGAAGTGTTGACCAATAGCTTCAGATTCATTTCCATGGGTGTATTCATGGACTTACACTCCAACATGTGGAATCTCTTTAGGATTTCGACTGCATACTTCCCTTGGTTAAGGAATATTCTCTCTGGGCTTTGCCATACCTCAAGACCTAAGAAATAATGCATTAGGCCAAGGTATTTCATCTCAAATTCTGTAGCGAGCTTCTTCTTACATTTGGTGATGATATTTTCTTCTCTAGTTAAGAATAAATAGTCCACATATAGCAGCAATATCACTGACTCATTATTCATAACCTTGGAGTAGAGGTTAGAATTAGATTTACTCTTGGTAAAGCTCAATATCGTCAAGAAACTGTCAATTCTTCCATATCAAGCTCTAGGATCTTGCTTCAACACATACAGATCCTTCTTCAACTGGTAGACATGAGTCTTTCTGTCTTCAATATTCAAATCAATTTTTCTCATTACATTGTACTAATCTGGTACACTTTCCCAACTACAACTCAATCTGCACAATCATGTGCTAGCTCTATGTTCTTTCTGCAAGGCACTATCTGTCTCATTGTCCAAGAGTATGTCCTCTACTCTCTATGCAACTGTTCCTTCTGGAATCTAGTACTCTACACCTGTAGCTGCTCTGAGGATGAGAATGACTGCTTCATTCTCACCGTGGCTGCTAAATTTGAGAGTAACTCCTCTTATTTTATCACAGAAATAGTTTCATCTGAAACTGAGAGTGGCTCAATAACTTATACTAATTCTATATTCTAAAGAACATTCTAGAGTAAGATATTTCTAGAAGTGGAAGCTTCGATTAGGTCTTCTTACATTGACTTGTTTATATTTATTAAATAGGCCTTATTAACTAGTATTGACCTTTATTACATGGAAATATATTATTCTACCTACATGAGAAGTTAGGGGGTTAGGTACCTAATATTCCAAACATCATTCCTCATAATATAGGTGTATTCTTCTACCATGGAATCTCACCATACCTGTTGATCTATTGCTTCCTAAAAAATGGAAGGCTCAACATGAATAATGCTACTCATAAGTTCCATGTAGTTTATAAACTTCCTCAAAGGCCCACACTCTCTAACCGCACTCCTAGGAGCTTCACCAACATTCCTTAATGTCTGTAATAGACACTTGGGTTTTCTGACAGGATTGGAAGGGGATAACTCCTCCTCCCCACCCAAAGTATGAACTTATGAATACTACTCATCCTTTGGAGCCTACTTCTTCTTATCCTTTGGCACTGTTGGTGACTCTTGAGATATATTAGATGCCAAGTTATCCTTAAAATTAACATATCGACTGAAAACCACATTCATCTTCATTGGTAAGAGGATATTGTAAGCCTTTAAGGTCTCATTTTACCCCACAAATATACCCTTCTGTCTTGAAGGCTCCAACTTTATCCTGTTTTCCACAGAAACATGGATGTATATTGGAAAACCAAAGATCCTCAAATGATCGATATCTATATTCACTCCTAATAAATCCTCCTATGGAGTCTTGTCATCCAATATCATGTGAAAAATTGTGTTCTGCACATATAACATCATGTTACATTTATCTACCAAAAGAACCATAGGAAACTCTTGGTCATGTATCATAATCCTGGAAGAACCAATGATGGACCGATTTTTTCTCTCTGCAACCCCATTTTGTTGAGGGTTGTATGAGACTGTCAACTCCCTATTGATTCTTACCTCCTTGTATAAATACTTGAATTCATTTTCCAGGTGTACTCTCCCCCATTATCCAACCTGAAGAACTTTATCTTCTTTCTTTTCTGGTTCTCCACCTGAACCCTAAAATTATGAAACAAAAAAAAAACTTGGCATTCTTTCCAAGAGAACACCCTCTGCACACTCCCTCATCCTCAATACTTAACTCTAGAATACTTGTAGAAATCCCCATAAAAATAGGAAATGATCTATAGTGTAGGTGTCCCAACCTCCCGCGCCACAACTCACATAGGCTTTAACTGTCATGTACCAAATCTTGAACACGATTTCCCTACAACCTGTACAAAGTTCCATCTCTAACTCCAATGACCACTGCGTTGTCCATGATATATTTATATGGACATATGATTACTTTATCTCCCTGAAACATAACAAAAAACCCATATCCTCCATAGCTAAGATTGAGAGAAAATTCTTCTTCAAACCTAGTACGTAAAGAACATCCTGGGCATCTAACGAACCTCCTGACTCGAGCTGGAACATAATTGTTCCTTCTCCCTTCACTCAATACTTAGAATCATCATCAAGATGCACATGAACATATGAGTCCGTCTTCATCAAATTTCTAAATACCTCCCGTGAATATGTCATATGACAAGATTTACCACTGTCCAGCAAACAAAAACTCCTTGAAGTTGTTCTTGTATAAAGGCAAGAAACGAGTGAGTAATCCTTCTCAAAATTCCTTGCAAACTCATCAACCTATGTCTCTACTAATGGTGTTTCTTGTGTCTTTCACTTATCATTCTTCTTCTTTGGACACTGAGATGTATAATGTCCATTCTTATGACATGAGAAGCACTTGATTTTACTCAAGTCCTTCTTCTTCCCTGGCTGTGATGATCCTCCATCATTGTTACCCTTATCGATAGAATTTTTTCCTTTGTATTTATTTGTATTACTGACAAGATCCAAGTTCACCTCACTACTTACATGTGTGTTTCCCTTAGAACCCTCCTGAGTCTCTTCCAAGATGCAATAATCCCAAAGCCTTTGCCAATCTAGGACATTTCTCTGAGCACAGACTCCCTTGAAAAATGGTTCCCATGACTTGGGAATACAATTCAATGCCCACATTCATGAGATCTACATCCTCCATTTTCTCCCATATGGTTGCAATCTGATCACGAACCTGTGTGATACTCATGAGATAGATGGTAACATTGTTAGATATAGACATCTACACTGATCTTATCTTATTTTGTAAGACCATCTTCCTATTTATGTTAGTTCTTTGGAATAAAACTGCCAAGGCATAAAACATCGCTTTGGTAGTCTTCTTCTCAGATAATTGAGGAATTATATGATCCTTCACTAAATACAAGAGTACCTTCTCGAATTTGATCTCCTTCTTCTAGTGAGCTTCTAAGTCTGCAAGATTTGTTGGTGGAGTAACTACTTTTTCCACTAACTACAAATGATCATACTCTTTTAACACCAAATTCATTCTTTATTTCCAAGATAGGAAGTTGAGTTATCTATCCAATCTATCTTTAACTCTCATTTTTTTTTTTTTTTCCATCCCTTAGACCTAATAAACTGCCCTAGAAATAACTTGTTGTTGAAACTTCCACTATACCATCCTGTACGATATTTTCCCATGCTATCTACACTAACAGTGTGACTGTTGCATTGATACTTGTGATGTGCCACATGACCTGTAACCGAATACCTTTTCCTTGGAAAATGATTCGGTTGCAATACAATTGTTTCCATGAAATCTGTCCTTCAATTTCTTACTACTGGTTATTGATATGATAAGATCTCCTTGGAGATATGATACATCTGCTACAAAATATAGTGGATTTATTCTTGGTCCTTTAAACACCCACCATAGCACTCTTAATCCAAAATATATACCATTTGTGCAAGATGGCTCTGAAGCCATGTTGAATATTTCAACATGCTATGATACCATGTTGAATTCCTCTTACTCCAATCATAGGTATCTTTTTATCTAGTTATTTCCTTACTACAAATTAGATTAGCAACGCACCAAAAAAATACACTATTGGAATATTCAACTTAAATAAATATAGTAGAAGCAATATTGGAAACCAAAAACTCATACACAATACACAAAGATATTATTCCCATCAACAAATCTTATCATTCAAATATAAGGTAAATATATATCCTATGCTACCATGCATAAATAATAGGTTGGAGAACCATGGTACCATGTAGAAGTGCTATCCACCATGTGGAAGTAGTCCAAGCTCCATTGTAAACCTGGGCCCCATGTTCAAGTACTCATGTGAATTCTCCAATTAATATATCAAAACTCAATAGCCAACTAAAAAATGGTGCGCCAAAGATCTACATTGGTCATGTGGATCCAAATATGCAAATCCATCCACATAGTGGGAAAGGATTGAAGTTGAATATGGAAGGAACAATACAACTATAGAATAGACAAACTGGATATTGGTAGTCATAACTATCTCTTGATTTCTTGATTTGATGTTTTCTACATAAGGTGGAGTGGACTCATCATATAAAAGATGAAAATAGTTATCATCCCAAAAATTACAACAGTCCATATACCAATCCACAAATTGAGACTCTAAATCATACCAAGCATATCATTCTTGATCATATTCTATCTGAATGCAAAGTAATGTGTTTCTAACAATACATAGGTCCTTATATGCAGTCGATGCATTTTTCATATCATGGAGAACTTTTAATATACCGATGCTATATTTATGCTTCATGCCCATGAGGGTTTGCGATTGAAATTTTTTCAGAGGCTATAGTGCACAACATATTAATTAGAAGAAATACATATAATACATCAAATTAAATCTATCAAAAACCTCTATCCAACGACACTGATTTGGTAGCAATTTCACCACCTTGTCAAAAGTTATGAGCTATATTGTCTTGTTGTTTTCATGCAAAACCCTAAAAAATGGATTATTTGAAATCAACGGTGTCTTCACTTCCAAAACTTTAATTTGGATGATCATTTTTTTTTTGTTTTTTTTTCCTGAGAGTAACTCAAATCTACAAACATTTTCTACAATTTTTTCACATAAATCTATACAAACTGTTAAGAGTGTTGCGGCCCTCTTTTTTCTTCTTGAAAAAATATGCAAAACAAAAGAAAAAAAATTCCTTTTTTGTGGCCAAATAAAGTTCTTTGATACCACTTTTTAAGTACCAAAGATCTGAATACAAACTCACCACAATAGATTCAAGAAAAATATAGAAGAAAAACCACTTTATTATATGACAACCCTTAAGGTAGGGCATCACCTTACAATAGATCCTATTAAGGAAGGAATCCACTCCTGATCAATTTCGTATTTGAGTTACAACCTCCTAATGAGCTACCACTCCAAATACAATACTTCTTAACTTTATGTAAATGTGTTGAACCTGCACATAATAGATCTATCTAGAAAATAACATACACAATTTGCATAGAAAATATGAGAAAAGAGAAGAAAGAGAGAAAGAATGGAAGAATTCTCATTAACCAAATGAATGAATAATAATTTACACATGATATACTTTGCATAACTCAACTGATGCACACTGGAGGAGAAGCCAATGCACCATAGTGGTGGTCTAGAGTGATATGGACACACACCAACAATTACGGGAGTAAACTGCCACCTAGTCTAGTCTCTTAGGTAGATACGGGAGTGAATTGCTACCTAGTCTGAGTTAACTAGCCTCTTAGTCTTCAATTAACTAACTGAAACATAGTGAAGTGAGGAGGATATCAAGGAATCATGAATAATGTGCTAGTCTGGTGATAATACCAAGGATAATGCACATTATTTGGTGATGATCCCAATGTTGCATGGTGATGATCCCAATGCTAGATGGTGATGATCCCAATGTGGCATCTAGACACCACTCAACTGATCAAACTGAAGTGTAAACTGAAGATAATATTCTCCCTAAACTATAGAATACTGAATAATGACTAATAAACATAGGGAAAACCTTAGAAAAATAAATCCTAGGTGTGTGTGAAGTTCCAACACCCCCCTTGAACATCACTATGGTGAAAATAAAGAATGAATGGGTCCCAACAATGAGGCCATGTTAGGTACCCAAATACAAAAAATACATTGAAATAAATGAGGAAAGAGGGAAAACCTCATGGGAATGCCCCCCCCCCCTTAAAGTACAATGTATGTAAAAAGAACAATAGGTAGTTTCTACGAATATGTGTCCTTCACTCTAAGAAGACTACACAAAGAATGAAACTTATGCTCAGTGAAGGTCTTCGTGAAGATGTTTGTAGTTTGTTCTATTGAAGGAAAGAACTGTAATTCGATGATCCCCTCATGCACTAAGTCTCGGATGTAGTGCATGTGGATCTCTATGTGCTTTGTCTGCTACCTCTGAACTGGATCTCTGCAGAACTTCAGAGTTCTCTAGTTGTCACATCAGATGACGGTCGATCGATGAAACTAAATTCCCAACTCAGTGAGAAAATGTTGTAGCCAAATAGCCTCAATGGTTATGTTAAATACCCCTCCATACTCCACCTCGACTGAAGATAGAGCAATAGCATCTTGCTTCTTACTTGACCAACATATAGGCTCGAAACCAAGACTGAGTGAGTAACCAGATGTGGACTTGTGATCAATGATATCGCCATCCTAGTCAGAATCAATGAACTTGATGAGGTCCAATGTATAGTCTATTGCATAGTGAATCCCAAAGGTGATGGTTCCTTATACGTATTAAAGGATACACTTTGCAATCTTCCAATGTATCTCATGTAGCTTCTGCATGAACTTGGAGACTGATCCAATTGCATAGGAGAGTTTTGTT
>ML795856.1:127451-163415 GCA_009831015.1 Picea engelmannii
TACCAAGTTTGTTTCTTGAGGAGGGAGTTCTAATCCTCCTGCATGTCATATTCCCAAAAGAGATTTCCAATAGCCTCGCCAGAAGACTGTGGATCTGAATACTGCACCAAGAAAATATGCCTAGGTGGCATCGGTTTAGTGGTATTGAGTGAAAAAGGATGCTCCTTGAAATCAGATGGAATCCTCCTAGTATCACCTGGATCCCCAACAAGATCTCCTTCATCTTGAAGAATAGTCTTGTCCCGCTTGGACCTTGGCTCTGGCTCTGCATCTACATCTGCATGCACTAAATATGCATATGAATGTACTAAATCTGTATCTGGATCATATAAATCATCTAAATCATAAATCTCATTTGAATATGAGTCAACATGTGCATTATCATCATCTCTAACAAGTGGAAGAGAAAAAGTGTATGCATGTGACATATAAGGTACATGTGAGGCACTTTCCTCGAATTGGACACTTCGCTCAATAATGAGCCATTCTGAGGAAATATCAATGAGTATGTATCCCTTCAAACCATCAGGGTATCCAACAAATATACACTCTGTACTATGTGGATCAAGTGCCTTCCTCTTCTAAGAGGCAATCTTGGCCCATGCACGTGAATCGAAAATATGGAAGTGGGTCACTTCTAGTTTGAGGCTGCTCCAAGCCTCATAGAGGGTATTATCCTTGACATATCTAATGGGGAGATCTATTTTGGATGTAGGTTGCACAATTAAGTGCTTCAGCCCATAATATTTGTGGAAGTAACTTTTCATGTAGCATGAAATATGCCATCTCTTTTAGAGATCTATTTTTCTTCTCAACAACTTCGTTTTGCTACAGAGTATAGGAAACCATGTGCTGCAACTGAATCATGACCTCATGGAAAATATTATGTATCTCATGGTTCACAAAATCTCCCCCATTATCTGTTTGGATTTCTTTGATTTTATTTCCTCACGATGTCTCAACAAGGGATTTGAAATATTTGAGGTGTTGAAAGACCTCTGATTTTTTCCTGAGAAAGAAAATCCATGTGAAGCATGAGAAATCATCAACAAAAATGAGTATGTACCTTTCTTTACTGATTGATGGATGTGAAAAATGGTCCATGAGGTCACTATAGATCATATCTAAAGGAAAGGAAGCCTTCTAAGTCTTTCCTTTGTCAAATTTATCTTGACGGTGTTTTCCAAGAACACATCCCTCACAAATTCTTTTGGAGAAGTGGATGTTAGGTAAACCATCAACCATTCCATACTTGCTAATTTGTTGCATATATAGGAAATTTAAATTCACAAACCTTTTATGCCATATCCTATGGCTTTCATCAGCACGGGTAAGTAGTAATGCAAAATCTAGTTCAATAAATTTAGAAAATCTGTAGAGTCTAGATTGATGATTTACCTCATCAGTAGCAAGGCTAGAATTGGTTTGCATGTCATAGATATCTATTGCACTAGGTATGAGTATGACTCTCCTTCATGTGCTAGAGTTTTTCATATGATACATGGAGAGAAGATTGGCAACAAATTTTGGAACGTGTAGCACATTCCTGAAGCTTCTGCTTATGAGTTCAATTCTTCCTTTGCCAATGACCTTGAATGGAGAGTTATCCCCCATACAAATATGACAACCTTTGCATTCATCCAATGAATAATAGAATTATTTTGTGGAAGCCATGTGGTTTTATGCACCTAAATCTATGATCCGAGCATCATGAGAGGAATTGATGGCAATCAAAGCATTGCTAGAATTGCCTTTCTTGGGATTCTAATTTTCCGTCTTCTTCTTCTTGGAACCCTTGGGGATGCGATCTCCAAGGTTGTTTTTCTGAAGTATTTGGGCCATTAGATCTATCTTTTTCTTCATAAATGCGAATTCTGGATGGAATCCTTTATGATAGTAAGTGCATTTCTCCCCTTTTCATCTTTAGATCAGGAGGCATTGTTGAAGGGTTTTGAGTACCCTTCTTTCTTTGTATTTTCACGTGCTTTCCTTTTGTATTTATCTTTAGATTTATGATATTTATGATCTATACCATATTTCATATTAAGTGCATCTGCGTTTGGGCCTTTGATTTTTCCCATATTGAAGAGCTTGTTCTGCTCTTGTGTCAGAGACTCGATAAAGGCCTCAAGAGAGGGCATTGTCCAAAAGGCTCTAGAGGCAAGCCTAACTGAATGAAATGTAGATAAAATCATTAAGTATTCCATACCATGTTTGGAGAGAATGGTAATAACCATTTGTTTCTCCTCCATACATTTATCAAAACCGCAAGCCTTGAGTTGCGACAACACATCCTTATATTTGGTAAATAAATCTTGGAGATTTTTGAAGGTTTTTGGATCCAAAGTGAGCAATTCCACCTCGAGCAAGTGTCTCCTCATCTCATCCTATTTTCCAAAAATCCCTTCCATGGTGGTCCAAGATTCATTAGGATTTTTACAGGAGGATATGTGAAAGAGGAGTTTAGGAGAAATGAGACTGCAAATATTTCCAAACGCTTCATCCATTTGATTTAGATACTTGGATTTTTCTATGGTTGATGTTGGTTCAGTTTATATGTTCATGGTTAACATGTATAATCCTCTACCTTGAAGATGCATTATCATCTTCTCCTTCCATGCAAAGAAATTTTACTGTGTAAGAATGAATTCTTTTGGAAACTCGATTTTTCCGTTGTCTTCAATCTTCGATACCTGCAAAAAGAATCTTGCGTGTATTTTTCCTAGAAATCCATCAGCTATGATACCATGTAAATATGTTGAACCTGTACATAATAGATCTATATAGAAAATGGCATACACAATTTGCAGAGAAAATATGAGAAAACAGAAGTAGGAGAGAAAAATGGAAGAATTCTCATTAACCAAATGAATGAATTATAATTTACACATGATATACTATGTATAACTCAACTAATGTGCACTGGAGGAGAATCCAATGCACCATAATGGTAGTATAGAGTGACATGGACACACACCAAAAGTTACGAGAGTAAAATGCCACCTAGTCTAGTCTTTCAGGCAGTTACGAGAGTGAATTACCAACTAGTCTGAGTTAACTATCTTCTCAGTCTTCAATTAACTCACTGAAATAAAGTTAAGTGAGGAGGAGATCATGGAATCACGATTAATGCACTAGTCTGGTGATAATACCAAGGACAATGTGCATTAGTTGGTAATGATCCCAATGTTGCATGTTGATGATCCCAATGTGGCATATAGACTCCACTCAAATAATCAAATTGAAGTTTGAATCGAAGAGAATATTATCCTAAAGGAATATTCTCCCTAAACTATAGGAGACTGAATAATGACTAATAAAAATAGAGAAAACCTTAGGAAAAATAAATCCTAGGTGTGTGCGAAGTATCTCCAACACTTTCCCAATACATTTCTCATATATACTTATATAATACTAACTAATTCCTAAGAAAATTCTAGAGGATGAACCTTATAGAATCATAACCTTCTAGTAATCCCTCTTACACGTATTATATTCACAATAGGCCTTATTTACTAAAAGTGGTCTCCATACATAACAATACATATTATACTATTATTCTCCTTGGGTAACTTCCTAGGTACCCCATATTATTCCCCTAGATACACTACATAAATTCTCTCCAAGATGTGCTCTACATAGGGTGGATTAGAGTCATCAAATAAAACATGAAAGTGGTTGTCATCCAAAAAATGACAACTATCCATATAAAAATCATCACAAGTGACCTCGAAATTATACCAAGCATATTCTTCTTGATTATCTTTTGCCTTTATTTCCTCCATAATATATGTCTCTTGTATTTTAGCTATGATCCCTTGAATATTTTGACAACATTCCTTGATGGCTTGCATATCGTTCTTCATGTCCTCGATGGATTCAAGATCCCATTGAACATTGTTGAGGCACATGAGGATTCGAGAGTGAATATCCATTAGAAAGACCACATATAATATACCAAAAGAAATATCTAAAAATCATCTATCCAATGGAATTTATATGGTACCAACCTAAGAACCTTGTCAAAAGTTATGAGCTCTACAACTCCATTAATGTCATGAAAAACCCTAAAAACGGTTGATTTTAAATCAAAAATATATTCACTTTAAGAGCTCTAATTCAGACAATTTTTTTTGTTGAAATGGGGTGAATTTGTGAGAGGAAAACATATATACAATTTGTTTGGGAAAATTTATCATCAATTTCTATATAAATCTGCAAAATCGTGCAGACATTTGTGGAAAAACCCTGAAACATTGTTGAATTTAAATCAATGATATATTGGCCTCCTGAACTTCGATTTAGACAATGTTTCTTTTGGAAGTGGTTTATTTTATGATAGGAACTCAGATTACAACCATTTTCATCAAATTATACATAGAAAGATACTATAATTGTCTAAACTTTCATAGCGGTCTTGTTCTTTGTCTTTTGAAACCTCGCAAAAATAGTAAAAAATCACCTTTTTTTGGCTGAAGAAAGTGATCTGATACCACTTGTTAAGTACCAATTATCTTAATATATAATCACCACACAAAATGCATGGAAAAATATAGAAATTGCACACTTTATTATTATATAAACCCTTAGGGTAGGGAAACACCATAAAATTGATCCGGATTATGTTGAGAATGAAATGAGATACAAAAAAATGGTAGTAGAGACACATAGATACAATGAAAACCAACTTCTAATTTAAAAATAGTAGAAAATTATAGACGCAAACTGACTAGAAAGGTGGTAGCTTATCTCTAAAGAGAAAGAGATGTTGTCTTCACTTCATTCGCAACAAGATTTACACCACACTCCATTGCATGCTTAAAGGACCTCCTCCACCTCGAAAATATATGAGAGAGTGAGAGGAGAATAATTCCCATGATGCATGTGGGATAAATTGGTCTAAGTTTACAAAATTCCATAGGCATGTAAAATACTAGGACTTCCTGGGAGGTCACCCATCCTAGTACTACATTATCCAAAGCGTGCTTAATTGCAGATTTCTAATGGGATTTGGTGCATTAATGTTGTAGTAATTGCATTAAATTAACAATGGAAATGGAATTACATTACATTTCCCATAAAAGGGTGAATATCATGGTTTATTAAAACCACAAGCTCAGAAATGTTGATTCGGTGGAGAAGATGGATGGCTGCTGAGATCCACCTGGATCAATCCTCCCCCCTTAGGAAGAAATGGTCCCCATTGCAACAAAATCTCTTGGGAGATGGGGAAATTTTTGTTGAATATGAACTTTGGTGAGCCATTTTCCTTACTGAAGTAGTTGTCCTGCTTGGACTTGACCTATGGAAGGATGTCATGAACCTCTTGGTGGAGGTGATAGATCAATTCAAGAAATCTAGATGCATGATTTGCCTTGTTCTAATTTTGGGAAGATTTTTTCAGTGAGGATGCAACAAAAGGAGATATATCAATGGGTGCTAATGGTTGGAACCTCAATTACACTTGAACATGGTGGTGACAAATAGAGCTATGTTGAACGTATGGAGGACTCTCATTTTCTGGAAGGGAGCATCAATAGATTGGACCATTGGGTAAGGGATCACTGCACACCAAGTTAATGGAATGCATGTTGTGGTAGTGCAGAGGCACCCCTATATGTGAACCAAAAATATATTTGTGCTCCTCTACAATCTTGTCGACTTGCTTCTACTAGATAGAAAGGTCTTGGAGTAAGATGTATTGGTCGTAGTGACCTTTTGTTTACCTTTTGACTGGATTGTGAAGAGGGAAATTTTTTTGGTATGAGAGATTACTTTTCAACACTATTTTTTTGAGATTAATGAAGTGGCAGTAGTCGGAGCTACCTGTGGTACACTATAGAGCTAAAATTCGAGAGTAACAATGAAACCACATGGTTGAAACTCATAGGTAGCATGTCATTTCCACATATACGATTTTCCTAAAAGAACATCATAGACATAAAATGGGGAAACAACACATAGTACCTCATCCTTGTAGGGATTGATGTCGTAGGACATGCAACACTATTGGATTACGTAAATGTCTTGTCCTTGACTCAACCATCCAATGATGTATGGTTGGGAGTGTGGCATCATTGGCAGCTTCAATATCTTGACAACCTTAGCTAAGATCAAGTTCTTTTGACTCCTGCTATCAATAATAAAATGCAGTGGGGTCACCTTTACCCACATCTGCAAGTATAAGAGGCACTCCCTCTTCTCAAGATCCTCTAGTTCTTATGGTTATATTGTTGTGGCTGCAATGGTAGAAGCGGGCTCTGCATCAATTATCCATCTCTCTTTATTGTGATTTGAATCATAGTTTGAGTTAGGTTCTGATTCTTTTTCTTTGATATCAACCACCAATGACTGTTTCAAGTGACATTCATTGGTGTTGTGCTAGGGGATATTGTGGAATTCACACCACTTTCCAGTGTCTTTCTTATGCTTCGCACCACCCTTCTTAGTCGATTTATTGGACTGATTTTTTTGATATTGAATCTCAATCTTTCCTTCATTCTATGAGTTAGGGTTTCCTTTTCTATGCTTCTATTGTGGCATATTTACAAACCTAAACTCCCACTTACTCCACTTCTTGAATTTATGCTCAATTTTGTTTGCATATTGATAAACAAATGTTAGTGAGGTTATGTCCAAAACAATCCATCTTTGTTTTAATGTACCTATGCATACCATTGTGGTACTTCAAAACGAGGTGTTGCTCAGAGTTTTTGATACCCAAATTTGACTGCAAGGTATGAAATATGTTAGTCTACTTTGACACCAACTGGTCTCTTTTCTGATGCATATTCATCCATCTCATGTATTGGTCATCATATTTTTTAGAAGGGTAGAATCCCTCCTGAAGGGAATATATAAAGGATTCCCAAGTGGGTTCTCTCCCAAATGGCGTGGATTCATCTACAATGCACCTCTCCCATTAACCTTTTGTTGATGTATTTACCATGATCAAAATTTGAGAAATCACATAGTCAGAGCCCAAATAAGACCCTTTTCCATTTGGGATGGTGATTTCAATTGGTTACAATGGGTCTAGTTACCCATTTAAAAGGTTTTTCTCTAATAATGGAAGCTCGGCTAAATCCTACTTATAGAAAAGAAAATAATCAAAATAATTATATTCTAATCCTAAACTGTCCTAACTGAGATATAGAAGTAATTTATGATGTCTCAGTTAAGAGCAAGAAAAATAACAGGAGAGAGAGAACAAGATAATGTAAACCATCAAGATGTAGAAATAGTTCATGCAACTTGACGACTATTAACACACATACACATTCAACTTAACTTAGTAAATAGTTATTAAGAAAAGAATAATTGTCCATACTTGTTCTCAATTGTGGAGGATCAATTGAACATGAAATAATGGTAGATTGTTAAATTATGGAAACAATTCACATAATCAAAGAATCATTAAGAACAATACATATGAGAAATCAACCTAGTAAATAGTAACTAAGAATTTATCCATAATCATATTCATGTTCAATAATTTCATTTCGTCAAATCTAGACCAACCATGAAAAGTGGTTTATCAATGGTTTTAAAAAACATAACTTTTCATAAATCAACAACAATGCACATCATGCAAACCTATATTCACCTAGAATAGAATTTAAACGAAACAAAAATTAAGTCTTTCATTGTCTCTAGAGATGATAAAAATATCAAAATCAATTACAATAGAAAGACCTCAGGGTCTTTTAACAAGTCTCCTAAGCTTGACAACATTGCTCACGATTACTCATTTCAAAATCTATACACATATTATATCATGAAAGAAACTATACCAATACAAGTTTCTTCATTCCTTGGCTCACACATTCTCCCTCTCTGATTATTGAAGTTCAAAGAAGAATCCTTTACGACAACATAAGCCTCCTTTCTTCTAGTCTATCCCCCTATCCAAAATGTGTATCCATGCTTCTTTTACAGGTATATGAGTTTCTTTTCCTTCTCCTTAAGATTAGACTTCAATCTCTCCATCATAAACTACAATCCAAACAAATCCATTAAATCAATAAAAAAACAAATAAAATCTTATTAAAATCTAATTATGATAAAACAAAAACAAATCAAACTTAAATTTAAAATAAAACTAAAAAAAAAAATCTATATAAAACCAAAACTATACAACTAACTAAATTAAATCTAAACTAAAATAAAGAAGAAATTAAAATAAAAAATGGTAATTTAAATAAATAAAATTAATTTAAAATAAAATAAAAAATTAACTAAAACTAAAGTAATTTAAGAAACAACTAGACTAAAACTAAATTAAATTAAAATTAAAGCTAATTATATTTTAAATGAAATGGCTACAAAATCTAAAATAAAAGTTTTAAAACTAAAATAAAACTCAATCAATCTAAAAACTAAACTAGGCCCCCAAAAAATTAAAATTAACCGAAACTAAAATAATGGACTATATATTAATCAAATCAAACTAAAACAAAAGTGAAAACCTAAAAACTAAATTAAAATAATAAAAATTAAAATTAACCAAAGCTAAAATAATGGACTATATATTAATCAAATCAAACTAAAACAAAAGTGAAAACCAAAAAACTACATTAAAATAATAAAAATTAGAAAACTAAAATAAAAAAGGCGATCTTGTTTTCCTCTTTATCGTCTCTTGGCCCGGGATTTATCCTCTATTGAAAAAATGAGAAAACAACCTCAAGTGGAAAAATAATGATTTCTCACTTTAAGATAATCATTAACCTTTTGACCAGGAGAATCATGGTCCCGTTAACAACATTTTAATATCTCTTTTACTGCAAATTTCATGCCTTAGTTGGTAGTAAAAACGTGGGATTTTTTTTTTTTTTTTTGAAGGCTTCTTGAATGTCTTTGGACCACTTGCTATGAATGGGTTTCTAAAATTCTATAAACTAGCTCGTTCTAAATTGTGATAGGATTGTGGATTGAATAGTGGTTACTTTTATTCTTCTTTGAACTCACTCAACTCTTTTAATTTTATTTAATTCCAATTATATATCAAGAAAAAACTTGATTTGTAAAATTTGAGTTGAATGTGCATGTCACTCCAAGTCCAAGTTGTGTATTAGTTTTGGAAGATTTTGATGACTTTATACTTGAACCCAAATGGCCTAAAGGGATTTATGATCAATTGTAGTGAGTTTCAATTGCGTTTTATTCTCTATTCTATTTCCTTTCTAAGCATTAGGACCTTTAGGATTGGAAAAATTGATAAGTAGCACAACCATGATGTATCCAATGAAATAACAAGATTTTGTGATGTAACAAGTTTGTCACCATAATAGCGATTAATAAGTTATATAGATTTATTTCAAAAACAAATTGCATCATTAAGTCATCATCCATAAAAGATCAGTTAAGCACTCAAAACCAAAATAATTGAGAAAACACTCATACCTTCAATTAAAGAGAAAATTAAAAGCTATGTTTTCTAAAATTTAATTAGGAGGTCCTTTAATTTTACAAAAAATTAAGGGGGGTTGTTGTTTGACACAACACCTTTCCACCAAGCTCTAGCATGGGGAAGAGATTTAAGGAACACACAACACACAGGTGATATTTTCACTCTTAGAAAATTTTTGGACGGAGTAATAACCTTCTAGCAAATTCAACCATTTTTCAAGAGCATCTCCATTTATCTGGACTTCAAATAAGAGGATATTGAAATTGACCTTCGAAATAGCTATTTGTCGGAGATGCCTTGGCTCCCATTGGTAGTTGTTGAAGGATCTAAGAAAATGTGTCCATAATCTCATTCCTCTGTCACAAAAGGAATTCCTTGAGCAACGTATTGAAAGGATCTCCTACGATGTCATCAATCTTTTTTTCTTCCATGGGAGGTCACTTGGGTTGGCGATAGCAGTTGTCCTTGAGCGAAACTAGCTTGAGACCCAACTCTCTATACCATGACCTCATCAAGGAAATTCTCTGAGAAATGACAAGGAGCAGATTATTGTGATATCATTAATCCATATTATGTCAAGAATGAAATTAGATATAAGAACAAAAATAGAAAAGAACATATAAATAAAGTGAAACCCAACTTTTATTAAAAAAATAAGAGAATATTGTAGACACAAACTAGCTAGAATGGTGGGTAGCTTATCTCTAAAGGGAAAGAGATGTTGTCT
Organism: Picea engelmannii; assembly: GCA_009831015.1. NCBI lineage: Eukaryota > Viridiplantae > Streptophyta > Pinopsida > Pinales > Pinaceae > Picea > Picea engelmannii. Next base: position 137,591 of record ML795856.1, read on the forward strand.
ATGCTTCATTTGCAACAAGATTTACGTCACACTCCATTGCATGTTAAAGGACCTCCTTCACCTTGATTATATATGAGAGAGTGAGAGGAGAATAATTCCCATGATGCATGTGGGATAAATTGGTCTAAGTTTACAAAATTCCATAAGCATGTAAAACACTAGGAATTCCTGGGAGGTCACCCATCCTAATACTATTCTAGCCAAAACATGCTTAACGGTGGAGTTCTAATGGGATCTAGTGAATTAACGATGTAGGAATTTCATTATATTACAAATGGAGATGGAATTACATTACATTTCCCATCAAAAGGGTGAATATAATGGTTTACAAAACCACTGGCTAAAAAATGTTGATTCAATGGAGAAGGTGGATGGCCACCGAGATCCACGTGGATCAAAAATAGATCTTATTAAGGAAGGGAGCCACTCTTTATCACTTTCCTCTTCGAGGGGGAAGCCTCCTAGTGAGATACTGCTCCAAATACAATACTTCTCGACTTTCCCATTACATTTCTCATACCTCCTTTATATATTGTTACCTAACACCTAAGAATATTCTAGAGGAGGAACCTTCTAGAAGCAAAAACTTCTAGAAGAGGAACCTTCTAGTAATCGCTCTTACATTTATTATGTTCACACTAGGCCTTATTTATTGAAAGTGTCCTCCATACAAAACAATACATATCTACCATTATTCCCCTTGGGTACCTCCCTAGGTGCCCCATATTACTCCCCTAGCTACACTACATGCTTTGGTGGCATTGTATACTCTAATGTATGTGACATATTTTATCAGGTACCAATCCCCTACCCTACATACTACATCTAGTTCTTTATTAGACATACAAGGCATCAAGGTGAAAAATAATACTTCAAATAGTGGGATAAGAAATTTGTTGCAGATTTCTAATAGTTCGAGCGGTACTTGTGCTCACAAATTACTTTATAGTAGACATGGATGGGGAGATCACCCAGATGATAATCCTAGTGTAAGAACATATCATGCACATTATGTATTACAGATAAGAAGCCATGTGAAAATTAGGTTACTTCCCTAGAGCTATGTGTTTCATAGTTGATATGGCCTGTGGTAGTGTAGAGGATAAATGTGACGTACCCAAACCACTAGTTTGGGCCACATCACTATGGAAAAATGCATAATACCAATTTGTAACGTACCCATTGACCCCGATACCTCAAAATTTTCCTTCTTGGGAAAATTCTAATTTCTGTTACCAATATTTAAATAATAAAGAAACATGTTACCAACACATGCAATAATCAAGAACATACTAAACCATACTATACATGAATAATAGGTTATGCACAACATTAACAACAACCATGCACATTATAAACACATATTTTAGAGATGATAAATACATAGCGGAATAAAAATTCATAGAAAACAAAGAGAGTTCTTATCTTTAAATTAACTGTTAGTACCGCATTTGACCTTTTTACTAATATGAGGGTTTTTTGAGGTTATAAGGCCGAAACTGGATGAGCTAGAGATAGAGGGAGAGATTCTAGAGCCTTTGAATAGAAAGCATTAGCATATTTCAAGGAAAATGGGAGAAAATAATAGAAAATATGTAACAGACCTAGGCTTATACCTGTTGGGATATGCCACACATTAACTCTTGGGGAACTTAATAAACTGTAACATACCCGACCTTCCAGGCCGGCCATGCCAACTCCATAAAAAAATAATTCTATCTATCTATCTATCTATCTATCTATAAATTTAAATAGACAAATGCATTCTTCCAATATACCGATGCATGTGGAAATAACAATAAAGATATACATGCAACATACACATGAAATACCTAGAAATACAAATACATGTATAATTACTCAGCATGAAAATGGACACACAATTAATACTTATATGTTATAGAATACCACCAACTGTGTGTAGAAATTCCATGATCCTACCAACCTTAGACCACGCTACTCATCAGTCTCAACAGTGGGTCACCCTCGAGCTGGGACTAAGCTCCACCTGGGTAAAGGGATTCCTAGGCTAGGCTGAAACAAATCAAACAACATGAAGGATCTCATTCCAAGAGCCTCCTCAAACTAATATCCTACAACCTCTCATTTCCCACATGCTTGTCCCACCCTAGGAAGTGTTCCCCTTCTCTACTCAACATTCATTCAGCTACCCCACTTCCCTTTTAGGTCTTCAACAATAGGCCAAACAAGAATTCTGAGAGAACTATAGTTGTAGTTGGGATCCATCAGGAAAATCACTTCCCCAACAAAATCTCTCACTTGGAGAGAGTTGCTCACAAGCCTAAAAACCCACCTCTTCAATCCACGGGGATGACAACCCACCTCTTCAAACCCATGGGCCTAGCAACCTACTTCTTCAGTCCAAATATTAAGTCAACCAATTACAGGTAATGATGAAAACAACAACACCATTCAACTAAGGCATCAACAGAATTCAGGTATGGAATAGGTGACGACAACAACAACAACCTTCATGTTTAGCTTAGGTGCTTCCCATAATAGCAAGGTACATGTGTGCTACTCCTATTTGGATGGTATGGGTTACTACTGGTAACGAGAATAGTACGGAGTAGCTTCAGGAGTGCATGAAGGATGGAGGGTTCCAATCATGCAGAGGCAGACTGATGGAGAATATGGATGTACGAGTGAATGCGTTGGTGAATGGGGAAAATATTGGAAAACAGACTAATTTCCCCACATATATTTGCATGCGCCCTGATTGACACATGGCTCTCCTGGAGCTCGTTTCTCTCCACTTGTGATTCATTCACCCTGCCATAAGAACTTAGGATAAAATAATTATCCTTTCCTTAGTCTTTTGGAATAATAATATAATATTCTCTTGGAGTTAATCCCTCTAGCTTAGCCCCTCCCTTTCCCTACCTAGTGGATTTTAGTCCTCCATACTCTTTTATCATGGTTGTTCTAAATGCAACGATGTATTATGTTCATTATATGAGTGTTTACATATACAAAATTAGGCTCACTGGCCTTTAGCATATAGTCTCTCCGGCCTAATCATCACATAAGCTTCCTATCTTATAATCACTTGGCTCACCAGCCTATAAAACATATTTACAATTCAAATGGGGCCCAATCTTGGGGTATTACAATCTCGTCCCCTTAATTTTTGACTGTCCTCAGTGCAATACATATATACCTTTAGCACCAAGATTTTCAAAAATCTTCAAAATGATGCAAGTATTATGCCCACATAGCATCCTCGAGACTGTGGCAGGTACATTGGACCTTTACTAGCTCTATGGATTGGTTCTAGAGTTGCTTGATCTTTCGGTCCAATATGCACACCGAATGCACTTGAAAAGCGCCTTATTGCTCCACTTGAATCACATTCCAATCAACAACATGATTAGAATTAGGTGTATACTTTTTGAGCAATGACACATGGAATACATTATGAATTGGCATTGATGTAGGTAATGCAAGCATATAAGCTACATGCCCAATCCTGTCTAGGATTTCAAATGGCCCACAATAACGAGCTACCAAATTTGAACAATTTCCCAACTTCAGGGAACTTCCGTTGGCCTTCACTTTCAAGAATACATGATCACCCACTTTAAATTCTTTGCGGATTCTTCCCTTATCAACATAGATTTTATTCATGTCTTGAGAAACCTTTAAATTTTGTTTTATTTTTTCATATTCTCTTCCATTTCCCTAAGAAAATCTGGCCCAAGCACTACTCTATCTGCTAGGTTGTCCCAACTTACATATGTGTTGCACTTTCTTCCATAAAGTACCTCAAATGGGCTCATCCTTAGGGATGCTTGGTACCCATTATTGTAAGAAAAATCTACCAAGTGTAGATAGTCTTCCTATTTTGATAGTTTATCCATCACATACATCCTCAAGATATCCTCAATCGCTTGATTCACCCTTTTTGTTTTCCCATCAGATTCTGGATGATAAGTTGTGCTAAAATTCAAATTTGTTCCAAATCCTTTAAATAATCCTTTCCAGAAATTCGATGTGAATTTTGGATCTCTATCAGACACAATTGTCTTGGGTATTCCATTAAATTGAGCAATTTCCCTCATATAAATATCAACAATGTTAGTTTCTTTTTGAGTGAGCTTCATTGGAATGAAATTGGCAACTTTGGTAAGATTTTCCACCACTACAATGATAACATCAAGATGCTTGTTTGTTCTAGGCAGTTTGGTGATGAATTCCATTGTTACTACTTCCCATTTCCACTCAAGAATGGGTAATGGCTATAAAAACCCAGCTAGGTGTCTATGCTCATCCTTGAACTTTTGACACTCCAAACATTTGGCAATGTACTCAGTGATTTATTTCTTCATGCCTGGCCAATAATATTGGATCTTGACAGATGCAATAGTTTTATGATATCCTTGGTGTACAACATAAGGTACGTTATGCATTTCCCTAAATATCAGAATTTTTAATTATTGAGAATTTGGTAAATAAATTATGCTTCTATACCTGAGAATTTCATCATTTCCCAACTTGTGGTCTTCAATTTTATGCTACAAAATACCTTGTTGTAATTTTTCCACTAATTCTATGTATTGCAAATATGATTTTACAGCCTCTAAGATTTTGTCTTTCAAATCAGATTGGTACATCCTGATGGATATAACATGCAACTCATGCACTCTTTTGATGAGTGCATCAACCACCTTGTTCTCTTTCCATTTGATATGCTTTATATTGAAGTCGTATTCACTGAGAAATTCTAACCTTTTGCTTTGCCTAGAATTTAGTGTTGGTTTTTTGAATAAATATTTGATACCATGATGGTCTATCCTCAACTCAAACCTTTTCCCCATGAGGTAGTCTCTCCACTTTTTCAAGGCATGCAATATGGCTTCCAAATCCAAATCATGAATGGCATAATTCATTTCATGCTCCTTCAACTTCCTTGATTCATAACATACAACATACCCATTTTGAATAAGGATTCCACCAAGTCCTTCATTGCATGCATCTGTGCCTACCATGAAATATTCATTTGGATAAAAAATCCTTAGTATTGGAGCACTGGTTAATAATTTATTCAAGTGTTGGAAACTCTTTTCACACTCCAATGACCACTTAAAATTCACTCCCTTCTTTTGCAAGGAAGTTATCAGGTGTGGAATCTTTGAGAATCCTGCAATAAATCTCCTGTAGTAGCCTTCTAGGCCCATGAAGGATCTAACTTCTATAAAATTCTTAGGTCCTGACCACCCTCTAATGGCCTCAATATTTTCAGGATCCACTTCTATCCCTTCCTCAGATGTGATATGCCCCAAATAATGAATTTGGTTATGATAAAATGAGCACTTTCTCAATTTGGAATACAATTGATGCTCCCTTAATACTTGTAATACCATCTGCAAGTGCTGCTCATGATCTTCTTCTGAGTTGGAATATATAAGAATGCCATTCAAAAAAAAAATGACAAAGTTATCTAAGTATTCTCTTAAAATATCATTCATCAAACACATGAATACAATTGGTGCATTTGATAACCCAAATGGCACCATTGTGAACTCATAATGACCATACCTCGTTCTCAAAGTAGTCTTGTTAATGTATTCCTCTTTAATTCTTACTTGATGATAAACAGACCTGAGATCAATCTTGGAGACTATTTTTGCATTCTTCAATTGATCAAAGAGTTCATCGATCCTTGGCAAATGATACTTATTCTTACATTTACTTTATTCAACTTCTTGAATTCAATACACAGTCTCAATATCCCATCCTTCTTATTCACAAATAAAACTAGGGCACCCCAAGGTGACACACTTGGGAGTATATACGCCTTCTTTAGAAGTCTTCAAGCTACATTTGCAACTCCTCCATTTCTGGTGTACTCATCTTGTAACAAGTCTTGGATACCGGAGCTGCTCCAGGCATCAGATTTATAAAGAAATCAATATCTGTTTTAGGGGGTTGTCCTAATATTTCTTTCAATACTTCCTCAAACTCTTTTAGGACTACATAATATTCAATATTTGACACCTTATCCTTAGGTGTTTATTTCATATGAGCTACAAATAATTGACAACCTTTTCTATAACATTTCTTCAGTTGCATTGCTGATATTTCTCTAACAGTTATTTCCCTGGGAATTCCCTGGACTATCCTTAGGTTCCCTTCCTCATCTAGGAAAGTAAATTCCTTGTTATGGAAGTCTAATACAACATGGTGTTGTTCCAACCAATCCATCCTAATTAGAAAGTCATATGAACCTAAAGGAAATATGTCCAAATCTGCATTGGTGCTTAGTCCATTCATGTCCATAGGACATGACTTAACCATATCATTAAATTTTCTTTTGGCTCTGATAGCCAACTGCACCAACCAAGATTTTCCATGCTTTCTTCTTAGAAAAATAAATATTTCCACCATCTTAGGATCTATATAACTATGACTAGATCATGAATCAATTAAAATTGCAATGGTTTGGTTGTTGATCATACCTTCTACTTCAATCGTGTGTGATTGAAACTCAATTTCTTGTTGTACAGGGTTGCATAGATCCTGGGTACTTATGTGAGGACAATCTCTATACATATAATTTACCCGAGAAACCCAACATTGAATCGGTGTATTCCTTGGCCTTTACCCACCTATCTCAGATGTTATGGGCTCTCTAAAATATGGTTGTCCCTAAGGACTATTTCTGAAGAATGTTGTCTTATTCCCCTTCTTCCTTTGTTCCATATTAAACTTATTCTTGTGTTCCCAAGCTTTTTCGAAAGTTCTCTTTCCTTTATGATGATCATATCGGAATTTATCTCACCTTATGGTCTCCTCCAAAGTGTTGGGATCATAATATTGTATCTTATCACTGGTGAATGATGGCAGCCCACTCAAATAACTCTAAATATTAGTTGTCTCATCATTGATGAAGGAGACATACTTAAACAGTTCCAAAAACCTTATTTCATATTCATCAATGGTCATACTTCCAAGCTTGATTTCAAATAACACTTTCATTTTTCTGTCATAATATCTCTTAGTCAAGTATTTCTTTTCAAAAGACTTCTTGAATTCCTTCCAAGTAATATTTTTCTCTTTAATGTGCTTCACCTGCACAAGTTGGTCCCACCACATGGATGCCTTTCCCTTGAGCTGATAGATAGAAATTCTTCCTTCTGCATGTGAAGAATAATTATGCAATTTAAAGTACTTTATCATGCCCAACATCCATGTCTCCACATCTTCATCCTTCTTGTTCTCACCATGAAATGTAGGAGGTTTTATTGTGTTCATTTCTCACAATTCATCCACCCTAGACCTCTTCTTATTCTTCCTGAAAGGGGATAAAATAGAGATACTATGTGCTCTCTTATTGAAATTCCTTGGGGAGTGATGGTGATGTCTACTAATACTCCTTGATATACCTTTCTACTAAGGAGACCCATGACTTCTTGATTTTCTTAAGCCATTCTCCTTATCCAATATATTTTCAATTATGTCCAGGTTCTCCATTAACTTCATGTTGAAGTCATCCTACTGCTCCTTGGATTTCATAAGCCTTTCATTCTCAACGTTGTGACTTTGGACGTCTTTCTGCAAATTTTTAATGGTCTCTACCATATTCATGTTTTCATCCTTTCCTTCTCCATGTCCATTAAAGTTTGTTCCTTCAATACCCATATGGACATCCATCCCTCTGATCTCATCTTCCTGGCTATAAGATCCTTGTGTCTCATCCATTCCTCTGCACTATGAGCTAATCCTGATCTTATATAGTTGTTGTTAACTCTACAAAAATGTGCAGCCAACATAACTTTATCATGCTAACTAACTCAATAATTTTATGAAAATATGAACCATTCTGGTTCAATAATATATCATACTTATTTCTTATTATTTTATGATAAATTGTCTATTCAGCTCAATTTTCTGGATGAACAGTTATGTTCTACTATCTGAGACCTTTCCAATGACTACTCCCTTGCTCAATTTTGAGTCTTGAGCCTAAAGTTATGGATACATGAAAAAATTGTCCTTAACAAATAATTTTTAGGCACTAGTCCTTTTTCTTTAACCCCCAATATCATGTGACCATGACCCATGAACAAGAGATTAACTGAAAGGTGCTTATCCAGAGCTTCAGGACTTCATGGTTCCATAACTTCTGGCTTCAGAGGCTCTTACTACCTTATTCCTTATTTCTCTCGAACGTGGAACTAACAAATGCTTCCATGGTACATCTTTGGAGCTTCGGGGCTTTGTTTCTTTGGATCTTTGGGAGTTATTTCTATATCACACCTTCTTTCTATCGAATTCCAAATTTCCGAACTCCTGGGGTCTTCTTAGAACTACACACTAGAGGTGTTTCATTTCAAAATATGGAGATGACATGTGGACCAATTGAAGAGTGACACGTGTCGAGTTCCAATTGGCACATAAGGTCTATAAGAGGCACGTATCAAGTTGACAAGTGGAACTCATAAGTAGGTACATGCCACTCTAGGTGACATCATCATTCCACATCGCTCTAGTGCTTAGGAACTTCAGTACTCCGTGCTTCATAGGATATTACAACAAAACACTTCAATTCCTTTGAACGCTAAACTTGTGAACCTCGAAGGTTTCAAGGATCAATGGTCCATGCTCCTGGTTGAGATCAATGGTTGATAGGAGCTCCAGCACTCTGAGCTTCAGAGGATTTCAAAACACAACAAAACATTGCCCCCAAATGTCTAATCTCCAAACTTTCAGAGTGTTATCAACATTCATGCACCATGGGGGTGCTACGTGTCACAAATATAGAGATGACACATGTCCCAATCTATAGGTGACACGTGTCGAGTTCTAATTGGTCCCAAAGGTCTGGGAAAATCCTGAAACAATATAACACATGGAATTCTTAGAGTGGGTCCACGTCAACCTAGGTGATGTCAACATGTCACGCCACTTTGGCGCTCTCAGACTTCGAGACTTCAGAGGATATCACACCAAAACACATCAAAACATATTCATGTTAAAATTCCAAACTCCCGAATAGTTGTTCTCTAGAGCTTCGAGACTCCGATTCTCTGGGACTTCGAAAGACTTCACACTATAACCCTTTAATAACACCTGAATGTCAAACTTCCAAACATACACTATATGTAGCTTCAGGGCTCTGGAGTTTTGAAACTTCGGGCTTCAGAGGTTTCTTATTCAACTTACATAAAAAATTCTGAACATTGGACTTCCAGACTCCCGAACAAGAATTCTCTGGAACTTCAAAGCTTTGGGCTTCAGAAATTTTCTCAACACAACTCCACATTTCTTTCAAACACTAAAGTGGTTGACTCTCCAAACTGGGTTTCTCTGGAGTTTCGAGACTATGACGCTTCTGGGCTTCGGGCTTTAGAATTTTTTGGTGTTGATGACCATATAACCTGAAAACTTTCGAACGTTGAAATTTTGAACACTTGATAATCTGTGGACATGTGTTTCTGATAATAGATGGTCCAGATTGGTTCCAGACTTTAGGACTTCAGGGAAAAATCCACTCCGCGCAACCACAATCAAATTTCCTTGGAGTGTCGAATTGCCAAAACACTTGGGGGATCCAACAACCCACGTTCTCCCAAATGATCTATGGTGTAGGTTCACTTTGTGACTTTAGGGCTTCGGGGATTTTGCCTCTTTCTCAAAAAAAAGTTTAAAACAACCGGAGGGATGAAGTTCGAAGGACTTCGATGCTTAATGAATGCACACCTTCTCCAAATCCAACAACTGTGAAGGATTCAGTCCCCTCCCGGACTCATCTTATGACCACTGTGGTTTCCCGAACTGCTACACCTCCTGAGATTTAAAACACAGTTAATGTGTTTTCTTATCACCCTCTCGACACTCATCGATGCTCTAAAATTCAAATATTTTCCATTTATACAACAATTCTCTATGAAAATTTTACTTCAATTTCCACTTACACGGCCCATCCAGGCTCAGTGTTGAAAAACAAAGCTCTGATACTAGATTGTAACACACCCAAGCTTATACCTGTTGGGATATGCTACACATTAACTCTTGTGAAACTTAATAAACTATAACATACTTGACCTTCCAGGCTAGCCATGCCAACTCCATAAAACCAACAATTCCATATATATATATATATATATATATATAACTTTAAATAAACAAATTCATTCTGCCAATATACTAATTCATGCTAAAATAATAGTAAACATATAAATGCAGCATGCAAAGGAAATACCCACAAATACAAAGATATGTATAAATACTTAGCATCCAAATGGAAACACAATTGATACTAATGTTTTATAGAAGACCACCAACTGCGTGCAGACATTCCATGATTCTCCCAGCTACAGAGCATGCTGCTCATCACTCTGAGTGGGTCACCCCCGACCTAGAACTAAACTCCACCTAGGTAAAGGGATTCCTAGGCTAGGCTAAGACAAATCAGACAACAGGAAGGATATCATTCTAGGAGGCTACTCAAATTAACAACCTACAACCTCTCATTTCCCACATGCCTGTCCCACCCCAGGAAGTGTGCCCTTTCTCTGCTCAACAATCCTTCGACTACCCTCTTCCCTTTTAGGGCTTCAACAATAGGCTAGATAGGAATTCTAAGAGCACTATAGTTGCATTTGGGATCCATTAGGAAAATCACTTCCCCAAAAAAATCTCTCACCTAGAGAGAGTTCCTCACGGGCATGAACACTCACCTCTTCTATCCACGAGCCTGACAACCTGAACGGGCCTGAAAACCCACTTCTTCAGTCCAGAGATTAAGTCAACCAGTTATAGGTAATGATGAAAATAATAACAACATTCAACTAAGGAATCAACAAAATTTAGGTATGGAACAGGTGATGGAAGCAACAACAACCTTTGGGTTTGGCTTAGGCACTACCCATAAAAAGAAGGTACATGTGTGCTACTCCTCCTAGGACAATATGGTTTACTGTTGGTAATGGGAATAGTACGAGGTAGCTTCATGAGTGCATGCAAGATGGAGGGTTCCCATCATGCAGAGGTCGATTGATGGATAATATGGCTACGTGAGTGAATGCTTTGGTGAATGGGGAAAATATGGGAAAACAGACTAATTTCCCCACATATATTTGCATGCGCCCTGATTGACACATGGATCTCCTGGAGCTTGTTTCTCTCCACTTGTGATTCATTCACCCTCCCATAAGAAATTAGAATAAATTAATTACCCTTGACTTAGTCTTTTGGAATAATAATATAGTATTCCCTTGGAGTTAATCCCTCTAGCTTAGCCCCTTTTCTAGGCTCTTAGCCCCTCCCTTTCCCTACCTAATGGAGTTTAGTACCCGATACTCTTTTATCATGGTTGATCTACACACAACGATGCATTATATTAATGATATGCGTGTTTACATATACAAAATTAGGCTCACTAGCCTTTAACATCTAGGCTCTTCGGCCTAATCGTCACATAGGCCTCCTAACTTATAATCACTTGGATCACCAGTCTATAAAACATATTTACAATTCAACTATGGGTTGGTCTTGGGGTATTACAAAATACATGCCCTAGGTGCCTAGGGAAATATTTAAGCACTTGGGTGCTTATCGAAAGATAAAGCAGGGCATATCATGCCCCAAAATAACCTAATATTTTCTAGTAGAGGGGATTACCATGATACCCAGGAGCTAAGTGTCAATAAATGTGCAAGGTTGAACATCAAACAACTGCAATCGAGGAATATCTAAAGCCTACATTGGAGTACCAATAAATATGCAGGATTGAACATCAAACAACTACAACCGAGGAATATCTACGAGCCAATAAATGTGCAGGCTTGAACAACAAACAACTGCAATACAAGCCTAAGTTGGAGTACCAACCTGTGCTAGGGTAGCATACCAGCCTTCGTTGGAGTACCAACCTGCACTGGGATAGCATACCAGCCTACATTGGAGTACCAACCTACGTTGGGATAGCATACTAACCTGCATTGAAGTACCAACATGCACCAACGTATCATAACAACCTGCATTGGAGTACCAACCTACACTGGGTAACATACCATCCTGCATTGGAGTACCAACCTACACTAGGGTAGCATACCAGCCTACGTTGGAGTACCAAATTTTGCTAGAGTAACATACCAATCTACATTGGAGTACCAACCTATGCTGGGGCAGCATACCAAATTTAATTGGAGTACCAACCTGCACTATAGTAGCATACCAGCCTGCGATGGAGTAGCTCCCACTAATGGGGATCTCATCACTTTCATCTACTAGGGAACACATCACTTCTCACTACTAGAGAAAAAACATTTGGACCACTCCAAGCTTGTCCCTGATAGAGGCTTGGTAAACATAATTGCTACCTTTTTGTCAGTAGCAATATATTGGAGCAAGTGTCTTGTCATATTCTTCTCCCTCTTTATGGGAGAATCCTCTAGACATAAATCATGTTTTGTACATCTCTAGGCTATTTATATGCAACATGGTTGATATTGTAGATCAACTTGGAAGTCACTGCTTACTTCCGTTTTGGTCTCAGAACCAAGGAAAATATATGTATCCCGTTCCTTCTGACTCACTTCCTCCTCAGTCATTGTATCAAATTTTACTGAAGCAAGGGAATATTCCCATAAGATATCATATCTCCTCGAAGTATCTGAAGCTTCTATCTATCCTTCTCAACCCATGACATCTATCTATCAATTCTAGAAGACGTCTCTCTCTTCCATCTGAATTTGAAAGTCTCTGAGTCTCCATTATCCCTCTGAATTTTGACTCCCTCTGAGTCTGTATAATATTCATAGCCATATTCTCCTCATGATATGGCTCATCAATGTTGCATCCTGCAAAGTTTCATGGGACCACGCTAGTATCTTCTTGGTTATTGCAATGATTCACGGTAGGTCCTTCTGGATCTACTAACTCTTCCTGATGATCTACAGAGTGATCAACTGCACTAGATGGATTTGTTCGGCTATATTTGGAGCCTTCTACTCCTTACAATCAATCTCCATATGAGATAATATGTATCTGACAAAAATACCCTTCTTCGTCTTCTTCTTCTTCGGTCCATGGATGTATACGGTCGTGTATACAACTTCTTATCTGGAAAGTCTCCTGCAAACTTCACTATAGCTTCCCTTAGAGTTATCACCTGTGACCTTCCCAAAACAAGGACAACAAAGGGAAAAATAGTAGACAAGAATAATACTCTTATAATAATAAAAACAAGAATGAGAACAATAATCACAGTAGCTCCTTCTTAGAGTTATTTCTTGTGACCTACCTGAAACAAGAACCAAAATAAAAATACAATAATAAGAAATAGGAACAACAATCTTCTAGTGGTGTGATCAATCATTCCTCCATCGTAACCTGCCTAGAACAAGAAAACAAGAAAAACAATTATAATAACATTTTCATAAGAACATATTTATGCCAACAAGAATAACAAAAAAAACAATCTCATGGTAATCATCATATTATTGCCAAGGTGACCTTCCTGGAAGAAAAACAAGAAGTATCTCCTAGAGGGGATGTTAGTTCATCTTGCAAGAATTTATATCAATAGTACTTATATGCTGCCAAGTATTCATTGTATTTATTAGTAATAGAACCTTTCAAGGATTGTTGTCACAACTAGTAATGTGGAAATTATCAAACTTGAGATGTGAAAATTGGAAACTTATTAATTTAATCAAATCTTGAACCTAGAGTCTTATATTCAAGAACAAGTGTTGTTGATTTTCTTTCAAGTCTCCACTGAAGATGACAAGTATTCTCTTCAACCTTTCCCATGTACTTAAGACAATATTATTTCTAGATATAAATCTGAGTTAGAGAATATAGTGGAAATAAACTGTAAAGTCTCAACCTTAATCAATATAATACTTTGACTAAAGTTAGTTTCTAACTTTAACTTTGAACATATCTTAGTATGATAATCATAACTTCAATATATAAAAAATACAACTAAATGTTCATAAGGTTACAATAATGCCATAAAAACTAGAGGCATATGAAAACAATCAAACCTAGAGTGCATTGTTCCTATGAATGTGCTAGATGTGAGATCCCTCTAGATCTATGATTATTTCTTGGACTAGAGATCCCTTCTTCTGCAATCACACTAAAAATAGTGATAGAGTTTAAACATATATAATTACATACCTATGGCAACAACGACAGGCAACAACATATAGTGACACCATCCTACAACATCGACAAGCAATGACAAACCCTAAAACTTCAAATTTCTCCAACTTGCAATCTAAAGGTAACTGGAGATGCGCTAGGGTAAGGTGCACTAGAAAAACCACATATTAGACCCAACATTTCACAAAATATTTACTGCAAATCGTACTGCAACTTGTGTTGGCATTGCAATTGGTGCTGCAATTGGTACTACAATTGGTGTTGCAATTGGAGCTGCAACTAGTGTTGCAACTGGAACAGAGGAACTGGCACTACAAACCTAGGTTTTTTATAAGGAAACCCTAATATATCAACTTCAAAAAATTTCATATTTGATCCAAGGAAGAGATGTGCCCTACTTAAATGACCTTAGTGAGTTCAGTAAATGCTCAATGAGCTTGGAAATGGGGGAAATTGAGGATCTTCCTTCCAACAGTTAACCTGTTATGAAGGAAACCAGCTCTGATTGTTCAGATTCAACAAGAAGATCCTAGTGAAAATCATGTACCTACATTAGGATGGATCCTCAGGCTATTTTTAGGTCAATGTCTATTTATAGATGGTGAGTGAATTCTATTTATAGATGTATGTCAACTATTATTATCCCTTAATAATAGTTGGACAATAAATATTAATATATTCTCAATGAGCACTTGGAAATAGTTAACTGAAGTGGAAAATTAGTTATCTATAGGAAATTCGAGTTCAAAGGTTGATTGGTGGGACATGGAAGTCGAATTAGTTGTAACTGAGTGATTTGAAGTTGTAACAGAGTTATATGTGCAGTTATGTGAGTTGTAAGGTAGTTTAACTCAATTAAGTGAGTTAAGATCAGTTGTACTAGTTGTAACTGAACTTACACTAGTGAGATATCAATGAATTAATTTTTAATTAATTCAAAATCAGTGGTCTCACATGCAACTGAAGATTTACCATTGTTAACTACCTGCATGTCAGATCCAGTGGAGACCCAGTTGAGGTGAAGGTGAAAGGGACAATTTGGCTATCAGTTGTGACATTAGTGAGTGCACTCATGCAACCACACACACATTGGATGTGCCCATGAGGAATTCACATCCTAGGGAAGAGGGATTCATTCATTGCAGGGATTTCCAACAGTAGAGACTGCCCAAAGGAGGCAGGCTGTCTGGAGGTAGTAAATTGGCACATGCATTTGCCAATTTTTGTATGACAGTGTGAGACGATTGTATATTGTACTGAGAGCTCTTGGATTAGATTTTTGTATGATATTGTTTCATGATCCATGATATATACATAATATATGATAGTGGGGTTTTTAGCTTTATGCTATCCCAGTAAAACATTTGTGTTATGTGTGATTGATCTCTCTTCTTGATATTGCAATTGGCGATCATGTTTTTAAATTCCGAAAGAATTTTAGTAGAAGTGATTATGTATTTAATAATGGCATATAATTTTTAGATCAGGAGAATCCAGGCAATACATAATTTGTATTAAAATTTCTACATGGTATCAGAGCTTAGAAGATTGTAGAAGCTGAGTTTGTGATTGGATAGAATTCGAATTTGCAGAAAGACTTTCTTGGTGCTACARCTGATTCAAGATCGAAATGGCTTTCAATGGCTTGAGGTTAGAGTATGCACTCAAGGGAAGCTTGAAATACATTGCTTGGAAGGACAGGATGGAGGCAGTAATCGAAGACAATGGCTTGAATGAATTCATTGACAAGGATGTTCCTAAGCTATATGATGCAGATGTTGCAAATATTGATGCATAGAAAAAGAAAGTGGAAAAGGTGAGGAGGATCCTATTGGAGGGAGTACGAGACCACGATCTATCAAACCTCCATGGGAAATACACACCATATGCAATGTGGAAGGCTTTGACGGATCTATTCCAAAACAACAATGACCATAGGAAATTGGCACTCAAAGATAAAATAAGGAAGATCAAGATGGAGAAGGGAGACTACATTCCAAAATATATCACGAAGTTTGTCCAATGTTGGGATGAGATGAGGAGTGTGGGAATAATAGTCACTGATGATGATTTGGTGATCTTGGCTCTCCTAGGACTTCCCAAGAATTGGCACAATTATCAAGAATCTGTCAATGGAAGGGAAAAATTGCCAAATTGGGAATGACTATGGTCAGATCTAGCGCAGGAGGAGTTCAAGAGGAATGCTAGATGTGGGTCTTCATCAAAACATGATGATGAAGAGGATTTTTATTTGGCTACCAAGGAAAGGAAAGGGAAGGGGAATAAATTCCATTCAAAATCCGAGTCTAAAGGCAAGAAGTTGGATTTGTTGAAAGTGAAGTGTTTTCACTGTCACGAACATGGGCATATCGCTACTAACTGTCTGGAGAAGAAGAAGAACAAGAAGGATGTTGGAGTTGAAGCTGGTGAGGCCCTTGTCTCACAATTTGAACTTGACTTATCCTTGATCGCATGCATGGTGTCAAGTGAATTGGGATCGATGTGGTATTTGGATAGTGGTGCTTCCTTCCACATGATGGGAGATAAGGAGCTTTTTAGTGACTTGGAGGAGAAAGATCTCAAAATTCATATAGAGATGGGTGATGATGGACGATATAGTATGAGTGGAATTGGTACCATTACCTTCCAGAGGGATTCAGGTAAACCATTTCAATTGAAAGATGTTATGCATGTTCCAGGTCTGAAGAAAAACTTGGTCTCAGTCACAATGTTGGAGGATAGAGGTTATGACGTTGTTTTCAGCGATGGAAAATCTTTCCTACAAAATAAACAATGGGTCAAGTCAAGAAGATAGGGATTCAAGATAAGAATATCTACAAGATGGAGGTAGATGGTTGTGCTGCCATGATGGGCAAGGCATAAAAATTGGTGAGCGGGGATGAGGGTCAATTATAGCATAGGTGATTGGGCCATCTTCATCATGGAGCCTTGAAAATCATGCAACAAATATCTACTAGACTTGCAATGGGAACACTTTCTCAGTTAGATCAGTGAAAGGGTTTCACCATGTGGAATTATGTAAATTACACCTTTCATAAAAAGGAGAACCGTGCTTCGATGATCCTACAGAGAGTTCACACAGACGTGTGTGGGCCATTCTTGGTTGCTTCAACAAAAAAACATAAGTATTATGTTATTTTTGTTGATGACTTTTCTCATAAATGCTGGATCTTCTTCATGCATAAGAAGGATAAAACATTCTCAAAGTTTTGTGAGTTTAAAGTATTGGTGGAGAAAGAGTCGGGGAAGCAAGTGAAGGCTCCGAGGAGTGATAATAGTGGAGAATACATCTCTAACAAATTCAAATAATTTTGTAGCAAAGAAGGAATTAAAAGAGAAATCGTAGCACCTCATAACCCACAACAAAATGGGGTCACAGAGAGGAAGAACAGAATGATCGTGGGTGCATCACAAGAGATGTTGCATGATTAGGGCCTACCAATGCAATTGTGGGCGAAAGCATGGAACACTGCAGTTTATGTGCAAAACCATTGTCCTCATAGAGTACTTGGCATGAGTATACCTGAATAAGATTTCATTGGTAAGAAACCAGATGTTTATCACTTTAAGATTTTTGTCTCATCTGTTTATGTGCATGTGACCAAGAACACTAGGAAGAAGTTGGAGCCGACTGCTGAAGTTGGGATATTTGTGGGGTACACAAAAACACCTCATAATTATTGTGTGTATTTTCATAACAGTAAGATGACTGTTATGCGACAGGATATAAAATTCGATGAGGGGAAAGCCATGCGGTTGTCACTTGAGAGGGAGCTAGACTTGAATGCAGAGGAGGAACTACTGGTTCCCAAATATGAGTCTCAAGATATGGATCAACCACATGAGGAGGTTCATGGAGTGGAGGAGGCCACTCATGCAGAGCCATCCATCAGAAATGGAAGAAAGTGCACCACGAAAGCTAATATATTGAGACTAGATGTTGCACAGAATGTAGGATCCCCTACTTCACAACACAGAAAGAGACAATATCCTGATTGATTTACTAGATACATGGATCTCATGAGAAAATGTATTTTGACTGAACCATCTTCCTTTTAGCAAGCAATGCAGGATCCCACCTAGGTTGATGCAATGGTGGAGGGTAATCGTTTAATCATTATTCTTTATGTTTATGATTTAATATGGATTGGTGATGAGAAGATGATACACTCATGCAAGGAGGACCTTGCAAAGGAGTTCGAGATGAAGGATATGGGCCTCCTTCATTATTTCCTTGGATTGAAAATATAGCAGCGAGATGGTGAAATTTTTGTGTCTCAAGGAAAGTATGCAAGGGAGATACTGGGTAAGTTTCACATGGAGGGATGCAAACCCATGTATACTCCTATTCTAGGAAAATGGAGGAAAGAGGATGATACTTTTGGATAGGTAGTGGATTCTACTATCTATTGACAGTTAGTGGGTTCACTAATGTATCTAGTGAACACGAGACTGAACATTTTCGATGTGGTTAACCAGCTGAGTCAAGCAATGGTTAAGACTACCAAGATATTTTGGAAGGTGGGTAAGCATGTCCTGAGATACATGAGGGGCACATCTAAGTATGGCTTATGGTACATATATATGGATGAGGTGAATTTGCATGGCTTCACGGATGCAGATTGGGCGGACAACCCAATGGATAGAAAGAGCACATTAGGGGGGATCTTTAGTATCCGATATACAATTTTTTCTTGGTATAATAGGCAGTAGAAATCCATGGCACTCAGTTCAGTGGAAGAGGAATACATGGCAGCGATTCAAGCTGCATGTGAGGCTATCTGGATGAGAAAGATATTGGTTGGTTTGTTTGGTTCTCATTTAGATCCGACAGTGATTCATTGTGATAATCAGAGTTGCATTAAAATCTTGATTAATTCTGTGTTTCATGATAGATCTAAGCATATAGATATCTGGTATCATCATATCAGAGATTGTGTGCAGCAGATGATCATGTTGCTTCAGTACATTCCTATGGAAGATTAGGATGTAGACATATTGATGAAGGTGCTCACTAGGAGAAAACTTGAATACCATAGAGACAAGATCAAGGTGAAGGATAATCCCTTTCTTGTTGAGAGGGAGTCTTGAGATTCAACAAGAAGATCCTAGTGAAAATTATGAACCTACACTAGGATGGATCCTTAGGCTATTTTTAGGTGGATGCCTATTTATAGATGGTGAGAAAATTTTATTTATAGATGTATGTCGACCATTATTATCCCTTAATAATAGTTGGACAATAAATATTAATCTATTCTCAATGAGCACTTGGAAATAGTTAACTAAAGTGGAAAATCAGTTAGCTATAGGAAATTTGATTTCAAAGGTTGATTGGTGGGACATGCAAGTCGAATTAGTTGTAACTGAGTGATTTGAAGTTGTAACAGAGTTATATGTGTAGTTATGTGATTTGTAAAGTAGTTTAACTTAGTTAATTGAGTTAAGATCAGTTGTACTAGTTGTAACTGAACTTACACTAGTGAGAGATAAATGAATTAATTATTAATTAATTCAAAATCAGTGGTCTCACGGGCAACTAAAGATTTACCACTATTAACTACAAGCATGCCATATCCAGTGGAGACCCAGTTGGGATGAAGGTGAAAGGGACAGTTTGACTATCAATTGTGACATTAGTGAGTGCACTCATGCAACCAAACACACATTGTATGTTCCCATGAGGAATGCATAGCCTAGGCAAGAGGGACTCATTCATTGTAGGGATTTCCATCAGCATAGATTGCGAAGAGGAGGCGGGTTGTCTAGAGGTAGTAAATTGGCACATGCATTTGCCAATTTTTGTATGACAGTGTGAGACGATTGTATACTGTATTGAGAGCTCTTGGATTAGAGTTTTGTATGAGATTGTTTCATGATCCATGATATATACATAATATAGGATAGTGGGGTTTTTAGCTTTATGCTTTCCCGGTAAAACATTTGTGTTATGTGTGATTGATCTCTCTTCTTGATATTACAATTGGTGATAGGGAGAATCTAGAAAATACATAATTTGTATTAAACTTTATACACTGATACCATGTTGAAATTTTGGTATGCTCGTTTAACCATAGACAATGTCACATCATTGTCACCCAACCATAGGCATTCACATATGCCACCCCCGAGCACACTAACCTTTACTTAGAATAATTATGACAAGCCTACTCTAGAACCAACAGATAAACCTAGTTTCTAAGTGCAACAACAACTCAAGACAAGTAGAGAGCTCCTTCTCAAAGGGTAGAAATAAACAAAGAGAGTCTCCATATCCACATAAAAAGTACCATACACAACTGCAACAACTGCAACAACTGCAGCTTCACTACTCTCTCTCTCTCTCAAACTTGCGCCATACTTAGCAAGAATATCACCAAGAGAGAGACTAAGACCAAGAGATGACCATGCGCCCTTATTCCTCCTTGAAACTGCAACTCTCCACAATACTTGCTCACTGACTGGGTATCCAAATGAGCTAAAACATCCTCTATTTATATTAATTTGATCAACGACTTTTCTGGGTGGGTTGACCTGACTTTTTGGTAATTATAATTTATGTTTATCTTTTTCCTGTGGAGCAAACTTGTATTTTTGGAAGATAATAATCTAATATTATTTATTCTTCTAGGCCAACTTGTCTTCTAGGTTTTCGACACATATTTTTAATGTTTCAGTCTCTTATGAAATATTCTATTCCAAGTTATATGTTACACATGGATGTTAATACCCCCTGCAACTACCAAAACATCAACAAAAATCACATGTCAGAAAAATTCCAAAGTTTCCACCTATATAAAGGGGGCTCACTAGGGACACCTAACAACATATCAAGCCATCGACACATAGCCCATTCCCCTGCCACATAGGTGCCATCATGGAACAATATGAAGCCACCACATGTCTATGGGACCATGATGAAATCAACATGATGTCACTTAAAATTTCACTCCCTCTCCAAATTTTCAAAGGAACCATGCCAAAGGGGAGGTGATGCATGTCCATAAAAGGCACAAGGAAGGAGATTTTAAATGGGTGTAGTATAAAAAAATGGTGTGAAAAATTAGTTGATGGATAAGACGACATACAACATAAATTTTGGCCTCACATATAGGTGTCCTCACCAATCATTATACCATTACTTGTAGTTGATAAAGGATGAGGACCATTAGCTCTACACGCACACCCGATAAAGATACAAATCCCATAACATTGGTACCATGTGTAGTGAAGCATTTCATCCCATCAGTTGCCTAAAAAAGAACATGTTTATCCCTTATAACAGAAAGGAATTATGAGTAGAAGAAACCAATTTGCAAGTAATTCAACTTCTAAAGGTGAGTTACTCATATTCTAGGTGTCATAGGAGATGAACCACCTGCACAATCTCTCCCATCAAGAGAGAACTAGAGGCCATCCTGGCTACAGATGTTTGAAGAATGTGTTATACAATTTAGAAAGGGGATAAGGTCCCTCTCTTCTCTTATTGATTCAAATTTGAGAGTATTAGGACATCCGATAGTCCATCCTAGCATGCAATTGCACAATTAGACCAACACTATACAAAATCTCGAGATAGAGGATTCAAAGAGTTATTAAATGGTTCTCTACATTATGGACTGGTGGTGGCTGAGAGGAAATGGTTAGTTTTCCTCCCAACCAACCAAGGACCTCAATTGTTCATAGGTTAAAACTATGGTGGTAAAACTATGTAAAATCAGTTGGAAAACCAAAGGCGATATCAAGAACTGAAAATTTGTATACAGTTTCAAGAAGTATTTTTGGATCAAATGAATGGTTTTTTCACAAATTAAGGCATATATAAAGGAACAAAAGGTGCTCATTCTTAATTTATACACTTTGGGGAATTTAAGAGGCTCTTACAACTAAATCTATTAGATTAGAAACCTCAATCAAAGATAGATAGTAAAAGAAACAATCACCAAGAGATTCATCCCATGCATTATGTTTTAGCTTGTGACTTTTATTCTTTTCACGTATGTGTTCTTTTAAATCCACCCCTCTCATATGGCTTGTTATATCATAACACATTAATACAATCTCAAGCATCAGATTATGAAACATATTCAATGTTACTGTGTCATGTATAGTCATGGAATATAAGTGATTTCCTCTTAACAAATGAACATTTATTGTCATTTCTTTATGCATTTAAATGATATGCAAAAGATAGCTGGATGTATTTGAATATATGAGGATGTGCAACTATTTGAAGCATGTTTTATTGATCTGTATTCATGTGATAGAATTGTTGAATTCTTAATTGCTCGTTATATTATTTTATTTCCATAAGTTATGGGATTCATTCATTGCAGTGCCTTGTATCCTTATTTTGTTTCTTTTCTAATCCTCCACTTTACTCACCTTTAAATTTTAATTATATTAAAAACTCATAGGCATATTCCTATTGGATTAAATATTTTTTAATATCTGAGATGAGACTGTTTGAGGGATGAGATTTTTGAGAGAGAGAGAGAGAGAAAGAGAAACTCAATAAATTTTGCATGATTCACTTTTTTTCATATATGTATTTAAGAATCATCCTGAACCTTAGGATGCCTCAACATCATTCTGTTGATAGGCGAAAATGACCGTCCGTCAATTGGAAGAACGAGTCTGGTATGGGGTTGTCTAAATAACCCAAGCCATTTGGTGTGACTCATTCCGACGGGTTTAATGGCTCTGTTGGCCAATCTAAAAGTCCTAAAAGAAACAAATAAAATAAAAAGACCAAACTAACAAATAACTATTTAGTATATATATCTGTACATGCATATCTATATAACTATTTTAAATAATATTTACACAATAGATCTATTTATCTAATTTATGTGCATGTTATACAAGTGCAAGTTTTGATGTAAACTCATGAAAATCTATGAAAGATGGTTTCTTTAACAAAAGCAGATAAAGAAACCACATAACCTATTTGTTGTTTTTTCTTTATTTATCTAAGATTAAACAAAAAGAATATACTATGAAATAGAAATACGTGAACAGTCAAAGCCAAGTCACATATAAGAGTTTTGAAGACAAACAAAAGATAAAAGAAATAAACTAACCTATTAATGGGTTGCTCGGCATGCATCCAATCACCTGTATAATTATAGAATGTCCAGCCAACCTGTCCAAGAGATAAACCTGTAGTGAACTTTGAAACTGTTTGAAATAAATGCGAAATATTATATTGACTATTGAGTTTTAACGACAGAACGAAGAGATGCAAATAATCGTGGTGATCTTATGATTTACAAGCAATTGCAGTAAGATAAATCTTATTGTAAGAACTTTGCATTTGAACGTTTCAACAAAAAATTAAAGACAAATCTCATAATTTGAGTTGAAAAGATGATCACCCTATGTAATATCTGAAACATCACATATGGATAGTATTTATAAATGAATTATCCCGACTCATAATAAAGCATGAAGACAAAAGATATCAACACCTATTATCTTTTCAAGATAAACATAACTTAAATTAAGACATCATACACAAGAAGCTAAAGCTGTAATATGTATTCTGTTCCATTCAAGTCTGTGAATTAATTTTCCATACTTTAGCCCCAAGCCAAGATGATTTCTTTACAAAAAATATGAGTTTTTAAAGGGTTTAGAAAGGTAACTGTCTTATCTTATAAGATAAGATACAATCATCTGTTGATTACAAAAATAGAGGGGGAATATAACCACCCTAGATCACACTAAATCTTTAAAAGCTAAAAAACGTTTGTTCATGTTTATACAAAAATGGATCATAGATATGGATAACAAGCCCCCCCCAAAATGCTTTAGATCACTTGGTCACCAGAGGCTCTCATATATGCTGAAAGGAAAAAATAAAATAAAGAAATTTAGATATTCATTTAACCACAATTTTCCAAATTTTGAATTAGAATAGACTGGCTACATAATCTGCTGATTCTGTACCTAGTCTATTTTAACAATGAAATCTAAATTATTCAATAAAAATAAATATAACACTATTTTAAGATAAAAAGAAATCTTACCTTTAACTGTAAAATCAAATCAAATCACATGATCTCAGAATTTATTACTGTTGTTGCAGTCTCAACATTTTTTAATATGACGCTCCCTGTAGTTTTCAAGCATTTCCCTTGTCCCTTAACAATAGACTTGAGCCTATGATTTTCATTTATTAAGGGGTCGACCTGATCAGTAAGGGATTTGATCCGTGACTGTAAAATGGGTATGTCAGTGTAATACTTGTCAATCCAGAATAGACACGTCTCACATTGTGATTGTGTGATGGTCAATTGCGAATACCCATGGTTGTGTACTGAAACATCCCCAATGTGGCCTATAGATTTGTCACCAAACTTAATACCTATAAACCCTTCACTATGCTTCAGACAAGGCGACAGATTATCCATGAAATCGTAAGACTGATCAAAGTGTGTTTGGAAGGAAGGAGGTTCTTCTTCGACCATAAATCTATCAATCTCAGAATCCGATCTCTCATGGATCTTGATCGTCTTGATCGATCTCACATGAGGGTTTTATTTATTTTGTATCTTCCTTGAGATCAACCTTCTTGCCCTCTTATTTTTAAAACTTAAATCAATATCACCCTTAGATGTCTTGCCAACAGGTCTGTTTGCATTTCTAGTAGAGGCGTTAGGATGTGCATCTTGTTCATGGGTTTGCTCAGCAAATTTTGATTCGGGTAAAGGATTACTGTGGGTGGTCGTAACACGGGCCTGTGTAGATGAAGGGAACACTCTGGGATAGACTATGGTTTCCTCAATCATGGTTTTGTCAACCTCTATAGCATATGAGTTAGCAAAACCATTTCGGGTTAGGAAGGAATCCCAGTCATCATTCTGTAACTTCAATTGATGTGCAAGCATAATTTTTATCAAACCGTGGTGGAAAAGGCTTGAATCCAAACGTTTCTTCTTATACCTCTTAGCCATTTTATATAGGATTCTCCACAGGTAATAAGGCATGTTTAATGGAAACCCTATAAAATTCATGAGCAAATGCAGGTGATATAGAAAGACAAAACCAAAATGACCTTCACACATCACAAACTATTTCAAAACTACAAGCAATCCATGCCATCAGGTTTTCAATAGGGACACTGGCATACCTTTGTCAGAGCCATTGATCTTTCAAGATGTAAAGAAAAGACTCCACAGAACCTCCTTGACCTTGGCATTCTTGAACCACTTTTGCCCGCTCGCAGGAAGACATGTTGCTTGACTTAAAAAGTCCTCTGTGACTTCGAGTTGAATGTCCCCCACCTTGGCTTGACATCCATCAAATGAGAGGGTGAATTCCTAAGCGGTTTGAAGGTTAAAGCCCTAGAATTTCTTAAGGAAAACAAGCCAGTCGTGACCCTCCATTTCCTCCCTTGCATCATCGCACAGGATCAAGGTTTGAGTGCCGTTGGGTTCAATCCTAACAACCAGGGCCATGGGAATTCGACAAGAAAACACCCAAACATAGTGCATATGGAGGGTTTCTAAGAATAGACGAGAGGTATACTCCAGACCCAAAACTCATCAACAATCTATGGAAAATGAGCAGAAGATTCTCAACGAAAAGATAGGCATTGTTTGAAATGAATGTGATGGGTGTTGCAAAAACCAAGACTAAGCTTTGAAATGATGGGTTCACT
>ML795856.1:164239-180545 GCA_009831015.1 Picea engelmannii
TTCCAGGGGGTGTCCATAGCCTCGACATGGATGTCAATTAACCCACTCTGACGTCTGTATCTTGTCCAAGAAATTTCAAATCAGAATGAAGGATGATTATGACCAAAATCAAGATTTATACCTGAGAATTTTCTTTAACCTGACATTGCTTCGCTGCCAGTGGGCCTGTTCAGTACCCCAACGAAGTTGTCTTGGCATCATGCATGCATTTACCCGCTTCCAACAGACTTGTTCAGTGTCCCGATGGGTTTACAAACACTTCCCACAACTCTTTGAGAAATTATTCACATTCTGATATAGTTTTAAAGACATTCAGCAGAGCGAGGTGATGCTAAAAATACCAGTTTTTACACAACTTAATATTTTCCAGGCCTTTAAATTTTTCTTGCTAACCTTCATCAAGATCTAAAAATAGTTTATTAATAAAACTAATTTTCGAGGACAAGGAGGCATCGTTGAGTTTCTTTCTTAAGAGAAGGGACATCGTAAAGAGTTTTTAAAGATAGTCGTGTCTACTCTCAAATGCAAATTAGAAACCAAAAAATCAATTCTCAAACAAAATACCATCTTTAACTAGTTTACATTTTCAGTAAAACACATCAATTGATGCTCTGACAGCCCTTGAAAGTTATTTCGAGATGAAGCATTATGTTCTCTTCTTCTAAACTAGACTGTAATATAGGCATGTTTAACTCAAAAAAGGCCAATAAACAAAAAAAATAAAAATAAAAACAAACTAGAAAAGAAAATGGAAAGCAAAAGAAACCAAAACAGAAAAATATGTACAAAAGGTGTATCTGAGAGTTGTCAGGTGAAATACCTTTTGAGAGCTTGGCCATTCACCGGGAAGGTGTCTGGCTGTCCCTCTAAATTCTGCAGGTGAAAAGAACTAGGACCTAGTTTTTCAGCGATGAAGAATGGTCCCAACCATAGGTTTTGGAACTTAGTATGCTCGCCTTTCCCCTCATGAGGTTTGTCCCATTTGAGGACAGGATCACCTACCTCAAAATTCATGTCTGAGGCAAAACTCGAATCGAACCATCTTTTGACAATAAGTTGATGTTGATCCAATTTTTTTTTTCTTGAGTCCTTACCTCTTCTAACTTTAGCAAAGCATTAATCCGACTTTCCAAAGGAGGATAATATTCTTCTTGAACATTCTGGGATAACTGTAGAGATGGAAGGAGAACGTGCAGTGGAAGAATTGCTTCCCTACCATAAACGAGGAAAAAGGGGGAATTACCAACAACAATTTTTGGAGTTACCCTATCAGCCCAGATTGCATTGAATAGTGCATTATGCCAGTTTTTGTGGTTTTCAGAGACCATCCTGTTGATGATCTTGATCAATTTTTTGTTTGTCGATTCCGCCAAACCATTTCCTTGGGGGTAATAGTTGGAAAAATACTTTAGTTTTATCCCTTTTTTTAAAGAAAAAGAACTCATGTCAAGAGACGAAAAATAGGATGCATTATCGAACACTAGACATTCAGGAATACCGAAACGAGTGATAATGTTTGAATTAAGGAAAGATATTACCTGACTGTTGTTTACCACTTTTAATGGTGCAGCCTTAGACCATCTGGTGAAATAGTCTGTCACTATAATAATGTATTTATGCTGCTACGAGGAGGTGGGGTTAATTGGGCCAATGATGTCAAGACCCCATTGATGAAAAGAGAAATCCACCGAAATAGGTTGCAGCGGGAATGCTGCCTTATGTACTCATCCATAAGCCTTTTGACAGATTACACATTTGTGGCATAATGCATGGGCATCTTTGAAAAGGGTGGGTCAGTAATACCCCACCCTTAATACTTTGTGGGTAGTAGTGTCTCCACCGAAATGCCCACCAGCTTCCCCTGCATGTAATTCTGATAAGGCTTTATCTGCTTCATCTCTTACTAGACAACGCATAAGGATTCCATCAAAATTTTGGCGAAATAATATACCATTCAGTAGTTGGAAAGGTGCAAATTTTAATCTCACTGCTCTCCTCTTTTTTGGATCAAGGTGGAAGGGAGATGATCCGTGTTTTAGATAAAACTTATTTTTATCATACTAAGGACTTGTAGGATTTTGTCTACAGCAGATTTGATTTTGATTATGCTGATCTTCAATTAACATACCAGTTTGATTATGTTGTTCTATAACTGAATCAACAACTAATTTACATAGACCTTGGCCTCTAACAATTTGTGCTGGAGTGATATCGAGGTCATATTCTTGTAAGGATGTGACCCAGTTTGCCCATTTCTCACCCAGTTCTTTCTATACTAACAAATTTCTGACAGCAGGGTAAGGAACAATGAATTTCATTCTAGATTTCAGTAGATAAGATCGAAAATGTTTTACCGCTTTAAAAACAACGTAAGCCTACTGATCTACAACTGGATAATTAAGCTTTGCTCCCTTAAAGTCTGAGCTCATAAAGGCAATAGGAAATTTGTTGTTTTTAGCTTTCTTTTGAGTTAGCAAAACGACATAAGATTGATCGGAGGCAAATGTGTAAAGCGTGAAATCTCACGAAAAGTCAGGGCTCATTAGGGATGGAGCCTCCACTATGGATTTTTTTATTGATTCAGAAGCTTGAATTTCTTGAGGTCCCCAAAGGTACTACACATTCTTTTTTATTGAGTTTTTTAATGGCCTGACCATTTTTGAAAAACTCAGGATGAACCTTCTAAAAAATATTTATCTACCCTAAAAATCATTGCATAGAATTTTTGGAAGAGGGGGGAGGAAGTTTTGAAATGACTTGAGTCCTCTCAGGGTCAATGATCATCCCTTCATTGGATACTATGAATCCGAGTAGCTTGCCTTGTTCCACTGCAAAGATATATTTTTTAGGATTTAGAGAGATGTCGTACTTATGACATTGTTGTAGAACAGATCTTAGATGAGCTAAATGATCTCCCTTATTCTTTGAGAACACAGTGACATCATCTAGATAAACTACTACATATTGATTGATTAGACCATGAAAAGCGATATCCATGACTCTCTGGAAAGTGGCACCGATATTTATAAGACCAAAGTTCATCTTTCTATAAGCATAGGTACCCCATGGAGTACGGAAAGTGGTTTTCAGCTGGTCTGGAGGAGACATGAGGACTTGGTTATACCCTGAAAAACCATCTAGTAGTGACAATCTTTCAGAACCAGATACTTGCTAGAGAATTTGTTCCATCAGAGGAATAGGGTAGTTGTCTTTATCAGATGCTCGGTTTAAATTTCGAAAATCGACACATAGTCAAATTTCACCACTTTTCTTTCTCACAAGGACAAGGTTAGAGACCCACTGTGTGTCTCACTGGGAATATTATCTTTGCATTCAATAGTTTGTTTAGTTCCTTCTTGACTATTGGTTCAAGTTTTGGGTGCATCTTTCTTAACTTCTGTTGAAAATGTTGAGTCTAAGGTTTCATGGGAATGATGTGTTGTATAATGTTAGGATCAAATATTTTTAGATCATCATATGTCCAAGAAAAGACGTCCTTAAATTCCTTAAACAACTTAATAAAGGCTGACTTCTCTTGCTCAGAACATCCCATTCCCAAATTGATGCACTGTGGATTATCTTTAGTTCCTAGATTTACTTATTCATGGGTCAAGGAAGAACTGTTTGTTTTACAAATTATTGATTTTCTGAATTTATCATTCAAATCATAAAACTTTTCTAATCTTACCACAAATTTTGGAATAGAATTTACCAGATCTGATGTTGATTCTAGAGATATTGGGTCTGATATTACCATAAAATTGCGGAGGTCTTCGTCGTGGGTGCCTTCATTGATAACCACACCTTGGAAAGTATCTCCCATGTGCAGGAAACTGATGATCTATTGATCATCATCAAACACTCTCCAATTAGTGATGTTGTCCGGGACAGATGGTCTGAACAACAACTCAATAAAAAAAACATTTGGAGAAAGGCCTTCTGCAGGAAAAATTTTAGAAGCAACATTATCCAACAAGTCATCCTCAGAATTATTTAATCTTGGAATGGAATTAATGTTAAATGCAGAAAATTTGTGCATTAGATTCCATGCCTCAACTTGATAACTTTTCAGGTGTGGAGATAGGCAATGAATGGAATTTTTGACCTGTATGACGACAATTTTTGAATCGCCGAATACCATTAAATTATGTATTTTCAAGTCTAGTGCCTTTCTAAGACCTTGCAGAAGCGCCTCATATTCAACTGTATTGTTTGTGCATTCAAATTCTAATCGGCAAGCGATCACAGTTTTGTTACCTGTTGGGTCAATGAGCACACATCTTGCACCGAATCCTTCTTTAGATTTGGATCCATCGAAGTAGAGACACTAGATGTGATTCTCATCAGCTGTATGTGGAACCTTAGGGAGAACTGTTGACTGTGTGCATGTCATGAGTTCCGACTGTTGTTCTAGGTTAGAAATGGTATAAGTTTCAGCCATGAAGTTACCCAAAAAGGTGTTCATTCCCTACATTTCGGGTGAATTAGCGTAAGCAGTAAATGGTTCATTAACGTCATTTAAATCAGTTACCGTAAGCTTGAGGTAATGCTCATGATTGATCTTGATTCTCTTAGGATTTCCATTTTCTGGCAGCCACAAATGAGACCAGTCTGTCGCAAAGTAACCATGTAGTTGTTCAGACCAATCCCTACTTAAAAATAAGCCATATACTTTAGGGATGTCAACGAAAATAATATCAATAATCTGGTGGACTTTAGGATTAGATGATAATTTGATAAGGACATTTTTAAATTCACCTATTACCTTAACACTGGTACGATCAAGCTGAATAATTTTCAGACTGGAAGGTTGAACTTCAGCATTGATTTTTTGGCATACAGACCAAGGCATTACATTTGACAATGTGCCAGAATCTACCATACATTTATGTACATTCCTATTGAAAATTTCAAAGTCTAACAAAAAAGCTGGGACATTTCTATGAGTATTAACAATAGAACTTTGCTCATTTTTAGTCATAGTCCCTAGGATTATTTTATCTACATTTGTTATGGTTTTTACAGCAAGGTCTCTTTTATCAGAGGGTTCTAGTGTCATTTTAACATGGACCTTTTGAGGTGTTTTAGGGTTGTTTTCTGTAAATTTATTGTTGTTCAGATTGTTGTTTTTGTTGTTTTATGCAATGTTCTAAAGCATATTTTGCAAAAGAAAAGGAAATTTCAACAATTCATAAACAAAAATATTAGCTCTAAGTTTCTTAAGGTCTTCAATCAAATCGTATTCCAAACTTGGAGTTACTGGATTCTGTTTAGTTTCAGTTTGTTTACATTGTTTTTGGGGCGCATTAGCTCCATTTTCAGAAGAGGATTTATTCTGTGTTCTGCTTCTGGTGTTGTAAGGATGCACCGTTTCAAAATTGGCTTGAAAGATACTATCCGAAAAATGCTCGAAGATGTTGGGAGATGATTCTTCCTCTTCCATTTTTTCTTGTTCAACCACGTCTTCAGGAATATCGGGGGGAACTAAATTATCATGTGCTTCCAGAATTGTCTGGATAGCAAACTGTAGGCTTTCTAGATTAAGGCCTTCAGAATTTAAGTTGGGTCGGTTTGTGGGAAAAGTATTTATAAAAGGGGGTTTGTAAGACCCTTTTCTTGAATAAGCTTCTTCAGTTGATCTCCTTAAATCTACGACTTGATTTGACAATTTCTGAACGACCTTATGTAAACTTTCCAGATCTGAACTCTCTGATTGAGTTTTGGTTTGGGGAGGTCTAGGAAGAATTTCTATTTTCTTCTTGGAAGATGGGGTAATCTCTGCTTCGTTACTGATATTTTCCTTTAGGCTTAGAATATCTTTCTCAATTTGGCTTGTTTCCTTGAAGGCTTCCAATAATGTTTCCTTCTTAGACCTTTTTACCTAGATTGTTATGTTCTGGTGTAAGGCTTTGGTGTAGTATGCGACGATAAGATTTTCAGCAGGCATTGAATTAGTGGGGATTCAATTCTTTAATGTTAGAAACCTTTGATTAAAGTCTTTTATTTTTTCCTTGGGGTTCATCTTTAAACCAGAGAGTTCCATGACTAAGACTTCAGGAGATTTGTTGTCTCCAAATTTCTCAAGGAAACAAGATTCGAATCTATCCCAAGATACAATGGTGTGGGGTTGTTGGAAAAAATACCAAGTAGAGGCATTGCCTTCAAATGTGTATAGAAAAAGTCTACATACTACGTCTTCATGTTCTATGCTTCGGAGTCTGATGGCCAGCATGAATTTTTTAATGTGATCCTCAACAATTTGCTTGGAATCTGGATCGAATTTAGGGAGCCATTTCTCTAGATGTTTAGGAAAAGGATGTTGGGGTCTAGGTATGGCCATAGCATCTTGATCGAGCCAAGGTCTGGCGGGATTGTTTGGATTTTCCATAGGTGTGGGTGGTGTGGAAGGATGAGATGAAGAACTGCCTTTGTCAGATGACTCTTCTCCTAAAGAGGAAGGAGATGAAGGTAGTGGTGATGGTGGGATACCAGATCCTTCGGTTGCAGGAGTGAGAATGTGATCTGGATCCATAGGATTTAGGATAAGACCAGTTCCTTCAAGTTTCTCTCTAATATAAGAAAAATCTAGCTGTTGATTCAATGGACGACCTGGTTGTCTGATACGGGCCAAAGTAGCGTGTGTCCTTAGAAGTGATTGACGAACAATTTCTTGTACGTCGGACCCTGGGGGGTTTGGTGTTACTGGCTCAGTGGTAATCTGTGGATTTTCGTTTGAGGTGGTTGTTGTTTGAGAGGTAATATTGTCATCATAATGTCTTCTTGTTACTCTAGGTGAGCGGGTGTGTGGGGGAGGAGTCTTGCGACCTCCACGTGCCATCAATAATGTTCAGGCCCTCCTTCTAGCGCCATTTGTTGACGGGCGAAAATGACCGATCGTCAATTGGAAGAACGAGTTTGGTCCAGGGTTGTCTAAATAACCCAATCCATTTGGTATGACTCGTTCCGATGGGTTTAATGGCTCCGTTGGACAATCTAAAAGTCCTAAAAGAAACAAATAAAAGAAAAAGAACAAACTAACAAATAACTATTTAGTATATATATATGTACATGCGTATCTATATAACTATTTTAAATAATATTTACACAATAGATTTTTTTATCTAAGTTATGTGCATGTTATACAAGTGCAAGTTTTAATGTAAACTCACGAAAATATATGAAAAGATGGATGCTTTAACAAAATCAGATAAAGAAAGCACATAAACTATTTTTTGTTTTTTCTTTATTTATCTAAGATTAAACAAAAGGAATATACTATGAAACAAAAATACGTGAACAGTCAAATCAAGGTCACATATAAGAGTTTTTAAGACAAAAAAAAGATAAAAGAAAGAAACTAACCTATTAATGGGTTGTTCGGCATGCATCCAATCACCTATATAATTATAGAATATCCAACCAACCTGTCCAAGAGATAAACCTATAGTGAACTTTGAAATTGTTTGGAATAAATGCAAAATAGTATATTCACTGTTGATTTTTAACGATAGAACAAAGAGATGAAAATAATCGTGGTGATCTTATGATTTACAAGCAATTGTAGTAAGATAAATATTATTGTAATAACTTTGCATTTGAACGTTTCAACAAAAAATTAAAGACAAATCTCATAATTTGAGTTGAAAAGATGATCACCCTATGTAATATATGAAACATCACATATGGATAATATTTATAAATGAATTATTCCGACTCATAATAAAGCATGAAGACAAAAGCTATCAACACCTGTTATCTTGTCAAGATAAACATAACTTAAATTAAGACATCATACACAAGAGGCTAAAGCTGTAATATGCATTATGTTCCATTCAAGTCTATGAATTAATTGTCCATACTTCAGCCCCAAGCCAAGATGATTTCTTTACAAAAAATATGAGTTTTTAAAGGGTTAAGAAAGGTAACTATCTTATCAGATAAGATACAATCATCTGTTGATTACAAAAATAGAGGGGGAATATAACCACCCCAGATCACACTAAATCTTTAAAAGCTAAAAAACGTTTGTTCCCGTTTATACAAAAATGGATCATAGATATGGCTAACAAGCCCCCCAAAAAATTCTTCAGATCACTTGGTCACCATAGCCTCCCAGATATCCTGAAAGGAAAAGATAAAATAAATAAGTTTAGATATTCATTTAACCACAATTTTCCAAATTTTGAATTAGAATAGACTAGCTACAAAATCTGTTGATTCTGTAGCTATTCTATTTTAACAATGAAATCTAAATTATTCAATAAACAAAATATAACACTATTTAAGATAAAAAGAAATCTTACCTTTAACTTTAAAATCAAATCAAATCACATGATCTCAGAATTTATTACTGCTGTTGCAGTCTCGACATTTTTTAATATAACGTTCCTTGTAGTTTTCAAGCATTTTGCTTGTCCCTTAACAATAGACTTGAGCCTGTGATTTTCATTTATTAAGGGGTCGACCTGATCAATAAGGGCTTTGATATGTGACCGTAAAATGGGTATATTGGTGTAATAATTGTCAATCCAGAACATACACGTCTCACATTGTGATTGTGTGATGGTCGATTGAGAATACCCATGGTTGTGTACTAGAACATCCCCAATGTGGCCTGTATATTTGTCACCAAACTTAATACCTGGAAACCCTTCACTATGTTTCAAACAAGGCGACAGATTATCCATGAAATCGTAAGACTGATCGAGGTGTGTTTGGAAGGAAGGAGGGTCTTCTTCAACCATAAATCTATCAATATCAGAATGGAAGCTCTCATGGATCTCAATCATCTTGATCGAGCTCACATGAGGGTTTGATTTATTTTGTATCTTCCTCGAGATCAACCTTCCTTCCATCTTATTTTTAAATCTTAAATCGATATCACCCTTAGATGGCTTGCCAACAGGTCTGTTTTCATTTTTAGCAGAGGCGTTAGGTTGTGCATCTTGTTCATGGGTCTGCTCAACAACTTTTGAGTCGGGTAAAGGATTACTATGGGTGGTCATAACAGAGGCCTGTGTAGATGAAGGGAACACTCTGGGATAGACTATGGTTTCCTTAATCACGGGTTTTTGAACCTCTATAGCATATGAGTTAGAGAAACCATTTCAGGTTAGGAATGAATCCCAGTCATTATTCTATAACTTCAATTGATGTGCAAGCATAATTTTTATCAAACCGTGGTGGAAAAGGCTTGAATCCAAACATTTCTTCTTATACCTCTTAGCCATTTTATACAGGCTTCTCCACAGGTAATAAGGCATGTTTAATGGAAACCCTATGAAATTCATGAGCAAACACAAGTGATATAGAAAGACAAAACCAAAATGGCCTTCACACGTCACGAACTATTTCAACATTGTAAGAAAACCATGCCATCAAGTTTTCAATAGGGACACTGGCATACCTTTGTCACAACCATTGATCTTTCGAGATGTAAAGAAAAGACTCCACAGAACCTCCTCGACCTTGGCATTCTTGAACCACTTTTTCCCACTTGCACGAAGACCCGTTGCTTGACTTAAAAAGTCCTATGTGACTTCGATTTGAATGTCCCCCACCTTGGCTCGACATCCATCAAATGAGAGGGTGAATTCCTAAGCGGTTTGAAGGTTAAAGCCCTGGAATTTCTCAAGGAAAACAAGCCAGTCGTGACCCTCAAGATCCTCCCTTGCATCATTGCACAGGAGCAAGGTATGAATGTTGTTGTGTTCAATCCTAAAAACTGGGGCCATGGGAATTCGACAAGCAAACACCCAAACATAGTGCGTATGGAGGGTTTCTAAGAATAGACCAGAGGTATACTCCAAACCCGAAACTCATCAACAATCTATGGAAAATGAGCAGAAGATTCTCAAAGAAAAGATAGGTGTTGTTTGAAATGAATGCGAGGGGTGTTGCAAAACCGAAGAATAAGCTTTGAAATGATGGGCTCACTGTGATCAGATTTCCACCTCCCACATAGTCCAGGCCATGACTAGGTGCATTAAAAATTTAAAATGATTGTGCAACAAGGTGGGTTAGGTTCTAAAGTTTAGGAGAAGGAAACTTATAAACCAAATTCTAGTGACAAGGGAACATATGACCAAGAACCACACAAAAATATAATGATGTTTAAATTAAAAGGACCTTTGTTGATTCATATAACAATCCACAAGCATGCTTGACATTCAAGGAGGGAAACAAAGAGAATGAACTTCATAGAAAAGAACAAAGACTTTATTAACCAAAATGTTGAGCCATTTGCCTTTCATAAAATTTTAAATAGAGCGGTAATATAGTCATAAGTTTTAATGCTTTGTTTTCATGATTTCAGTCATGAACAAAGCATGGAAACAAAAACACTAGGAATAACTGAAAACTTGCATTTGTTGTTTCAAAAAATTGCTTATGAAGAACAGAAAAATGTACGACCCCAGTTAGGAAGCTACATAGATTATTATTTGATATTTAAAAAGTTAAAAATAGGTTGGGCTACCAACACATTCCATTAACAACTTGGAACATCTCAATGGATAACATCTGAAATGGCACCATAACTGAGGAATAGAATTTGAAGATATATTTCATTGGGTATACGAAATTGTGAGATCTGATCTTTGATGGTGAACAAGACTCATACATATGGGTATTACAATTTCATCTAGAGACTCCATAGAAGGAAAATATGACATATACTAGAAGATACACTAGAAGTAACCTTGCTTCTTTTCAGGTTCCAGTATACTCAAATCCATAAAATCTTCTGACCTAGAGGAACATTAGAGAACACCATATCTCATCTTCTTCAGGTAACCCTAATTTAGGAACATCTCCTTTTGTTGTTCAAATAAGTATTAAATATATAGATCTAATTGATATACCTATAGGTTCACATTCTTCTTCAAATTTTCCCACAGAACCTTTGATAGATATGAAAATTCACCTCTAGAATTCTGTCAAAAAGTAAGTTCTTTCCTATGGCCATTCTTGAAAAACCTTGTTACTCTATCTTTTGAAGAAAATAAAATCATCTTGAAAAACCTTATGGTTATCTTAGGTGGAGTAAGAGTTGGGGGAAATAAACCTCGCCATCCACCTTTAAACCATTGGGTCACTACTAGATATGGCCCATTGAATTTTCCCCAACATGTGCATGATCTCCTAAAAAATTACTTGAATCTCCTACCCAAATACGATGGAGAAAAAAAACATTCCCCCAAGGAACAAATAGCTTCCTTTAAAGAATTAACAGACAATCTATTTGTGGAGCATGACAATGTCTTCATGAAGCTATTTTTCTAATATTTAGAGGGACATATTAGGAAATTGTTAAGAGAACTACATGTTGCTTCAATTGATAGCTGACAGGCTATGGAATCGACCTTTATGAGACAATGGGGTGAAAAAAGGGAACCTTTATACTACCTAACTGAATTTCGTTTTCTCAAGAAGAGAGATAATGAGCCTATTGTTGTTCTCAATAGAATATTTTACAAGCTCTATAACAATATCCCTAGACACATAAATCCCTCACAACCAACACAGAAAGTTACATATGCTAGGGAATTCGATGTTTAATTTTCCATGGTGTTGTGGCAATGAAGATCCCCAACTTTGTTATAATGTAGACTGACGTAATAAGCATCAAAGGAAACATGATTGCATAAGGTAAAATGAAATTAAAACAAGATCAAGTAGAAAGGAAAAATATTAGATAATACTATGGTACCTCTTATCAAAATAAATATTCCCAAGAAGCTATGATGGAACAAATGTCCAAACTAATCAAGAAATTAACAAATAAGATGTCCAGGTTTGAGATGGAAAACAACAATGAAAAAAAATCACCTTAGGAAGGAGGTATGAGAAACTCTAATTAGTTCAAGATACCTTTTAGTCCACAACTAATGAGAAGGGAATGAAGAAATGGAGAACATCCCATTGAACCTCGTGTAAAGACAGAAATTACAACAACCTTGTTGAGGAATTCATGGATGAGGATTATATTGAATACATAGAAGAGGTACACCTACTTCAATATGAGAACAATTCCATGAATTTGACTCAAAATGACTATGAAAATCATCTAAATCCTAGGAAATAAAATCCTAATAATGAACCAAACCAAGAATTTTTGTCCTCTATTCAATATAGAATGTTTGTTGATGCATTACAGGCTGAAATGCACAAGAAATATGATCTTATACCTAGGAAAAAAGTATATATTCAAGATAGTCATCCTCAACCTAAGAATCCTATCCCAAGTCGGCTGAAGGATAAAGAAAAATAAACCTCAAACTCTCCTAAGGACAATGAGGTTTTGAAACCTTCAAAAAGAGAAAAATAAATTAAAGAATTTAAGGAATCAATTCTCCCTTTTAACATTGAAAAATAATTTTCCAAAATTAAGATCCATGTACCATTGGTGGAATTGGAAAATAATCCATCATATCATAAACAAATTGAGAAATTCATACAAGGAAAGGGACCAAAAAATCCTCTTTATACCTTAAATGTGCAATATGAGTGCCCCACCATAGTTTTTTGGCCTTCATATAGATGAAAAAGAAGAACATGTTCCACCTTTCTATGTAACATTAAATATTCATGAAAAAATGATGCACAATTGTATCCTTGATTATGGAGAATCATGTAATCTCATGCCTAAAGTAGTCATGGAAAATTTGGGATTGGAGATAACCAGGCCATATCACGACCTCTATTCTTTTGATTCCAGAAAAGTGAAGTGTGATGGGATGATCAAGGACATGGTGGTCACTTTTTCTCAGCTTCCTATTAAGAGCATTATGATGGACATATTGGTGGCTAATGTTTCTACAAATTATGGTATGTTCTAGTCTAGAACATGGGAGCGTAAGCTGGGAGGTACTATGCAGATGGATATCACATATACCATTTTACCAATATTTGGAGGTGAAAACATAAGGTTGTACTGAGAGATTTTTTTTTTCTATGTGGTTAGTGACAAGAACAACCCTATAAACCATCCCATTTAATATACCAATGAAGAACTCAACTATTTACTCCTTTCAATAAATGATGATTATAATGAATCACCAGTACCCATAGATCCATTTGTAAGCTATGTTACAAAGGTATATGGTATATGGATTTATTTTTTTGATGGGGCATATTCAAAAGAAGGGGTTGGATTTGGTGAAGTGCACATTTCTCCCACCAAAAGATAAATTCATTTTTCCTATAAACTAGAGTTTGAGTCCACCAATAATGTAGTTCAATATGAAGCCTTGATTCTAGGTTTGGAGGTAGAAATAAAGATTGAAATTACCAAGTTGGTGGAATTTGAAGATTCAGAACCAGTGGTGCAGGAAATCAAGGGTTTCTATCAAACAAAGCATCCTAGAATGAGGTAATGCAGGAATTAGGTATGGGATATAATTGATAATTTTTATGAATATTTTAATATTTATGTTTCCTTAAGAGAGTTTAACAAGAAGGATGATTCCTTAGCAATAACATCCAGTACTTTCAAACCACCATACATTCTCCAGGTGAAATATGAAATTGAGATGAGGTATATACCATCCATCCCCGATAACAACAAATATTGGCAAGTTTTTGAAGATTAACAACAAATCAAAAAGTTCATGGAGGTGATAGATGGGTGTGAAAACACCCACATTTATTCACATGATGAAGAAGAGACTAAAAAAATTATTGGGAGAGAAATTGAATCTACCCATGAATTCAATGATTACATGGTTGAACATAAAGTTCTACAACTCAACAAAAAATTTATTTCAAAAGGGTTGGTGCCTCTAGAGAAATTGTTTGATAGAAATGATGTACATGTTAAGCCAACAATCCTTCCCAAACATGACAACACCGAGGATTGAAATAGAGGAACATAAGAGGAGCCC
This sequence comes from Picea engelmannii, assembly GCA_009831015.1. Classification (NCBI taxonomy): domain Eukaryota; kingdom Viridiplantae; phylum Streptophyta; class Pinopsida; order Pinales; family Pinaceae; genus Picea; species Picea engelmannii. The sequence goes on from ML795856.1 coordinate 178,123, forward strand.
AAATACATAAAGTTGTCCAAAGCGATTCTTGTTGAGAATAAGACAAAACACATGCAATTGTTCAAAGAATACATGGATGTTTTTTCCTGGAAGTATGAGGACTTAAAGACTTATGATACCAATATCATACAACATAGAATACCCCTCAAGCATAGTAATAATCCTTTCAGGAAGAAACTAAGGCAATTTAAACCTCTTATACTGCCTACTATTGAGAAGGAAGTAAGGAAATTACTATATGTTCAAATAATAATACCCCTCATGTATTTTGAATGGGTAGAAAATTAGGTTCTAGTGAGGAAAAAGAGTGGAGAAATAAGGCTCTGTGTGGATTTGAGGAACTTGAATAAATGTTTACCGAAGGACAACTACCCTTTTCCTAATATGGATCATATACTACAAAAAGTAGTGGGGGAAAAATGTCCATGATGGATGGTTTCTCAGGATAGAACCAAGTGGTAATGCATCTAGAGGATAGGGAGAACACAAGCTTCACAACACCGTGGGTGACTTTCATGTATGACAAGATGAATTTTGGTTTGATAAATGAAAGGGAAGTATTTCAAGGAGATATGGATATATATTTTGCTTGAGAGAAAGACAAATTCATTGTTATATACCTTTATGACATGGATATATTATCAAAGAAAGTTGAAGATCACATCAAGCATTTAAGGCGTACCTTTGTGGAATGAACGAAATTGTTCTTGTATTTGAACCCAAAAAAGTCTTATTTTTCCATGAATAAAGGAAATATTTTGGACCATGTAGTATCCAAATAATGGGTGAAGGTAGATCCAGAAAAGGTGGAGGCAATTAATCAAATTGCCTTTCCTAGGAACACGAAATAGATACAATCTTTCCTGGGTAGAATCAATTTTATGAGAAGGTTTGTCCCAAATTTTTCTAAAATGGTAGAACATATCACTAGCATGTTAAAGAAATATAATTAATTTAAATGGACTACTCAAGCTTAAGAGTCGTTTCAATAGATCAAAGAGGCATTGGGAGAGTCTCCAATTCTTGTTAGCCCAAATTATGATAAGGAGTTCTTCATTTTCTATTTTTACTCAGAACATACCATAGTTATTGTGTTGTTACAAAAAAATGAATAAAATAAAGAGTATATCATAGCCTTCTTCATTAGAGCCCTAAGATATGTTGAAATAAGATACAACAGCCTAGATAAACAAGCTTAAGCCCTGGTTAAGGAATTGAAATTCTTTAGATATTATATATTGCACTCTAATATATTGACTTATGCACCCACCAATTCTATAAAATATATTTTCACACAGCCTGACAGTGAGGGGAGAAGGTGTAAATGGATTTCCAAATGTTAGGATTATAATGTAGATATCAAGCCAACAAAACTGCTAAAAGGAAAAGGAATTTCCAAACTCCTAACTGAGTCCAATTGTATATATCTAGACATGAATTCACTGTCAAAAAGCATCGTGGCAATAGAACATGAAGGATATGAAACACAAGATTCATATTTGATGGTAAGCCCTAAATTTTCCCAATATGGTTGGTATATGGATATCATTTTTTACATACATAACTTAAGTTTCCCACTAGCATGGGACAAAGCCAAGGATATATCTATTAAGCTTAAGGATGTGAAGTATTGAATATTAGGAGAATATATTTTAGAAGGATCCAAGAGGAATTTTTTTTAAATTGTCTCACTGAAGAAGAAACTGAAGGAATTTTCACTGAGTTTCAAAAGGGAGTATGTGGGGGTCATCCTGCTTGGATAACCACTGCATAAAAGGTCCTCAGATCTAGTTATTGTTGGCCCTCATTATTTTCTGATGTCAATTACATGGTTAGAGAATGTGTAGAATGCCAAATATTTGCAGGGAAGAAAAATTTGCAACCCCTCCCACGAAGATCTATCAAAGCTGAGACACATTTTCAACATTGGGGATTGGATTTCAATGGTTAAATCAATCCAAATTCAAGTGGTAAAAATAAATGGATTCTGACATCCAGATATTATTTCACCAAGTGGGTAGAGGCCATCCCATAAGGGAAACAAATGATACATTCATCATAAATTTCCTTGAGGATAATATCAAGGCCAAATTTGGGTGCCCAAGAAAGATCATCACTAATAATGCCCAAGCCTTTAAGTCTTCCAAATTGATCCAATTTTTCCAAAACTATAACATAGAGATTGGAAAATATATTGCTTACTACCTACAAAGAAATGGTTTATTTGAATCCTCTAATAAGACTCTCATCAAGATTATCAAGAAAATGTTGTCTTAGAATAAAAAAGAATGAGATTCTCATTTGAAGTATACATTTTGGGAAGAAAGGGTCAGCATAAAAAGGTCTATTGGAACTTCTCCTTTTCAGTAGATATATGGATTGAGAGTTATTTTTCCTATTCAACTCATCCTTCCTGTGATGAA
>ML795857.1:0-27863 GCA_009831015.1 Picea engelmannii
AAAAAAGTCTAAATGCCTTGCTCTCCGAGTACTAAGTACTTAGGAAGCGCTTCATTTCGAATACTGGTTAGCGATTCATTTATGGTAGCTTAGAATTAGAATTTTGACTAAAAGCAATTAGAAGAGGTCAAACTGTTTGATTGATTAATAGGAATTGTTTAATCATTTTATGTTTGGACCTATTTTAATTGTGTACTGATTAATTTTAACCAAAATTTCAGATTTTGGTTATGTAAGATTAAAAAATACAACAATTAAGCTACACCATTGATAATATCGCGGTAGTCATAGATTATCCGAATCCATTTCATTCGTTCTGTGTTGAAGCTTCCATTGATTTATCTAAATAGCACAAGGAACCTACAATCGAATGAAATGGATCAATATGTAATGTATACCTGTTGATTCAAGGGCTCCATCAATGGGTACGAGTGTGAAATAATCTCTCCCTGCATTTCTCTACTCTCGATTTCCTTCTACAACCGTAGTACCGGTAGGTACCAGAGCCATGTTATCCCTTCTACCATTTCCATTATTCACATAGCCCTCGTTTCGATCCCCAACTTCCTCACTCGTGCTCCTGACAGGTTCTTCAATACCAAGCAAACAAATACTCCTCATCCCAGGAGACCTAGCAGATGAATTCTCATTCAATAAATTGATCAGACTATTAGAATCGAGAGATTGATCTGAGGTTTCACTTCACTAATGTCAGATATTTTGTGTCGCTGCAAAGCACTTTATAAAGCTAAAGTCAAATATTTTAAATTAGAAAGAGTTAGGGTTTTAATCTCGTCAGTAGGAATAAAGCTAGATCGATCTGAATTTTTAGGTTTTCTTTAAATCTATAGTCTCGAATGTCCTGGCACACAGATATCAGTGTGTTCTGTAATGACTTGGTCCCGACAAGATTTTTACTTGTGTTAATTCTATCGTATTTGAAGAAACTTTAGTTTTTGCTTGATATTGTCTCTGAAATTCCTTTCTTCCTATTGAACATAGTACTAAATCAAGCTCGTTTGGAAGAAAATTAGTGTATTTATTATTTTCATTAAAATAACAAGGGGATATAAACCTCGGAATACTTTCGTATTGCACTCAGTCATTGTATGAAGAGAAAATTATAGAAGATAGTGACTATGCAGTTGTTGTTCCCGGTAAAATAAATTTATTGTGAACATAGTAAGAACGCATACATGTCAACAGAAGGAAAGCAAACCGCAGAGTGTAGCAACTAAATGTGTAGTTGACGATGAAACAAGAAAATATGGAAAATGTAACTTTTACAGTATACATTTTGACAGGTTGCGAAGCGCACTTAGTGCAACATTACAATTTCTTCATTCTTATGAGTATCATATAAAGGAGTGCATTTAAAAAAATATATTTAAACCCAGACTTGACTGAGTGTATGGTTACAATTTATTAATTCTTCAAAGGTTTTCACATATAAGATTGCACTTCAAACTAAATATTTAATCGACTCTTGATTTTTCTATCTGTAGGACTCTCGTGGAGCACAGTTACTAGAGGAGTTCCAAGAAGAGCCGGGAGAAATTCGAGAATCTTTACAAATTATACAAGAAAACAAAAGAAGGAAAAGCAGGAAGGCAAGACAGAAAGCATTACCGTTTCTTTATCCAGCTCGAATATTTGTACGAAGGAACCACTATTGATGTTGCCGACAATTGTTTTGGCGTAACAACCCGAAAACATTTAACCGAAAGTCTAGCAGGCCTGGACTTTAACGGAGACAAAGCCTCGCAAAATTTCGCTTACACTCATAACAACGAGGCCTTCAGTTTGTCTTCGGATTCTTCTTCGGATGACGAGTACAGTCACGATATACAGGAGAATCACATAATTAGCCAAGGAAAAAGGAAACGCAAGAGCTAGAAATCAAAGACGAAGATGTACTTTGACGCGCATATGAAGAAATTCATGGACAGGAAAGAAGCCTGGCTTCAGAAATTTCTAGACACGTTTGAGAATAGAGAAAAGAGAGAAAGAAAGAGCTAGTAGAGAAGAAGCGTGGAGACGTCAAGAAGCGACTCGTATGGAACACAAGAACCAGCTCTGGTCCAACGAACGAGCCCATGCGGCGAGCTGTGATGCCGCATTTATTTCTGCGCTACAGAAAATCACCGGGAAAAATATACAACTCTCGGAAATATTCACACTTCCGCCTCCTCAGATTACCATGAATCCATAATATCAGGACCAACAGGACATGGTTAACAGAAAAAAAGAAACTTTCGATCCGAACAACAAACAATGGACGAAACCTGAAATTATGAGCTTAACCTCTCGATTCACTCTACTGTCAAGGAAGTAGCTGGATAGATTTTCTCAAATTTCAGGTCGACGAGCCTCTACCTACCCAAGGATTATGCTTCTTTGGCTTTACCTTTACCTGAGCTCAGCCACACCAACCCTTAATATGGTTGGATTTTTGTCCACGCAGATTTCGTGACTTTAACATCATGGAGTGAATTAACAACACACCTACTGTCCTACACCACCTCAAGAACTATTGGAATGATATTGTTAATTTTCTAATAAACTACTATTTATAGAGTTTGTTTATAAATTATTGTTTTTATTGGAATGATATTGTTAATTTTCTAATAAACTACTATTTATAGAGTTTGTTTATAAATTATTGTTTTTATAGTGAGTTAGTATATCTATTTTTATATAAAAATTATGTTAAATTTTGATTTAAATTTTGTGAAAGATTATAATTTCACTTGATTGATAAGAATTTTAACCATAAAATTTTGTTACTATAATTTTGGTTCATTTTAAAAGGACCCAAATTATGATGGTAATTAACCTATATAAGAGTTAAGTTTATCTAATTATTAATTCATTCTTTTATCCTTTTCCATGAAAAATTAACACTTCATAATAATCCAAGTTTAACAAAATAATTAAAATATGTAATAAAAATCACATTATTATTAAATATCAATTACATATCTAATAAGATGTTATTAAAGTGATGATGATGATGATGATGATGATGATGATGGTTAATCTTCATTGAGACAAATTTTTGTCTATTAAACCTTAAGAAAGGTAAATAATTACTTGATTTGCTTTAGGATGTTATTTATGTGCTCAAAAAGCTTTAAGAGAATTGTTCTTGTATTGCCATAGTTTTGATGAGTTAAAATGTTAGGAAGGTCAATATTGTAACAAATATTTTGCAATTGTGATCTAATGTGGGTGTATGGACATTTTAAGAGAAATTCCTTTTCATCTTCAACTCTCTTAGTGTCACAAAGATCACAAATTATTTCTCCCCACAACGTTTTGAGAATTTTCCAAAGCACCTGTTTTAGTATGGAGGTGAGTGTTTGTTCTTACTTTTTACATTTATCAAAATAGAGAGATACTTTTGATATTTTACATTAGGGTTAATCACCTTCATATAGTATCTATTTTTTTTTTATCCTCTAATTCTTTATTGCACCACAATTTCTCCTTAAATTTAGATGTAATAATATTTTTAATAATATTGTCATTATGCAAATTGACATTTTCCTTTTTTATCCAATGATTTAGCCAAGACTTGGCATCTTTATGCCACCCCCACTTTGGCCGCACGTTGTTTTGAATGGAGTTTGAAGCAATCTTAGAAAGTCTCTTGTCTTCCATGTTGTTTATCCAGTTCTTATACATTAAGTACCTAGTCATAGTCGTGCTCTCAATGGGGGAAATAATTGCTTCTATGATGAGGATAAGATATGGTGTATTGTCTTTAATTTTGAGATTATAAGTTATAAAACACTTTTGTATTTTCTCTATCTTTCTCCACAATTCTCTAGAGACACTACATGCCCAAAATTCAAAACCATATAAAATAATGGGAGTGATGAAAGCCTAAAAGAGGAGTTTCTTCTTATCCCATATATAGGTGTAACACCCTTGTTTCCCCCAACTTGTAATTAATAATTAATTATGATTACCATGCCATGGCATGGGAACAATGTAAATGTATTATTGTTTAGATTTCCAATAATTGACTGTGGGGGTGAAGCCTCGAATTAATGACCATGATATCACTAGAGGAAAGAGTGAGGAAACTATGGAGAGCGTTCATTATTACAAAATGACCCCAAATTCTCTCCTTGTTAAAATAGTCAGTCTCATCCTGATCCCAAGGACATATCAGTTAATAAGAAATGGACTGATGGTTGAAAAATCAACTACCTCCTTAAATGGAAGTATTGAGGGTCTGGTTGAGGAGGAAGAAAGTTGTCAGCCCGAAGTACCACGGAGGGCAGTTTTTCCTGCAGGCCCAGACTAACCCGAGTTTCCTTCTGACAGAAGGAACATGATATGTTCAGAACTTTCCTGAAGAGGAGAAAGACATGCAAGAATACACGCGTAGACATTCAAGAAGGGGACACACCGAAGGGAATGTGTGACTCAGATATGTAGAAGAAAAGAGAAAGAGTGCGTGAGGCTCTCCAACTGAGAAGAAGAAATGGAGGCTTGATAAGATGTTCTGGTTACTGGATAGAACGAGAGAAAGGAACTCTGAGAATTTGCATAAGACATGACCTGAGCAGAAGTTCATGAGTTTGATGCTGAGGGAGCATCTAATAAACTTCACAGAGACTGTGACAGAGAAAGAACCTATGAGAAAATGTGAAGGTTCCCTAGTGATATCATGGCTTGGCATGGGGGTGGACAAAGTGTTGAGAATGGATGCCTTTGAGCCCATGGTTGGGTGGAGAGGCTAACACCCACAATCAGTTGGTCGGTTATCAACTGTAATAGATAAGTGTTTCATTTACCCTATGCACTTAGATTGAAATGCATGTTTTGAATGTATAAGTTTACTTATCTTTGAGTTAATTCGGTAATGTCATGTTATCTACTTTCAGAGTTATATGACTATGTGTGTATTTCATGGTTGAATGAATGAACCTTTCATGTTCTATAATTTTCCATTGATTATCTTTTGAAATCCTGATGCAATGAGTGCAGATATGCTCATCTGAGTATAAAATATTAGGAGAAAGAGCGCAAAGTGGTCACCAAAGCCTAAGTACTGTAAAGTTGACAAAGCTTAAGAAAGATGGCGATAATTAGTTCTCAAAAGGGTGGATTTCCTGTGTTTGAGGGACAAGCAGACGAGATACGTTCAGGAGGAACCAAATCCTTTCATGATCATTGGGTTTGGAGAAGAAGTGCGAGTGTTAACCCCTTAAGTCTTTAGGACTTCGTGAGTTCGACAAATGCTGTGTGTTCATCGTAAAGGAGGCTAATTCTGTGAAGTCCTAGAGCTCGAAGTTAATATGGGTTGTTGGTAGTAGAGGGACACGTGGTCCTCAGATCAATGATTATCCGAAAGCTCGATTCTCCGATGAAATCGAATTACAATCACAAGAGCGTGCACGTTTTTTGAAGCTCTGAAGGCCAGAGAAAATCCTGGTCGTTGGCGTCAGGGGCACGTGGCAATGGATCGGGTTTGGTTCATATTTTGACACTCCGGGAGATTTGAGGAGTGTTGTGCTTTGGGTCGAGAGCTCCTGAAGGTCGTAGTAGATATTGACCGCCCATTGTAGAGTGCACATGGACCATTGATCAGAGTTCTCCACGTGTTCGAAGTTCAGAACTCTAGAAGGAAGTGTGGTTCAAGGTGAGGAAACCTACAAATGCCGAAGTTACGAAGTGATGTGAACCGTCGATTTGAGAATACATCGAGATCCCTCATGTCCGTTGGATCCTAACTGTATTCAACTCTTTGAAAAATTCTTACTTTAGGAGGACAACAATGTCATGACATTAAACTCCTCGAATGTCGAAGCCATGAATAAACTCAAGCTATATATATAGAGACCCTTCAGGATCTCCCCTGACTGTTAGATCTAGACCATGGTCAACTCAATGTTGACCACTCCGGGAGCAAGGAGGAAATCACAACACGAACCTCCCGAACACCGAAGTTATGAAGTAACGAAGGCCGTCGATCCAGGTATTACGTGGACACACCTTAACCGTAGAATCAAAGGGCTTGGAAGGCTATCATTCCGGGGTGACGTGGCACGCTGACGTCACCCAGGGTGACATGGACCCTCGTTTGACGTGCCATGTGTCACATGGATTCCAACATTTCAAAAACCATATAGGCCCATTAACACGTGACACATGTCACCCACTGAAGGAGCCACATGGAGAGATGTCGCATTCCTTCAGGAGTTTAGAACTACGAGAGACTTTGGATGTTATAACATATGCTCCCAAAAGGGCCAAAGGCCGGAGCTACGTGGAAACAACTCGGGAGTTCAGGAATTCGGGACTCCAGAGGATTTTCATGCAGAAAGGAAAATGGACATTTAATGTCGAAGTGCCAAACGTCGAACTCCCCTACAACTTATGTGTCAAATGAAGATCAAATCCCATTGTTGGATTGGACGAGGGATGGAATTCCACCGTGGATATAGGATCTTGAGGATGGTATGGATGAGATGAAGCCACGTTGCCCTCAACTAATGAACACCAGAAGAACTTTGGGAAGCCATAACTTGCAACCTAGAGCTCAGATTTGAGCCTGGTAGTAGTCGTTAGAATTCTACGGGTGAGTATAAGAGGATGAAGACCTCAAACGGAGGATTCAAGATGTTTAAGGAAAGAAAAATTTTGATTCTCCATTCCTTAAAAATGTACTTAAGTGGTTGGGTGTGTTACAAATTGGTATCAAAGCATGAAAACAACACTTGGCCTGCTTGGGCTCATGCACGAGTCGTATAAAAATAGTAGTAGAGAAATTTTAGGGGTGACACCATGCCTTTCCCAATCCTAAGAGGCTTAGTTAAACCTTTACTGAAGAAAGGAATGAAGCCTTCTACTATTGATAGATGTTTTGGAAATATTCATTGTATGTTGCTAATGTTTCAAAATAAAGAAGATGACTTCACTTTGCAATTGTATGTGCTATTGTACAATCATAATATTAGGTTACCAAGGCTAAGATGAGTCTGTTGACAATATTACTGCTGAACGAAAATTATCTGCATGAGTTCCTTGAGTAGAAGGATGCAAATTAAAATTCAGTTGGGATTTTACCCAATGACATTGAATCATGCTAGTTTGTTGCAGAGGAATCCTACCATTTCTTTTTAGAAATCATGGCCAATTCTACATGAGAGAGATTATGCTGATGGACATTAATAGCAAGACTTGGATGCGAATCGATTGAAAGGATCCATAGCAGTTATAATTACTTCTCTAATGAAGGATTAAACCTTGTATATGTGTATGATCCCTCGCGATCAAGGGATTGATGGAAGTGGTAAGGTCAATTTACTTGACCCATAATGAAGGAAAATTGTTACTGAAATAACCCAGTAGGAAAGTAAAAAGGAACCCTATAGATTGAGAACAACCTTCACGAACGTAGAAGTGAAGTGACCAGAGGAAGTTCAAAATCTCATGGTTGTGCTAGGGGAGTGTGTATTCCTATTACCTTAAGGATTTGTCTATGCAAGAGGAATGAGTTTGGTGACCATTCTTTGAAAAGAGAGACCATGTGCAACTCTCGGGTTTCGAAGGGAATTGAGAATTTTTTTTTTGTTTCTGGGTACAGGAATTGATGGACAATGTTTTTCTAATCAAGATAATAAAAAAAGCTGTAGAAATATGGGGTGATTGAGTGATAAATCACAACATCCTCCTTTCTTGGTGGATAGGAAACTAATCTGCTAGAATTCCTGTGGGAGGAGGAGAGTGACCTTCGGCCCTGATTGTTGCTGAACATAAGGAAGAATTCTAGGTGTAATGGTTAAGACCGATTATGATCTAAAGGTAATCTAGAGTTCTGTATTAAAATACTTAGTAAGTAACATACTTCAAAGTTGTATTTGGGATTTAAGGAAATAGTCCAAATGTTATTAGACATTAAAATTTATTATAATAAGGTAAAATGGTTAATTAAATGTTGAACCTGAATGTGGTAAAGGAGGTGTTGGGGAACTTCTATATGCCCAATGGATCAGATTGACAACCAGTGGTGGATGGTATCCATATAGATATAGTTGGAACCTAGTGAGGGGAATATAGAAAAATATTTCCTTGATCGGAAGGTCTACTGATCAAGACCAGTTGGAAGCTAGATAAGCTGTTTTGTTACCTTGGGCATGGTTATAATTTCCCAGACTGTATTTATGAGTGGGAAATGTTTTCATGGAAGTTGAGGCAAGAGTGTTTTCTTGCTAGCTATTATCGTGTAGAAAGGGAAACATAGTTATGACCATGTCCGTTAAATTGCTAGGCGGATGTCATGTGAATGACTGCAAGTTCCCAACCGAGAGGGAAGATCAATGTTGAGTATCTCTATAGAGATTTTCATGAGAATGGTAGTAAGATACTTGGGAGAAGTATCTATAAGTTTGATATGTCCATGGAGGACATGGAAAAGGGTACAAGCAATGAGTTTTCACGATGAATGTTTAGCTATGTCTATATATGCTTGAGTGCATGAATTTGATGCAATGCGAGGCTGCTTGATATGGAGATTGATATTAAGACCAAGTAGATATGAAGGATATTAAATGTGAAAGTGATGCATATATATGATGCATGAGAATATGTATAATAAAATCACAATGTGATTTCCTAAATGAGTGAAATGTAAGGTAATAATTACACTTACTGAGATTGAATGAATACCATGGATGCATCGCCGACTCTATTATGGAGAGTCATGAAAGTTTGACTTTGAATGATAGCTTGAGGGGAATGTGTTCCATTTCCTCAGGAAGGGATATCATAAACATATGAAAGAGTAAATTAGAAAGGATTCTCTGTTGTCATGATAAAAGGAAACATGATTATGCCTTTGAGGATTGCATGATAAAAATTGTGAACAATCGTGAGTTAAATGATTTATGATTATGCATGTGGTTAAGTGCATCATGAATGAAACTTGACAAAACAAGAAATATGTGTGGATAAATAATCTGGAGGCATAACAAAGATGCATGTTTATATTCCTTATCGAATATTTGGCAAACAACTGAAGCTAACTCAAGGTTGAGGCCATCACATATAGTGAAGGATATGCAATAAGGATGTTGCATGCTGAAGGAGTTCCCTGTGGAGGAACTGTGTGAAGACTCTGTCGGGAGAACATAGTCACAACCTTAATAACTGTTGAGAATTGAGCAGTGGTATGCAAGCATATATATACATAATAATCCTAGATTACATTTTAAAACATCATGCATGAATGCAAGACTAACAAATAAATGTTGACCATTCTGATAACTGAATGGTAATGTACATAATGCATAGGTTCATGATTCATTATGAACAAAAAATTTGCTATTAAAGCATGCCGATGCATCCTAAGGGTTAGGGTGAGCCTAACCAAGAATGCTCAAGGAAAAGAGCAGGAATATCACAATAAGAAGTAGATTGCATAAACAAAGAAGGAGAAAAGGAGAAAAGGAGGAACACTTTTGTCATCCTAAGAACTCTGAATTGTTTAGTAGAGTTGTAAACTTCAGAAGAGAAGCTGTGGGAACAAATACAACTTGAAAGGGGAGAATGAAAAAATAAGCATATTTAAATGAATGGGATTGGTTAAGCCGTGATAAGTAAATTCATTGAGGCCTTGGAAAATAACCTGAAAGTCCAGGGTTGTGTAGAAGCAGTGGGACGAGAGAGTAGTTCCTTGACTCCTTCCTTGTTGGATATTGTATTTCTCTGGTATGAGAGATTGATTTACTAATAAAAGTAAATGTTTTGACATACTAGTGATGATGATTGTATGACTATAGAAACAATTGAGAATTGTTCGTGTTTCACTCATCGAAACATTAAAGATAATGCGATGAAGTGCATAAACATATGATAGGACATATCTGAAAAATGTTTTATTGATTTGAAGGCTATGATACACACATTTTTATCTACATGACGGCTAATATATTTGTGATGTATGTCATGTATAAGAAATGATTGGAGTTGTTGGGAAATGGAAACTGCTAATGGTAGATAACCTTTGATAAAGGATAAATGCAAGAAGGTTGTTGTTGGAAGATTGTTGAAAGGACTTTGGGAACCCCATGGAGCAATATTGATGAGGTAAAAATCAGAAAAAGGGTGCTAGAATCTAGAACATGTATTAAATTATTCATGCACGTGTGGCATAAGGTATGGAGGGATTTGGTAAAAATATCCTCTTAAGTATTTTAATTTCTTATTGATATGCGAATAATTTTGAGTGGCTATTGTATTCCATTGCTACCCAAGCAAGGTATGATTCAGGAAAGAAGAATCTGAATAATAGAGAGAGGGAGTCTATGCTAGTCCATGATGAGTTATAATCCTTGAAAGAAAATGCATGAGTAAGGAGTACCATGGGTACAATGACCAATCTAGGGAGATTGGGAATAAAGGTGCTCATAGTTAGCACATTGCATGGAATTTATTTGAGGAAATGCATGTTTGCATAAAGGGTAGACAATGGATTTTATAGTGAGGAAGGAGGACCTTCCAATATTTTACTCACATTGTATAGGTGTTAAAGAAAATCAAATTTGGGTGGTCATGAGTGTTGGAACCCTAGTTACTAATGAAGGAGAAATGCTTGGGTGCATTCAAGATAAACTTATAGTTTCGTATGTGCTGATTTGGGATCATGATCAACCTGTAGTAGGAAGTCTAGTCCTGCTGCAATAATGAACGAGAATGAATAAGCCATATGGTGAAGAGGTTGGTTAATCTCCAACACACAATGGCAAATTTCTTGTCATAAAGTGTGGAAAACTTGAAATAAATGCAAGGGTGCATTAGGTGTGAATGTGGCCATGAATATTGACACATTGATTAAAGACATTTGATATTTGAATTGCATTTGGAAAATTTAGTATGTTGAAAAGATGCATACGCAAATAATGATATTTCATTTTTATTTATATCCTTGAATAAATAGAAATAACTTGGTCTATTAGTATGCATAGTTTTGAAAATATAAAGTGCATGAAAACTAACAATTTGTTTGGCTGAGGAATGTTGAAGTTGCAGGAAGAAAAGGGTCTTGGATATGATAGTGTTATAAGCCCTAAGGAAGACCATTTTCCTTTTGAGAAAAAATGCGAGGAATGATATTTACTTTTTGAGCAAATGAATTTGATTGTTAGTATGCATAATTCTAAAATTATTTGTGAACCACTGCAAGTGTGCAATGAAAATATAGTGTGCATGAAAACTAACAATTTGTTTGGCTGAGGAATGTTGAAGTTGCAGGAAGAAAGGGTCTTGGATATGGCAGTGTTGTAAGCCATAAGGAAGACCAATTTCCTGTTGAGCCAGACTACTATGGGAAGAAAAATCCCATACTTGTGAATCTGGTTCCCGTGTGGAACAAATTTGAAAAACAAATTGTGGAATTTGGAAATATGTGGGTGACAAATTTGCAAGAAAATTTTGAATTTGAAATTGATGATAATATCTCATAATTTTTGTATACCTATGATACAGGTGAGACAAAAAAGATCTGTCTCAGGAGGACAGGTGAAGGCTGTTAAGATGGAAAGCATGAAAAAGGCTACTGATTGGGACATGAGAACCTTGTGGTAAGCCATGATCACCTAGAATATGTTTTGTTGTGGCAACACAAGCCAGAGGGATGCCTTAACAAAGCAAGTATGGGGGATGCCTCAAATGTAAGGATCAATGAAGTCTTTAGAACTCTTCATGTGTGAGAAATCCTTGGCAAGGCAAGATGGATCACCCGAGGGATTGTATAGCAGAGAAGGGGATGCTTGAGCCTAGGTCTGGAGGGTGAGTGACCGCAAGGAAGAGGAGACTTTGATAATTCTTATACATTATTGACTAGGATCATGCACACAATGGGTATGTCCAAGAAAAATAGTGAGCCTAGATAACAAGACAACCATGCAAATCCAAAGATTGCACAGATAAGTATTGTGCTAGATTATGAAAAATTTCCTCTTGAATTTTGCGCAACAATAAAATGTTTTCGCATGAAATTGTGATTAATATGCTTATTGTCTAGGATTATTGAAGGTAGGTGATGAAGATCAAGAGTCTGGAAAGGAGATGATCAAGGAAGAGGATCAATATTTCTAAAGCATCTGAATGAAAAAGGCATGACATGTGTTACTGAGAAATAACACAGAGTACAATGTTCCTTTTTAAGGGGGAGGGAATTATAACACCCCTGTTTCCCCTATCTTGTAATTGATCATTAATTATGATTACCATGCTATGGCATGGGAACAATGTAAATGTATTATTGTTTATATTGCTAAAAACTGACTGTGGGGGTGAAGCCTTGAAGTACTAGCCATGATATCACTAGAGTAAAGAGTGAGGAAACTGTGGAGAGGGTTCATTATGACAAAATGACCCTAAATTCCCTCCTTGCTAAAATAGTCAGCCTCATCTTGATCCCAAGGAGAGAACAGTTAATAAGAAAGGGATTGGTGGTTGAACAATCAACTACCCCTTTAAATGGAAGCATGGAGGGTTTGGCTGAGGAGGCAAAAAACTATCAACCCAAAGTACCACAGAGGGAAGTTTTTCCTACAGGCCCAGACTAACTCGAGTTTCCTTCTTATAGAAGAAACATGACAGGTTCAGAACTTTCCTAAAGAGGATAAAGGCGTGCAAGAATACAGACGAAGACAAACAAGAAGGAGACTCACCGAAGGGAATGCATGACATATATTTACAGAAGAAAAGAGGAAGAGAACATGTGGCTGTCCAACTGAGAAGAAGAACTTGAAGCTTGATAAGTTGTTCTGGTTACTAGATAGAAAAAGAGAAAGGATCTCTGAGAATTTGAAAAATACATGACTTGGGAAGAAGTTCGCGAGATTGATGGTGAGGGAGCATCTAATAAACATCCCAGAGACTGTGACAGAGAAAGAACCTCTGAGAAACCGTGAAGGTTCTCTAGTGATTTCATGGCTTGGCATGGGGGTGGCCAGAGTGTTAAGAATGAATGCCTCTGAGCCTATGGTTGGGTGGAGAGGCTAACACCCACATTCATTTGGTCGACTATCAATTGTAATAGATAAATGTTTCATTTACCTAATTCACTTAAATTGAAATGCATGTTTTGAATGTATGAGTTTACTTATCTTTGAGTTAATTGGGTAATGTTATGTTATCTACTTTCAGAGTTATATGCCTATGTGTGTATTTCATGGTTGAATGAATGAACCTTTGATGTTATATAAGTTTAAATTGTTTCTCTTTTTAAATTCTGGTGTAAGGAGTGCACATATGCTCGTATGAGTATAAAATCTCAGAAGAAAGAGAACACATCAAGCACTAGAGCCTAAGTATTGTAAAGCCGACGAAGCTCATGAAAGATGGCGAGATTTAATTCTTGAAAAGGAGGAGTTCCTATGTTTGAAGGAAGGGATACATTCAGGAGGAACCAATGCCTTTCACGATCGTTGGTTATGGATAAGAAGCACTAGTATTAACCCCTTGAGTATTTTGGACTTCACGAGTTTGGTGGATGCTGTGTGTTCGTCATAAAGGAGGCTAATTCTCCGAAGTCTTGGAGCTCAAAGTTAATCTGGGTTGTTGGTAGTATAGGGACACGTGGTCCTCAGATCAATGGTTATCTGAAAGCTTGGTTCTCTGGTGAAATTGAAATACGATCACAAGAGCATGTAAGTTTCACGAAGCTATGAAGGCCAGGGAAAATCCTGGCCATTGGCGTCAGGTGCACATGGTGATGAATCGAGTGTGGTTCGAAGTTCGACACTTCGAGAGATATGAGGAGTGTTGCACTTTGAGTCGAGAGATCCCGAAGTCTAAAGTAGATCTTGACTGCCCATTGTATAGTGCACGTGGACCGATGATCAGAATTCTCTGTGTGTTTAGAGTTTGGAACTCCAGAAGGAAGTGTGGTTCAAGGTGAGGAAATCTCCGAACGCCAAAGTTACAAAGTGATGTGAATCATTGATTTGAGAATACATTAGGATCCCTCTTTTCCATTGGATCTAGACTGTAGTCAACACTTCGACAAAGTCTTACTTCGGGAGGACGAAAATGTCATGACATTAAACTCCCTGAATGTCATAGTTGCAAATAAACGCGAAATGTAGATATAGAGACCCTTCTAGATATCCCCTGACTGTTAGATCTAGACCATGGTCAGCTCAACGTTGACCACTTCTGAAACAAGGAGGAAGTCACACCAAAAACTCCCCAAATACCGAAGTTACGAAGTAACAAAGGCCATTGATCCAGGGGTTACGTGGACACATCTTGACCGTAGCATCAAAGGACTTGGAAGGATATCAGTTTGAGGTGACGTGGCATGCTGAAGTCACCCAGGGTGACGTGGACCCCCTTTTGACGAGCCACATGTCACTTGTATTCCTGCATTTCGCAGAACCTATAGGCCCATTAACATGTGACATGTGTCACCCACTGAAGGAGCCACATTGAGAGATTCTGGGTTCCTTTGGAACTTCAAAAGTTTAGAACTCTGGGACACTTGGGATGTTAGAATATATGCTCCCAAAAGGGACGAAGGCCAGAGCTACATGGTGGCACCTCGGGAGTTCAGGATTTCAGGACTTCGGAGGATTTTCACGAAGAAAGGAAAAGGGGCGTTCAACGTCGAAGTGTAGAACACCAAACTCCCCTGCAACTTATGTGTCAAATGAAGATCAAATCCCCCTGTTTGATTGGAAAGTGGATGAAAATACACAGTGAATGTAGGAGCTTGAGGATGGTATGAATGAGATGGATCCACGTGGACAACATGTGGTCCTCAACCAATGAACACCCGAAGAACTTCAGGAAGCCATAACTTGCAACCCAGAGCTCGGATTTGAGATTGGTAACAGTCGTTAGAATGCTACGAGTGAGTATAAGAGGATGAATACCTCAGACATAGGATTCAAGATGTTTAAGGAAGTGAAATTTTGATGCCCCGTTCCTTAAAAAGGTACTTAAGGGGTTGGGTGTGTTACAATAGGATATGGTGTATTGCCTTTAATTTTGAGATTATAATTTATAAAACACTTTTGTATTTTCTCTATATTTCTCCACGATTTTCTAGAGACACTATAGCCCCAAAAATCACAACCATATAAAATAATAGAACTGATGAGAGCCTCAAAGAGAAGTTTATTCTTATCTCATACACAAAGGTTTGCTGATTTAGAATTGTTTTCAAGTCCATAATAAGATTTCCGCCCTCCATTTATCATTTTATCAATGTTATAGTTCTATTTATTATCTACGTGTATATCGGTGTCCACCCACCTTTTCCAACTCGCTCAAAACAATTTTCTGGCAATTTTGGCAATTTACTATTTTTAGCAGTTTTTAACTTCAGGGCCCATTTTGAACGCCTAAATGAAGGTTTTTCGGGAAAAATATTCTCAATGATAGCCAAAGGATCTGATTGATCCCACAAAATGAATCTCCTCGATGATACCTTTCCAACGAGCTATCATGCGCCCCAAATATAGATCGTATGCCAAAGTTACACCCCTGGGAAGTTGATACACCAAACTACCCAAAACGGGGTCCACAAAACTGTTGGCTTTTCATCTTCCGGGGTTAGGGTTTTGGATTTTTTTTATGATAAAAATTCCTTTGGAGCCTCATTTTAAAATCATCTTCTCACAAATGTGAGTAGCCGTCACATCTCTTCTCAGAGATAAGATGCCACCATTATAGCAAGTCTTTCACCTTGTATTTTACAATCTTTGTACATTTTCGCTCATTAATAGAAAATTGTGTATTACTATATATCTGTGTTTATGGTTGCATATATGATACATTTTTGTTATAATATTGGATATCTAAGATACCTCTGTACATTTCTTTATAATATCTCTGTTCTCATTTCGTGTCAAAAATAATCCAGATCAGTGGTATCGGAGTAGGCTGCTCTTGATCGTTTTTTTTTTTAGTGCATGTCCCCGACGATGTATGAGTATAAAAAGTTGGGTCTCGAGCTTGTCTACCTTGAATACAATCTCTCTCGCATGCGCAAGAAACCCTCCATGGCAGAAGAAAATAAAAATGAAGTAGCATACAATTCTATCAATCTATTGCTTGAGCAAGCTCTCACGCGACAGTGGGATGAAATGATGGAGAATTTTTCCCACATCCTTCAATGCCTTCCGATAGAAACATGTGCATATTCATCAAACAACCACATTGGAAGCATCTCTCCTTTAAAGGTACATGCTAATTTTTACATTCTTGTATTTGAAGGTCAGATAGATGCGGATGCCCTAGACAAATGGTTAAATCTGCTAGAAGGTTATTTCTTTGCTCACCATTTTTTCGACAAGGAAAATATCACCTTTGCACTCAAAGATCTCCCCCATGTCAAACATTGGTGGAAAAATTACTAGGAGCAAAGTTCCACAAAAGAGTCTAGAATATATGGGGCCGATCCCACTTGGGATTATTTTGTGGACACGGTAAAAGAAAAATATTACCCTGTTGGAAACTATGAGGACCAATATATCAGATGGGCCACACTGCGAAAAGAGAGGGGCCAAGCAGTTCTGAAGTTCACCAATACCTTCCATACCTTGCGCACCAAGCTTGGTATCAAAGACTCTGAACGACATTTGGTTCTGAAATACTATGGGGCTCTACATAGATACATCCAAACTAAAATGGATTTTTTGGACATCTCATCACTCGGTACTGCTTATCAATATGCTGTTAAAATTGAGCAGAAATTTAAGCACCAAAACAAATGGGAGTTCGGGTCTACAAATCCGCAACAACCAAAGTATGATAAAGACTATCCTAAAAAATAGTCTTCTGAAAACCAGTCCAAGACATAGGAAAATAAGGGTCACGAGAAGATGAAGAAGGACATCGAAAAATGGTGTGATTTCCACAAAATCCCCGGGAACAACACTGATGAATGTCTCTCAAAACATTCATTGGTGGCTGAAATCAAATATAAGGAGTTGAACCATGATTCAAAATCTGATTCAGAAAATAATGACAAAAGACAGATCATTGATGCAGACCCCACTGCTATTGTCGCGACCACAACAATTCAACTAGAAGAACCAACAGATCCTGAAGAGGGGGAACACCTTTTTCATTCAAATATGTGGGTGAAGGGGACGTCGCTGCATTTTATTGTTGATAGAAGAAGCCAAAAGAACCTCATCTCAGCAGAGGTCGTCAAACAGTTGGGATTGTCGACAACACCACACCCACAACCATACAACATAGGGTGGCTTCACTAGGGACGAGATCTTTGTGTCAGCCAACAATGTCAATTTTCATACAAAATCCAACCCTTTAAGGATGATGTATTATGTGATGTTTCTCCGTTGGATGTCTATGATGTTCTCTTGGGCCAACCATATATGTGAAAGCGTCATGCTATCTATGAGTCTCGACCCTATAGTGTCATTGTTACTCTGGGGGGTCATATCTACATGATACCAGATATGGTTCCGACTATTGTCCCACCTAAATAGTGCCGCAAGGTAGTATCTCAGACTACAAAATTTAGCTTCTTTAAAATTTTCTCAAAAGATGAACATAAGGATACTGCAACCACTACAACCTTGGCCCAAGCACATTCTATCCAACAGAAGCAGGTCGAAAAGACTGCAACAAAGCACAAAGATTCCTTCTACACACAGACATCTCATGTATCCAAACTGGTTAAAAAGGTCCAACCCTTCTAGCCACAGGTTTGTGACAACCTTCAAAAAGCTAAGCAACGCAACTTCTCCAACAATGCAAGCAACTCATCAAGATGCAGATTCAACAAACTCTTTTCCCTCTCCCCCGAGTACTCAACGAAATGGATACCATTTCTTCCTAAGGAGGGATGATTGATCCATGTGGATATCGGTGACCACCAACCTTTTCCAATTCGCTCAAAACAATTTTCTGGCAATTTTGGCAATTTACTATTTTTAGCAGTTTTTAATTTCTAGGGCCATTTTGAGGGCCTAAATGAAGGTTTTTTAGGATCGAGTTTCTTAATCATATGAAAAGTCTCTGATTGAGCCCCCAAAATGAATCTCCTCGACGATACCTTTCCAACGAGCTATCATGCACCCCAAATGAAGATCGTATGCCAAAGTTACGCTCCTGGGAAGTTGATACACCAAACTACCCAAAACGGGGTCCACAAAACTGTTGGCTTTTCATCTTCTAGGTTTAGGGTTTTGGATTTTATTTATGATAAAAAGAATTTGGAGCCTCATTTTAAAATCATCTTCTCACGGATGGGAGTAGCCGTCACATCTCTTCTCACAGATAAGCTGCCACCATTCTAGCGAGTCTTTCACTCTGTATTTTACAGTCTTTGTACATTTTCGCTCATGAACAAAACATTGTGTATTATTGTATATCCGTGTTTATGGTTGCATATCTGATACATTTTTGTTATAATATTGGATATCCGAGATATCTCTATACATTTATTTATTATATCTCTGCTCTCATTTTGTGCCAAAAATAATTTGGATCAAGTTAAGCTTGTGATGAAGATTGATTCCTAGATATTTTTGATGAGCCACAAAATTACCATCATTTGACATCTTCTTTTCCTTCTTTTTAACCCTTTATCATTTACCTATAACCCTGCCTTATCCATTTTAATTTTCGTATGTGGGATTTAGGCCTGAGGTGGGTTTCCAATTGCATTTCTTAATATTTCATTGGATTTCTTATTAAAATTAGGAGAAGTAGCTTGTTCTGTATTTACTTTTGAAGTGATAGCTCACGTGTGGACAATTTGTTACATGTTATTGCTTTAAAGGTTCACACATTCTTCAAATCATGGTCATTTCACATCCATTTCCACAAATTCAAAGTCATTAAAAGCTGATACAATTGCGGGGTTCCCATATTTTCAAATCAACCTGCTATAGAATCAGGCCTGTAGTGGCTTAGAACCGCTTAAATATATGGGTGTTCACAATAGGACTATTTGACCATGTATTCAAAGATTGAAACAATTTCCAGGTTCCTTAGGATATTCCATAAAGATTGCAAGGTGACATTTTTGACGATATATCAGAAAAAAAGGAAAATTAATAAAGATACCCTCAACATAAAGATAAATCAGAAATAAAGGGAATTACTATTAATACCTTCAACAATATATATCAGAATTAAAAGATTAAAATCAACATACTCAACACATAAAGGCACGAGGGGGCAACTTGCACATGGACCAATAGGATGTAACTATTCAGTTAAAGAATATTCCAAAAGGGGCCAACTTGCATGTGAACTAACATGTCATAACCATTCAATTAAAGACCAATTGAATCAATTGAAAGGAATCCACGCTTGATTGGTTGGGCATGGTGATCATTGAGAATAGGCAAATCATGAGAGACATGCATCAAATTAGTTTTATTTCTATTGTAAACCACTGGTACATTTTAAGGGTCTGTCGCTCCATTCCTGAAGCAGGCATGCTCCCTTTATTTGTATATATATGAGTGTGCCACTCATGGAGAGGTAGCTTAATGATTAGAGAGTATATACATACTCTATGTTGCTGCAAACTTCATCAATTTCAGATTTTTGATGAATAGATTGTTTCTGGTTATGTGCAATATTCTCCTATAAATTGCTGCCATGGTGGATTTGTAAGCCTAGGCACAGGTCGAGCCTCGAGGGGGCCCACTTGAGGTAAGGTTCTGTGTTGCTTTAATTTCTGCATATATAACTATTAATTATTAATTTTTAGATAACGATTAATTTATGTTACTTTCATTCCATTTCATTTTTATGCTGTAGCATGCCACAGGTTGAATAATGGCCAAATGTGCTATGCTGTAGAATGATGAGTAGAATATGCTAGGACTTGGATTTATGCATATTATTGATTTCCTTATCAATCTTTACTTATATTAACATCATAGGCCAAATATGGATATGCATCATTTATCTGTAGCAGCGTTTGGGATATCATTAATAAAACTGTGATTTGGGAACTATATGGTCTTCTAATCTAGTTCTAGTATACTAACCAAGCAATAGCTTCATTTATAGTGTTCTAGTGTGTGAGTTAAAATAGGTTATACATTTTCCTTTGTTTTGATTTTGTGTGCTACAAAAGCACTCTATTTGTGACCCCCTTAGGTGAACACACGAGGGAGTAGGGTTATGAGAGCTCAAAGATCTTACCCTAAGAGGTACCACCAATTGGGCTGGGGATTGAAAGTACCATGAATCCATTTTTATGCTTTCTTTTGATTTATGCATGATCTAGTTTAGCCGATTTATTTTAGTAGTTTTGGTAAAAAGTACTTTTTTCTGTGTATACTGTAGTGGGTGCCTCACAAGTACAAATTGAACCCCGGGTTGACAAATTAAGTGAAAGAGTGTAAATTGACACCAAATAATTGGGAATCATATTTACACCTGGTCAATTTGTATGAAGTCACTTTGTCCAAGTTGTTGTAGCCATACATGGAATTAGCTTTAGTGATATTTTTGGATTTAATCATCATAAATTTCATTTTGTTAGTGTTAACAACCATGCCTGTACTAGAGAGAAATCATTGATTTTTAATTGCTTGTCGAGATCATAGAACTCCTAGACATAAGAACAAAATCATAGGTGCAAAGAAGAAGGATGATGACTATACTAACTAGGGTCAGACTAACACAATAAAATGGTTGAGTCCAAATAAATAACATAACTACTTTGTATAAAATAATATACCTCATTATATAAAATCATATACTTATAATATATATTCTACATCTACACTTATAATAAAATCAATTGTTCACATTTTTTATATATTTAAATTTATCTGTTAACAAGACTAAAACTTAAATCACTCTTCAAAGTGATTAATTAACATTGACTAAATTACCTTAAAAAAATTATACTTTAAAAAATCTTTAAAATCTAATCCAATCCTCTCTATAAATATTATACTTAAAAAAATCCCATATAACAAAAAATCCCATATAACAAAAGTAAAATCTAATCCACTCCATAAATACTATACTTAAAAAATTCTCATATAATAATAATAATAATTTATTTTTAAGATCACGATTAATCATAAGATTGAAATTATAAATATAAATTAGAAAAAAACAATATATTTAAAAAGATCTTTTTAGTAAATTTTGTTAATTAAAATTGAGAAATAAATTATAAAATTTAATATTAAATAAATATTATATATATATATATATAAAATTGTTAAATGCATTAGTTGAAGTGTAGATGATAGTGAAGCAAATGAATGCAGATGGCTCGAGAGATGATAATTTAATGAAATCCATTGAATGATTTTGTTTCTTTCGTACGACCCGAGGTAAAAAAAAACTTATTTCGTTCAAAATTCAATGATGCACTGCAGTGTATTGATAAAATATTATTAGTCCCTGCTGTAGGCATACAATGTATTGATAAGATATTATTAGTCCCTGCCATAGGCATAGAGGGACTATAGCGATCGATAAATCGTTGACTTGGTATTAGATTGTGCATTGACCAGAAATATTTCCATATTGTGTATTGTTGGAACAAGGGAAGTGAAAACATCGATTTTATATTATAAAAAGTATCATGTTTGTCAAGATCTGATTGGACAAAGGATTGGAGGTCTTATTTCCTCTTTTGCTATTCCCAATGTTAAATATGTTGCCATATCCAAAGTATTTGGTAGTATATGGTATTTTTGAATCATATATTTTATTATGCATTGGTCGAAGGTGGATTAATGAAAGCATTAGTTCGAATGTTTCCCTTAGCATTTTCTGCTGGGTAGAATACATTCTCTACCATATTGCTATGTGTGATTTTTTCTTTATTGTTGCGTGCTTCGAGAGAACAGGCCTGCCATGCTGCATATTTTCTTAAATGCTTGCACAGGCCTATGCCGTTCGAGGGTCTTGACAGTCTTAACTGTTTACCTAACAACTCTGGCAGTCTTAAATGTTTATTGTACAGATGCATTGCAATACAATTTCATTCATGGTTGACATCACTGCTCGAGTGCTCGATCCTTGTTCGCTGCTTCATTCCATGATTCGGGTTCTTGTTTGATTCAACTTTGCAAAGTTGAGGTCCCACACTTGCAGTTCGAGCTCTTCATGGTTGTTCATTGGTTTTTTGTTCTTCAACTTTGCAAGCTGTTGGACCTGTTCTTGCGGTTTGTAGTTTTTTTGGGGCTGAGCTCTTGTCATCCTTTGTTGATGGGTAAGTTTCTCTGTTCTTGTTGTTTTCCAATGGTGGGAGTTACTGCCTCCAAATTATTTTGCAGACCATCTTTGCCTGTGCTCTTATTTTCTGTTCCTGGAAACCATGCGTCTTCATATGCTGGCTATCGCGAGCACAGGTTTTCCAAAAATTGCAATGCGGAGGGGTTTACGAAAAGTAGTTGGGAGCTATCAGAAGAGGGAACCATCAAGCGAGGTGTAGATACAGGGTATTCTTTTATTCCGTGGGTCGAAAAACTGCGTCTACCTGATCTTTTTCTGCTAAGTAAAGTTATGGTTTTATTTATTTGTGTTCTTTCTTCTGTTTGGTTCAATTTCCAATGTCAGTCTGTTTTCTTCTCATTTGGTATGGGGAATAGGGTGGATTCAAGTTGAGAAGAAGAAGGTTGAAAGATACATACGGGGATTGGTGCGCTATTTTGCTTTCCTTTTATTTTTTCCCCTGCTTTTCTCTGTTTTGATAGAAACTAAAATTACGTAGCAAACAACTTGAAAATGACAGTTGAAGAGATGAAAGAAGTAATAGATGTTGAGTCGTATGAAATAGATACACAATCCATTATACATGACAACATTGATGTGGTTTTTCATAACAATGGGATTTTTAGATTGGATGCATTCTCGTATACTGTTGGGGATTGCCTTTTCGATATATTCCAGGTTCTATTGCATTTCTGGTATTCGTCTACTGAGCTGCGCAATGGATTGATAGATTTTTTTTGACCTGTTTTAAAAATGGCGATGCTGAGGCTTTGAAGTCCTATGCATACGATCTGGAATCTGATTTTCTTCGGCAGTTGCATGGAATACATGACGTCACTACATATTTTTCAAAGATGCGGTTGTATGCATATCCAGTTCTACCTGCACAACAGAGGGGACTTTGGGGAGATACATTTTGTATATGGTGGCTGTCTAATTGGCTGAATATATCAGTTGGCATATGGTCATTGACAAGAAAAACAAGGTATCTACTATTCAACAAAACTGCATCTGACAATCCATATTGCATCTTGTTCCATGATTCCAATGCCCTCATTGGCAATTATGAACCAGTGCTGTACAAAAAAATGTCCATATGAAATATAGAAGGTCATCATATTTACTTGTCCGTTATTTGCAAAGAC
Organism: Picea engelmannii; assembly: GCA_009831015.1. Taxonomy (NCBI): domain Eukaryota; kingdom Viridiplantae; phylum Streptophyta; class Pinopsida; order Pinales; family Pinaceae; genus Picea; species Picea engelmannii. Next base: position 23,352 of record ML795857.1, read on the forward strand.
CTTCAATTGCAATGGAAATGGATTTTGCATGGCATAGATTGCCATGGTTTACAGCTGGCAACAAATGTTGTGTCTTGCTGTGGAGATAGTATGTTCAATTCAATTTGTTGTTTGGTGGCAGCAGAGTTCGATGTTCAGTCGCTGCGGCCTTACACTGTACAGTCCTTCTGCAATGCGATTATAAGCGACAACCAACAGGCTTTTAGGTGCTTGCATCAACACCTTTGCTCATATCTCGTAGAAAATATGCCGACAGTTGGAAGTTGGTACGAATACCTTTTGAACATGGCACTCTATATGAAAAAGGGAATATGGAGGGTTGCAGATTTTGTTTGCAATGGTTGTCCATGATATTTAGGGTGAATATCTAGGTCTAGTCTCCCTTACCAGATGGCATTGCCCATTCCTAGGTTACCGTTTCAAATCACGATCGAACGATTGACATCCTCTCGTTGAAAACAGATACAACACATATCCATTATGAACCTTTTCTTGGACATATCAGTAGTTCAGGGTTGACTATCCATGCCACCCAAATGACATCGAATCTGCATACACGTGGAATGCTTTTTAGTGAAAACTAAACTCCTCCCAGTTGCGATATGGGCAGACAGGGATTGAACAAAAAAAACATGTGTAAAATTATGACAGTTTTGACGAGGCCATAAAGGGATTAAACAAAAAACGTAGAATAAGTTATCACAATTTGAAAAAAATTATTCGTCAAATTCATCCGACTTGTGATAAGGCCATAGAGGCCTTGAACAAAAAATGTAAAGTAGTTTCTAAGAAGCTGGGTGAGAGTGAAATTCATCCCAATTGCCACCAACTCATCCTGCCCTTGGGCAAGAAACCTAGAGTAAGTTACCACAACTTGAAAAAGGTCATGCAAGAGAGAAAAAATACATTGCTACACTTCCTTTTAGAGAGAAACTCACATATCACAATGCAAAGAAATTTGTTCGTGCATAACAAAACATAAATAGGTGAGATCACATATCCCACAATGGTCATGCAACTATGCTAGTTCGTGGTCTACAAGAAACACCATGCAATAGTACCAATGAAAAACAGGAAACAGTTTGTACCCATACTTCCTTGCGAAAGAAAAATGCAAGACAAACCTACATGAAACAAATGAAAGACACTCCTTCCATTGCATGTACAATTTGTGAACAATTGAATTTTTCAAAAAATAGTAAGTCTTTCATGCCTGATTTGCAAGAAGAATACCTTTGGTTGACAGTGCACGATAAACCATTTTCCTATGGGAAAGTTTGTCTTCCATGCAAATGATCGGTTGAAAATGGAAAACTGCCACAGTTTGCAACCCCTGAGCGAATAAGATGTAATACACCACTAGAATATGTAAGTGCACTTACGAAATTTGAGGAGATATTTGTGTCTCTGTGAATTGCATTTGATCAAATCAGACCTTGGGGCTATAAACAACCCCATATGGGATTAACAGGGTCAATTATTAGTGTGCATGTTCAGTTAGATGTTGTTCAAAAAGCGTTGCCACAATTCATTAACAATAAAATTACAATCGTTGTGGCTCTGGAAAGAGGACTACGATACAAAAATGCGTATCAGACAGACAATGTACGTGTGCATGCTGTAATGAAAGAATTAAAGGAATTGTGTTCCAGGGCCTTGTACAAAGCAGAGAACATTTGTACAAATGGCAACTGGAACAATGTTCTCACAAAAGAACATGCCAACTCTACAGAAACTCTAAAAAATCCTAGTGATTTTGATACAGGTGATGAATCAGAGAATGAAACACCTGCTGAAACATTGGTGCATGGATTCACTGATTCATAGTGCATTCGTGACTTGCAAGACAAAATTGTCAAAATTGCACCTAGCGAGGGGCAATGTCCACTTGGAATATTCAAGGACAAATTCACTGAGGAAATGAACTTTCCAACACTCTTGTATGGAGATCCACATGGAACTGATATTACAAAACGATTTAGTTGTCATAAAATAGTCCGATGGGCGCTGCTACATTCAAGCGGTTGCTTCTCCTGTCACATAACAAATTTGTTTTTCAAAACAATGAGCATAATAATAGAGCAAGTTTTGTCCTTCATGTGGGTCCGAATAAGAAAAGGCCAGCTACATTGAAGAAAGTTGTTGGCCAAGGATGTGAAGTACAAAGTAAACCTAGAAAAAATTATGAAATCTAATATTGGATACATAGATTTCAAGAACATCCGCACCTCTCCTAACTATTTGCAACAAAACAAAAAAAATGTTTTTGCAATGATCCGACAATTGGGTCCGCCAAAATTTTTCATCACATTTACAAGTGTAGAGCATTGCTGGGATCCATTGGTGGTTGTCGTATCTGATCTGCATAGGAACAAGAAACTTAAAAAAGGAACTGATACATTGGAAAATAACGACATTGAATACCTCATAAGAAAAGACCCGGTGACATGTACTCGATACTATAGACATAGAATAAATGCTTTGAGACAATTGATATGCCATGATGAAACATTTTTTGGAAAAATATCGGACTACTTTTTTGTGACTGAATTCTAGAATAGGGGAAATGAACATGACCACACACTATTGTGGATAGAGGGTGCACTGGTCTATGGATCTGATAACAATTCAGAGATCGAACAATTTGTGGATAAATACATAACATGCAACACAGATCATTTGGATCCAGAACTTGCAAAAGTCCATAGACATTACCATACAAGAAGTTGTAGAAAACGAAAAAAACTCACATTGTAGATACAACTTTCCCATGCCGCTAATGAGAGCTACAAGAATCATAGAGCCAATTAGTTTAGAGAACAATGTTGTTGTTGAGAAATATAAATCCTTGTTCTCATTTCTAGAACAAGGAGGATTTGACGAAATGGTGAGCTTTGATGCCTTCTTGACATAGATAAATCTATCAAAGATGAGTACATCCAAGCCATACAATGTATGCTTAGGCAACCAACACTTTTCCTTATACGTAAACTTTCCCATATTTGGAACAACAATTTCTCCAAGGACATGCCAGTTATGTGGAAAGAAAATACAGATGCGCAGTACGTGATGAATGCATATGTTGCAACACCATATTGTACCTTGTATATGACGAAGATTGACAAATCTATGACAAGTGCATTCAGAAAAATACACAAAGAACATGAAAGAAGTCATATTGATGCGATAAAAATGATACTGACACTTGGAAATACATTGCTTAAAGTTCAACAAATGTCTGCTTAACAAGCAATTCACATTGCCCTTTCCTTGCCCCTCACTTGTAGTTCAAGAAAATGTGTCTTCATAAACACATCTCCACCTGAAAAACACACATTTGTGCTTAAACCACCGGTTTTGCTGCAACAAGAGTCTGACAATTCAGAGGATGTGGTATGGTACTCTATTATTGATTATTACACCCAACTTCCATCTCCTATTAGGCATATCTGCTTCACAGAATTTGTATCACTTTACAAAAAAAATGGTACACCCATATCAAAAAGAAAAAACCCTCTGTGATATGGTTTGTCAAATACAATAAACATTGTGACTATGCAAACTATTGTAGAGAAAAACTGTTGCTGTACGTTCCGTTCGATGAAAACGAAGAGACATTAATATATAACTTCTCTACATGGGAGGCTATGTATGTTGTGTTTGAGACTATAGTGCACATCAATGAAGCTAGATTTACCTACAATGTTAATCCAACATGGGGCGATCTAGAAGTTGCACTTAATGACCTAGAAAACCCTGACGATCATGATGAGACATTTAGAAACCCAAAAACAACTAGAACTCCTTCCGAGTCCTATGACTTACAAGCGGATTTGCCTTGTCCTCCAACGGTTGGAAGTGAAAAACATATCAATCTTGGTTTTCAAGTTACAAAACATCATTTCCTAATTGAAAATAATGAATACCACAGAAAAAGATGCCTGTTGAATCACAAACAACAAACAATTCTAAAGGACATTGCTCTTAAAAAATGCTTGAACATGAACAGTCCTGTGCATGTGTTCCTTACAGGTGGAGCAGGAACATGTAAGACATTCACAACGAAAGCATTGTTCCAAATGCTTATAAGAATCTATGATTCAAACAATTCCTCCGATCCTATGAAACGAAAGGGCCTAATAGTTGCGCACGCAGAAGCTGCATACAATGCTGGTGGAACAATAGTCCCCTCTGCATTTTTAATGCCTTTTAACAAGTTACAGTTTCTTCCACTTAGAAAAGAAATGTTTGATACATTATCTAAGCTTTATGAGGAACTCCAACTTGTCTTTATAGGTGAAGCATCTTTGATTGGGATTTAGTTCTTGTACTCCATTGACAACCGACTAAGAAGAATAAAACATGTGCAGACAAAATACTTTGGAAACATTGGCATGATATTCTGTGGGGATCTTTACCAGGCACAACCCATCCAAGATTATTTGATATTTGAACAACCTACTATTAACATGGAAACAATCACCTATGACTTATGGAGAGACAATATTAAAT
>ML795857.1:27963-38930 GCA_009831015.1 Picea engelmannii
AATATGGATTCCCTGGGGAGCAGGGCACATAAGTTGCTCCTGCTTCTGCAGACGGATTTAAAAAATGAAGAAATTTTCTATGTGCACACGGTCATCCCTTTTTCCTTTCATGTCAACAACATTCTAGAGACGAGAAGAAGACAACATGATCTCCCGTCCAAAAAATGGCTCACTCAATTAGAAGCACGCTGGAAAGAGAAAGTGAAGAATCTGTATCTCATCGTCCAATCATGTGAGAAAGCAATATCAAAGTAAGAAACATTATTCACAAACCTCATCGAAATAGACTTAGTAGGAAATACAAACGGCTTCCAGGATCCCAGCTTAATCCTCAACTCGCTGGCGTTAACCAAGCAAGATTTCGATAAACAAGTTGATAATTTGAAGGCCTTGTCTTTAGATTTTTTTTACAGGATTGTTGAATATCATGAAGAAGAGATGTACAACTGGCTAGTTCGGTATTCGGTACAGAATGTAGAAATTGATGAAGCTCTCTGTAAACTTTCAATTGATCTAATGGAATTATAAAATGAAGTTTTCAACATTCAAATCCGTAATGACATCAATGCAGCCCCCTTGTGAAGCTATATTGAAGAGAACTTGAAGTGGGTCACTGACAAAATCCAATAGGCAAATGCATTAATCCTCTGTTTATCAATCCAGTTATTCAAGCAAGCTGCCCATAAAAACCAGCAGGGAAAGGCATGACCAAGCAAATACCAAAATTACTTATACGTACCATCCCTGTAAGTGTATAACTATAATCTTTTTGTTTATCAATCCAATTATTCCAAAATTTTTGAGTAGAAATCTATAGCCAAAAACTGATCTTCCCATTTCTACTTTTCAGGTATTACATTCTACCGTGTCCAACTTCTTTCCACAGTCCTATTTCTTGTACATATTTCTATTATGGTCTGTGGGAGCCCCAATCCCAGTCTATATGAAAAACACAATTACATTTCCAGGGATATGTAACAAACTATTATTTTTTTCATATATTCCAAATACAACTATTCTTTTGTCTCCTTATATATTTATGTGTTCCTAGATTTTTACCTTCAACTATGTTAAATGTGAACTCATTCTGTTTATTTTATCTCAATTCTCTTTTTTTCTTATGCATTTTTTCTCCGTCCTGGTCATTTTCAAAATAAAGTATGACATAAATGACTCACTCAAATTTGAGATATCATATTTCACACATATATGTATATGTTTCTTTAAATTTCCAGGAATATGTAACACGTTTCATTTTTTTTTCTATATAAATGACCTAAAATTCCGTTCACTACTTTTTTTGTACTCAAATGTATAGAGAGTATGCCATTTCTTTCATCTTTACCACATGTCCTTCATAATTTTGCCAGAAAGACCCTTAAAATTAAAATAGTCCACAAATTTGCTCGTCAATTTGTATATCATGGAAATGTGGATGCTCTTTGTAGGCCATGGAACAACACACGCCCAATTTTCAGCACACTAGCTCGGCAACCCGCGATCCAAAAATTGCCTAGGTATGGAATCAGGGCTCCGTGTAAGTATGGAATGAGGGATCCGTGCATGCTCTATAAAATCTCATCCCCATACTTTATAAAAGTACATATTTCGTATGTATAAAAGTAAATATCTACTTTAAAAAATAACGTTTTTTGCTATGTATAGTGTATGCTCTCCAGGAACCTATAATTTGATACATTTCAATTTATTCTATCCAGAAGCCCCTGTTTTAAAGAAAACTAATTCATAAATTCTATTTATTTGGACCTCTTGTCCACCGCCCTATGCAACAAACATTGGTACTATATTTTTTGTACATTTGTCCACCATTGTATGTAAAACCTATGTAAAGAAAATTAATTCGCAAATGATAAAATAGTCTGCAAGCTCACTTCTCAATTTGTATATCACGTAACTTTGGCTTCTCTTTGTAGTCCATGGAACAACCGAGGCTCAATTTCAAGCCCGCCAGCCCGAGAACCTGCGATCCAAAAATTGCCAAAGTATGGAATCAGGCCTCCGTGCAAGTATGGAATGAGGGCTCTGTCCTTGCTATATAAAATCTCATCCCCATACTTTCTAAAAGTACATATTTTGTATGTATAAAAGTAAATATCTACTTAAAAAAATTACGTATTTTCTATGTATAGTTTATGGTCTCCAGGAACCTATAATTTCATAAATTTCAATTTCTTGTGTCGAGGAGCCCCTGTTTCAAAGAAAACTAATTCGGGAATGCTATTTATTTGGTCCTTTTGTCCATCACCCTATGTAACAGACCTTGGTACTATACTTTTTCCCCTTTTTCCCACCACCGTATGTAAAACCTATGTAAAGAAAATTTTGTAAAATTACATAGTCAGGAATGCTATTTTTTTTTTTTGTCAACAAACCTATGTAACATACATTACCACTATTTTTTACAATTGAAATAGTCCGATCTCTGCTTGTCAATTTGTATATCGCAAAACTGTGGGTATTATTTGTAGGCCACAGAACAACAGAGGCCCAATGCTATATTTTTTGGACACGATGCGCTTAAAATTCTAATAGTCCAAAAGTTCGATTGTCAGTTTGTATATCGCGAAACTATTAGTGCTTTTTGTAGGGCACGGAAGAACATAAGCCCAAATTTCAGCCCGACATCCCAAGAACCCGCCATCCAAAAAATCGCTAAGTATGGAATAAGGGCTCCGCTTTGTAAAATTACATATTCTGTATGTATAAATTAAGCTGTCCAGGAACCTTTCATTTCATAAATTTCAATTTCTATTGTGTCCACGATCCCTTCTTTTAAATAAAACTAAGTCAGGAATGCTAATTTTTTTTGTGTTTTTTATCAACAAACCTATGGAACAGACATTACCACTATTTTTTACAATTCAAATAGTCCGAACTCCAATTTTCAATTTGTATATCGTGGAACTCTGGGTATTCTTTGTAGGCCACGAAACAATAGACGCCTATTTTTCAGCCTGCCAACCCAAGAACCCGCGATGCAAAAAACTTGCTAAGTATGAATTCAGGGCTCCATGCATACTCTATAAAATGTCATCCCCATACTCTATAAAAGTACATATTTCATATGTATAAAAGTAAATAGCTTTCATTTCATAAATTTCAATTTCTATTGTGTCCATGATCCCTTCTTTTAAAGAAAACTAAGTCATGAATGCTAATTTTTTTTTGTTTTTTGTCAACAAACCTAAGCTGCAGAGCAATGATACATACATGATGTTTTGTCTGAGTTTCCTCCCTGTAGTCCGAACTCCGCTTGTCAATTTGTATATCACGAAAATTTGGGTATTCTTTGTAGGCCACATAACAACAAACACCCATTTTTTAGCCCACCAACCCGAGAACCCACGATGCAAAAAATGGCTAAGTATGAATTCAGGGCTCCGTGCATACTCTATAAAATGTCATCCCCATACTCTATAAAATGTCATCCCCATACTCTATAAAAGTAAACACCTTTCATTTCATAAATTTCAATTTCTATTGTGTCCACGATCCCTTCTTTTAAAGAAAACTAAGTCAGGAACGCTAATTTTTTTTTGTTTTTTGTTAACAAACCTATGTAACAGACATTACCACTATTTTTTTCATTTTTTTCTCATGTACCCATGTACATCAATTTCCTGCCCACGTGTCTGTACTCCATCGCATTTATTCCCTTTCCCGTGGATGGGTTGCTAGTAGAGCACACGCGTTGAGCGGAGCAGCTAGGACCAAACCTTCATGGCACTGGCCACGTGACGACCGTGTGCCACTCCCTCCCACCTGCCTCATGAATTTAAGTTCATCTCGCTCGAGGAAAGGCACCATTACTCTAAGTGCCCCCTGCTCTGCCTTCGCATCCTTTCGACGGACCAACACCCTCGCTGGGCCTTTACTCTGTGCGTGCAACCATTTATGGAACCTCACCAGCTCCCCAACCTATTTCAATTACTCCAGTGGCTCCATATGGCTCATTCTTTCCTGGTTTTTCTTCTCAGAGCTCAACCTCTTGCCCAACTTTTCCCTGCTCTTCTTTTGTCCTCTCCTGCTCTATTCCTGGTGCATTTTCTTTCTCCCACTATCCCAAATATGCCCCGACTATGAGGGAAGTCGAAACACAGGCTAGCCTGGCAACCAAACCGACCCCGCCTGGTCCTCCATCCCCCGCCTGCTCCCTCCCTGTTATCCTCCTCCTCTTCGACCACCTCGTCCTCCTCCCTGGCGCAGTCGTCTCAAATTCCCGCTTCTCTCCCGCCCCTTGCTGCGTCCCTTGACAACAAAATGGAGGGGCTAGACTTCTCAGGGGCCTCACTGGACTACAACCCAAGACCTTTAGGGAATTCAACATCTATTTCACACCCAAGCCCTTTGGCTCCTCCCAACTCTCCGACCACCCAGTCGCTTTAGGACCAGCCTTACGACACCCAATTTCAGCCTAATGGTCTGGAAGCCAGCTAAAATTCGCGATGGAAACGCTAACCCAGAATGCGAGTGACAAACAAACCTTTCACTGGTGCAGAGTCTGGTATTTGACCTGCATCGGAACATGGACGACCTATGGTTTTTCCTATAGACCCTGGACGACAAAGCCTCTCAACTCCTGTAGTTTCTCTCCGCGTTACAGGGTGCTCATCACCTCCTAGTAGAGGCATCCCAAGCAGCAACAACCCAACCAACAACAACCTCGGCACTAGTGTTGGCAATGGAAAATTTGTTCCATGCAGAGGCATACCGTGAGGATTAGAGGCTTCCATCATGCCCGGAGGATGTCCAGAAGGAAGAGCACGTGCCATCACAGACCGAGGATTCCATGCACTTGGACTAGACATTGGTTGAGGAGGATCCACCTCCTCCTGGGGACACGACATTTCTCGCTTTCTGCATGGACGTGTCCCCGCACTACAACCCATACCGATGATGTGTCTATTGTTTTTGTCTATTGGTTTTTCATGTGCATGACAACCTTTCATGCATTTCTTCGTGGTTATTATAATTATGCTGTCTACACTTTCCACAGTTGTAACGACCACCATTAGGGGCCATAATTTTGAACTCTTTTTGCGTCAGTAATAGTTTAAACTTCAGGTATGAAGTGGTTCGATTGGCTGAGCTAGTTTCCCCTCAGGGAAACTCAATATTTACAACTTGAAACCATGGAAATTCTATGTACTCCTTCATTTTGATAGACTTTTATACAATCTTACTTATAAAAAAAAAATATTGAATAAAATTTAAATAATTGTTTATACTATTCATTAGGTAAAACATGTCATAGCATTATATAAATTACTATAAATCTCTGTACAATGTTATAATATTCTATAAATTGCAGTCTCATTTTTATGACATAATTTTTCGGTGCAAAATGTATATAACATAAGTCTTATGTGCAAAATCTATATCACGTAACACGCTGGACATGAAAAGTATGAACCCACGACTCTGCCAACCTGCAACTCCGTAATTGTTCGGTGAAAAATGTATCAAGTTTAATAGCATTATACAAATTACTATAAATCTTGGTACAATGTTATAATTTTCTATAAATTACTGTCTCATGTATATGATGGAATTGTTGGGTGCAAAATGTATATCATGAAAGTGTTGGGCTATATATTCATCACACGAGCTCCTTCAAATTGAAATAGTCTGCAAGTTTGATTCTCAATTTGTATATCGTAGAACTGTCGGTGCTATTTGTAGGACACAAAACAACAAAAGCTTGATTTTCAGGTCCCCAACCCGAGAACCCGGGATCCAAAAACTGGCTAAGTCGTATAGTTTATGGTCTCTAGGAACCTATAATTTCATAAATTTCAATTTCCTGTGTCGAGGAGCCCCTGTTTTAAAGAAACCTAATTTGGAAATGCTATTTATTTGGTCCTTTTGTCCACCACCCTATGTAATAGACATTGGTACTATACTTTTTGCCCTTTTTTCCACCAACGTATGTAAAACCTATGTAAAGAAAACTAATTGGTGAATGTTGAAATTTTTGGACATGAGCTCCTTAAAATTCAAATAGTCCACAAGCCTGATTCTCAATTTATATATCGCGGAACTGCCGATGCTATTTGTAGGAAACTAATTGGCGAATGCTGAATTTTTTGGATACGCTCCTTAAAATTCAAATAGTCCGCAAGTCCGATTCTCAATTTGTATATCGTGGAACTACCAATGATATTTGTAGGACACAAAACAAAAAAAGACCGATTTTCAGGTCCCCAGCGCGAGAACCCGCGATCCAAAAAATGGCTAAGTCAAGAACCTACTTTTTTAAAGAAAACTAATTCGGGAATACTATTTTTTTCATACTTTTATCCACCAGCCTATGTAACAGACATCAATACTATTTTTTTTGTTTTTTTTCCACCAACATATGTTAAAAGGAAAACCAATTCGGGAATCCCCTTCAAATTCAAGTAGTCCGCAAGTCTGATTGTCAATTTGTATATCGCGGAACTCTAGGTGTTATTTGTAGCCCACAGAACACCAAAAACCCGATTTTCAGCCCGCCAGACCGAGAACCCGCCATCCAAAAATTCAAATAGTCCGTAAGGCTGCTTCTCAATTTTTATATTGCCGAACTCTCGGTGCTATTTTTAGGGCACGGAACATCGGAATCCCAATTTTCAGCCCACTACCCCGACAACCCGGAATGAAGCAAATTCAAATAGTCCGCAAGACCGCTTGTCAATTTGTATATCACAGAACTCTCGGTGCTATTTGTAGGGCACAGAACAACATAAGCCCAATTTTCAGCCCGCCAGCCCGAGAACCTGTGATCCAAAAATTCAAATAGTCCGCAAGACCAGGTCTCAATTTGTATTTTGCGGAACTCTCGGTGCTATTTGTAGGACACAGAACAACATAAGCCCAATTTTCAACGCACCACCTCGACAACCCGAAATGAAGCTTCTGTCCATGCTCTATATATCTACTTAATCAAATTACATATTTGATATGTATAATTTCTCATGTCCACGAACCTATAATTTCATATATTTCAATTTCTTCTGTCCAAGAGCCCTTCTTTTAAAGAAAACTAATTCGGTATTTCTAGTCTTTTTATGCTTTCGTCCACGAACCTATGTTACATACGTTGACCCTTAAATCTCAAATAGTCCACATGCCCGATTGTCAATTTCTATGTCACGGAACTCTGGGTGCTATTTGTAGCACACAGAACAACATAAGCCCAACTTTCAGCCTGCTAGCCTGACAACCCCCATGCTCTATATATCTAGTTAATCAAATTACATATTTTGTATCCAATAACCCTTCTTTGTAACATACGTACGCCCTTAAATTTAAAATAGTCCACAACTCCAATTGTCAATTTCTATGTTGCAGAACTCTGGGTGCTATTTATAGGCCACAGAACAACAGAGCCCGATTTTCAGTGCACCAGCTCGAGAACCCGCGATACAAAAAAATGACAAGCATGGAATCTCTTTCCCATACTTTATAAAAGTACATATTTCGTATCTATAAAAGTAAATATCTACTTTAGAAAATTACAAATTTCGTATGTATAATTTATGCTGTCCACGAACCTATAACTTGATAAATTTCAATTCCTTTTGTATCCACCAGCTCTTGTTTTAAAGAAAACTAATTCACGAATGCTATTTCTTTTGTGCTTCCATGTACTTCAACTTCCTTCCCACGTGTCTATACTCGGTCGCATTTATTCCCATTCCTACTTGGCAGGGACTACGCTGCCATGCAACACTTGTTAAAAATTGAATTCAGATATATACATTTGATGATGCTTGGACAAAAATACCGATCATTCTTTTAATATTTTATTTTCATCTTGCGGAGATCCAAAGTAACACATTTTTTTTTTTTTTTTTTTATATCATCCACCCTCACACTCATGTAATAACATTGTAAATTTGTAGTTTAAATGTTTGATTTTTTGGATTTTCACGATCATACTTTTGATCAATTTTGTTGGAAATTTAGTTAAAAATTATTGGAACTCCAGATTTGAGTGATTGAGTTTATATAATTCTAGTTCTCAAGGGTTTTTAAGGGTGTTAAATCTGCATTTAAAAATGCAATTTAAACAACAAAAAATGATGATTTCACCAAAATCTGTTTAACTGAATTCCCTGAAAAAGTTCAAAAGATCGAATGTTTAGACAACTTCCATTGTAAATAGCTGGTTGTCTCAATGTCATCCATCACTCGTGGACCTTCACTGATTCTCAATGTTATGATTAGAGAATTGTCTTAGCACAATTTAATGTTATGCTATTACATTGGTATTTTTGTTTTTATTTAATTTTAATTTAATTTAAATAATTTTAACATGGTTAGCACTATGAGCTATGCCACCTTGTTAAAATAAATTTGTTGAATCAAAGTAGGTAGTGAGACTTTCTCATTTTATATAAACATGCATTTATAATATATATTTTACATTTTTAATAAAATCATATATATTTTTCAAAGAATTTTTGGTGGAAAATCTTCTCAATACTTCCCCATAGTAAATGGGGTAAACCTTCTTCCCTCCCCAATTCACCATGAGAAATCTCACATCTGATTCATGACCACTTAAACTAACAGATAAAACTCAATAATTTTCATAGATATTAAAATTTTAATTCACTTTACAAAAAAGTTAATCATAACATACTTCAAAATTTTTATTATAACAAAATTAAAAACCAATTCACTATAGTCATAATATCACTTAAAAACAATACATTAAAAATTTGTAAATTTTTAAATTGAAATAAATTTAAAAAATTAATATTAAATACATAAATAAATTAATGAATGGAACATGTATTTTAAGTAAAGGCATACTCAATCTCTTTTATATTTGAAATTTTTTTTTTTTTTTTTAATAAACAACTTGACTATAAAATTTTAACATTAAAAGTGTCTTTTATCCTTAAAAAAATCATAGAAATAATTATATTTTTCTATTTATTAAAAATTTCACCATCAAAATATATTTTTATATTTTTAGGAAATAATAAATTCTTAATTATAAAAATATTAATAAATTAAAAAATAAAAAATAAAATTATAAAAATTTAATAAATAAAAAAATATAAAATAAAATTGTAAATTTATTTTTTTAATTAAAACCTACCTTTCAAAACTCAAAGGCAAACATGGTTAGAAAGTATGTATTTGAATGGATAAACGATAGAAAAAAAAATTCGAATTTGATTGTAGTTATATTAAAAAAAAAATGTAAAAGTGTTGTAATTTTTTTAATATAGTATAAGAGATGTATGAACTTTTTTTAAAATTGTAAATTTTCTAAAGTTTGTACAAGGTTTAGAGCGTTTCTAGAAAGTTTTACTTAAGGGAGTTGGTTTCTAGCCGCCCTAGAGTTTATGAGGTTTCCAAGATATACACGTTCTTCGGTAATTTTCGATTCCATCAGGGTGAGGTTTCACATTCATGAACGAGACTAGGATACACGGCCTATAGTTTCCCTTAAGAAATATATGGGATTGAGTATGTTGAAAAAGAGATCGAAGACAAATAGAGCCGACATAGGTCTGCACCAATAAGGGGGTATTTTAATAAGAACTAATCAATCATCATTATCATAAATTTATCATAAAAACATAATTAGCATAGCCGCTAACTCGTAGTTGAGAATGTCGAAAGGTATCGGCTGAGAACGTGTGCCATAAAATGTCTGTGGTAATTTGTAATCCGTCTATAGTAATATGAAACGTTTGGCTGCACGGTTTAATCCTACTTAATCATTTAAACGTGGCAATTACATATCCTTATAGTAATTTTTTAATGTAATTAGGTAAATGTTAAAAAGTAAACATGTTAACGGATGTCTTGATAAATGCAAAAAAGTTATGAACAATAAATCTGACCCATTGATTTTGGAGGATGACTAAGAATATGCCATCATCTTCAATGCATAGCCATCAGATTAGGGTTTAAGGTTAAATAAGGTTAAAAGATCATTAATTGTGTCCATTGTCAATAGGTGTACGCCTTTCGATGTAATTATATCAATATTAATTGTGTAAAATTGCCTAAATGTTTGTGAAAAGATGTTTTAAAAGTAATGAATTTCTATTTAGTAACTTATAACTTAATGTTGTAATATATTTTGGGGCCAAGTTTAAGTTAAGTTTAAGTTAGTACACATTAAAAAATGTTCAAATTTTTCTTTGTCATTCTTGGATGGAATTTATGATTACTTTTTACATGAATGTGAAAATATTTTTTTATCATTTTTTCACATAAAAAAGAAAGTAAGTACTCTCTAACCTTTGTGATCTCTAATGACATTCTTCCCTTTGAATCTATTATGGTGGTTTTTTCATTATGTACTGGATCTACTATGGTGTTTTTTTTATTATGTACTAAATCAAATTTTGAGAAAATCTAATTTGAAAGTTCTACATCCCATTTTTCAGTTGATCATTTATTAATAAGAATGCCAAGATATTTTCCTTGTATCACATGTAAATGAAAATTGCCAATTGCACATAATATTCCTATTCAAATTCTCTTGGTATTGAAAATAAAATGTAAACGTGATAAAACATTATTTAAGAATTCGTTGTTATAGAGAAATGTCTCTTCGATTGTATGAAATTGCATCCATATGTTTTTGTTTTTAACATAAGGTTGAGGTAGATTCAAACAATTCCAATTAACCCATCGTTGTAATAATTGAAAATAATATCAAGACTAACATAATTTATATATAATTAAAATATATTTATAACATGTTTAATACATGATTTTTTTAAATATTGGGTCATCAAATGATGATGATGATGATTAACATCTAAAGATCGAATTGGTTTATCGGATCTTAAGAGAGTAAGTGATTACTTGTGATTCTTTAGAATTTTGTTTTTGTGCTCGAAAAGCATTAAGAGAAGCTTTCCAAGATCACCATACTTTTGTTGAGTTAAGAGGTTAGGAAGGTTGGTAGTGTGATAAATATTTTGAAA
>ML795857.1:40336-60548 GCA_009831015.1 Picea engelmannii
TATATATATATATATATATATATATATATTCCGCTTAATCATAATAGTATTTCCATTTTTCATAAACAACAAGTGCTGCATGGCAGCGTAGTTCCTGCCAGGTTGGGATGGGAGTAAATGTGACCTAGTACAAACATGTGGCTAGAAAGTTGAAATACATGCGGTTTGGATGTAGAACATAGTATTCTTGAATTAGTTCTTCCTGAAAAATATAAAAATTATCAGCATTTGAAAGGTTGTTGGACACAAAAAATTTAGCATTACCAAATTAGTTATCTTTAAAACAAGGGTTTCTGGACACAAAAAAAATTGAAATTTATGAAATTATAGGTTCTTGGACAACATAAAATATACATACCAAAAATGTAATTTTATAAAGTAGATATTTAGTTTTATACATACAAAATATGTACTTTTATAATGGATCGTGGGTTGTCGGGTTGGTGGGCTCAAAATTGGGCCAAATTGAGAAGCAGAGTTGCGGACTATAGAAATTTATTAGAAATTAATAAATTATACATACAAAATATCTACCTTGAGTAAATTAGATATTTAGTTTTATACATACAAAATTTGTACTTTTATAAAGTATGGGGACGAGATTTTATAGAGCATGCACGAAGCCCTCATTGGATACTTAGCCAGTTTTTGGATCGCAAGTTCTCGGGCTGGTGGGCTCAAAATTGGGCCTCTGATGTTCTGTGCCCTACAAATAGCACTGACAGTTCCGCGATATACAAAATGAGACGTAGAGTTGCAGACTCTACAAATTTACCATAAATTAATAATGTCTGTTACATATCTGTGGAAATTACATGAACATTTAAAAGCATATAATAGAATAGTAATAACCTGTGTTACATTTAGTTTTCTTTAAAACTACAACTTTTCTTGGACAAAAATAATATAGCATTGCTGAATTAGTTTTCTTTACACACGTTTTATAGAGCATGCACAGAGCCCTCATTCCATACTTAGGCAGTTTTTGGATCGCGGGTTCTCGGCTGGAGGGCTAAAAAATGGGCCTCTGTTGTTCTGTGCCCTAGAAATAGCACCGAGAGTTTAGCGACATACAAATTGACAAGCAAACTTGTGAAGTATAGAAACTTATGCTCTCATTGGATACTTAGCCAGTTTTTGGATCGTGGGTTCTCGGGCTGGGGGGCTCAAAATTGGGTCTCTGATGTTCCGTGCCCTACAAATAACACTGAGAGTTCCACGATAAACAAAATGAGATGCGAAGTTGTGGACTCTATAAATTTACCAAAAAATAATAATGTATGTTACATATCTGTGCAAATTACATGAACATTTAAGAGCATATAATAGAATAGTAATAACGTGTGTTACATTTTGTTTGCTTTAAAACAAAGGCTTTTCTTGGACAAAAAAAATAGAGCATTGTTGAATTAGTTTTCTTTGCACATGTTTTATAGAGCATGCACAAAGAGCTCATTCCATACTTAGGTAGTTTTTTGGATTGCGGGTTCTCGGGCTGGCGGGCTAAAAAATGGACCTTTGTTGTTCCGTGCCCTAGAAATAGCACTGAGAGTTCCGCGACATACAAATTGACAAGCAAACTTTCGAACTATAGAAACTTATGCCCTCATTGGATACTTAGCCAGTTTTTGGATCACGGGTTCTTGAGCTGGCGGACTCAAAATTGGGCGTCTGATGTTATGTGCCCCACAAATAGCACCGACAGTTCCGCGATATACAAAATGAGACGCGGAGTTGCAAACTCTACAAATTTACCAGAAATTGATAATGTATGTTACGTATTTTTGGAAATTACATGAACGTATAAAAGCATATAATAGAATAGTAATAACGTGTGTTACATTTAGTTTGCTTTAAAACTAAGGCTTTTCTTGGACAAAAAATATATAGGATTGCCGAATTAGTTTTCTTTGTACATGTTTTATAGAGCATGCACGGAGCCCTCATTCCATACTTAGGCAGTTTTTGGATCGTGGGTTCCTGGGCCGGCGGGCTAAAAAATGGGCCTCTGTTGTTCTGTGCCCTAGAAATAGCACTGAGAGTTCCGCGACATACAAATTGACAAGCGGACTTGTGAACTATAGAAACTTATGCCCTCATTCGTGGGTTCTCGTGTTGGTGGGCTCAAAATGGAGCCTTTGATGTTCTGTGCCCTACAAATAACACTGACAGTTCCACGATACAAAAAATGATACACGGAGTTGCGAACTATACAAATTTACCAGAAATTAATAATGTCTATTACATATCTGTGGAAATTACATGAACATTTAAAATCATATAATAGAATAGTAATAACATGTGTTACATTTAGTTTTCTTTAAAACTAAGGATTTTCTTGGACAAAAAAAATATAGCATTGTCGAATTAATTTTCTTTGCACACGTTTTATAGAGCATGCACGAAGCCCTGATTCCATACTTAGGCAGTTTTTGGATCGCGAATTATCGGGCTGGCGGGCTAAAAAATGGGCCTTTGTTGTTTTGTGCCCTAAAAACAACACCGAGAGTTCCACGACATACAAATTGACAAGCGGACTTGCGAACTATAGAAACTTATTATAAAATAAATAATGTCTGTTACATATCTCTGGAAATTACATCAACATTTAAAAGCATACAATAGAATAGTAATAACGTCTGTTACATAGTTTCGTGGAGGAAAACATAAAGAAATTTACATTCCCGAGCTAGTTCGCTCAAAAGCAAAGGGTTATGGACAAAAGAGAAATCGAAATCTATCAAAGTATAGGTTCCTGGACACCCAAAAATCTAGCATACCATAAAATAGTAACAACGTCGTCAAAGACAAAAAAATAGCATACAATAGGACACAAGAAATGTAGCATATCCGAATTAGTTTTCTTTGGAGCAAACAAGAAAGGTTCTTGGAAACCCAAAATTTAGTATACAATAAAGGCATTGTCGAATCAGTTTTCTTTGGAATTTATCAAAAAATAATAATGTCTGTTACATGTTTCTGGAAATTTAAATGCATTTATCATATAGACTAGGATTGGGGCTCCCGCGGACCATAAAAATAAATAAGTACAAAAATTAGGAACGCCGAAAGAAGAAGTGCGGGATGATAGGGAGGAAGACCTGAAAAGAAGAAATTGGAAGTTATGAGTCTTTGGTTACAATTTTCTATTTAAAGAGGTCATAAGTGGATTGATAAAGAAAACACGATGACAACATAGACTTAAAGTGGATTGATAAAGAAAACAAGATTCCAGTATAGACTTACTACGAAGCCAATGTGTTTTTGTTGTTTTCGTCGATGGTCGGTGGAGTCCTGTTGATCGGTTGTTTCCCTTCCTGGACGAGGTTGTCCATTCTCTGTTGGAACCATTATTCGATGTGGCTTTTCATGTGGGTTGTGTTGATTTCATCCTAGATTTCTATGTCGTAAAAGTCCTTTTCTAATTTCCTTAGATCCATTGAATTACTATGCAGACTCTGTTCAATTTCTTCATTGTGTGTTGCATAGTCCAGTACCTAGCGCTCATGCTCATCTAGACGATGTTCAATTATGCCGTAAATTTTTTCGAAAGACAAACCCTTTAAAATATCATCTTGTTCCTAGAATGCTTCTTTGGTGATTGAAAACGATTTGAGAATTAAGTTTGGATCTTGAACCTCGTTGGTAGTTCAACTAAGTCCATTTGCAGCAGGCTTGTGAATAAATATTCCTTTTCTGATATGACTTGTTTACATGATTTGACAATGAGCTCCAGGTTGTCAACTTTCTTTTGCCAGCATGCTTTTACTTTTTTGGTCTGCTTTGGGGAGGGGAGTTTCTCTTGTCTTCTTTTCAGTTCCGATGTGTTGACGACATAGTTGTCAAAAGGGGCCAGTACCTGATCACATAAATGCTACTCATTTCTTAAATTCGCCTCCAAATGTTGCAGGAAATCATTGGCCTTCTTTATGAAATAAACTAAATTTTGCGATGTTTCCCATGATTCAGTAAGTAGATGAATTCTTTTGTTGATGTTATTCTCTACAAGGGCTCTAGAGCATGCAAGGAGGGTAGATGATTCTTTCATCTTGGCTGCAGTGGTAGCATGCACGATTTTTTCCAAAGGATTGGCAAATTCCGGGGTTGCAATGAAAGCCTGCTCATATTCGTTGAGGCGGTCTTTCAGATTGGTATTTTCTGTCTCAATTCCTCCAATGGAATCACGAAGAATTTCAATGGTTACCTGGTGAAATGAGGATATTTGGGACAACTGCATTTCCCTAAAGTTAATATTTGTGCGAGATTTGCCTTTCCTATTTGTTACATCTTTCTTGTGAGTGAGATTGCTATGGTTGGGATTTTCAGTTTTGATCTATTACCTATTAACTAAACCCTAGAACATAAAATAATCCACTTTTTACCTATTAACTAAACCCTAGAACATAAAATAAATATTAAAAAACCCTAAATTAATACATCTTTCTTTTCAATGACCATACTTTTAGATTGGCTGTCAAAAATAACGCTCTAGATTATGAAGGATTCATCTATGTAAAAAAAGTCAGTCTCAGATATTTCCACCGCGGACTACCCAATTTTCTGCATGTGTTCAGTTTCAATTTCAAGTTGCAGTTTTCCACTTTCAATTTCAGGTTCCTCCGTTCGCCTTGCATTGTTTTTCTCTTCTTCGCCAATGGAATTTTGTGAGAACTATCAATATTTATGCGAGGAGGGTTCTTATCTCCTCCTTTGCTTGAAGATTTATGGCTTGCTTTCTTACTGGGGTGGACCGCCGAAGCGATGCTCCGTGACGTCGTGCTCTTGGGAGTGATGGCGGGGGACTGGGTACTCTTCTCACCAGATAATTTTCCATATTGTCTGTACAATTTAGTCGTGCTTTACAATGTCTCTGCGTCGCAATCGACAGAAGCAGGATTGTTTTCAACACTGCTCCTGTCTTGGGTCAACTGTCTATCCATAAAAGAGGTGTTAAAGCCAACAACCAGTAAATGTTCTCGAAAGATGCCATTAGGGTTGAACCATTTTAGCCTTTCAGCGTATGTTAGGTTCAATTTCTTGAAAGGGGTGGAAAACTTGTCAATCTTGTTGATGTTTCTGCACACGAAGTCTCCGACTTTCCAGGGAAGAGGAATGGATTTTTTTTCTTCTTCTTGTCATGGAAAAAATGCAACCAGTGGTTGTATTGCTTTTCTATTTCTGCAACAAACATCTTGTCCGTGATGTGGCATGGAAGGAAGGAAGGATTTTCCTTAGAGCCAAATACCATGAGGACATTGTGATTTTCCTCTTGCTTAAGTGTGCCCTTCTTGTTCAAAAACTTGGTTGCGTGGCCAAACATCTGCGGAGCATCCTTGCCTAGCAGTAAATATTTGAAAACTGAGACAAAGCCATTAAAAACTTCATAAAAACAATGGGATGCCTTGTGCCTCCACAAGGCCTCGTACCGCAATGTTACTGGGTTGAATCCACAGTTTATTTTATTGGAAAGAGAAAGTTTTGTAAACAGGCAACAATGCACAATTCTGAAAATTAAGTAGGATGACATAAAATTTATTCGATTCTTTGAATCATGACAACTGGGAACATAGCTCAATGGAAATTAGCTTTCCCCAATTGAAAATGTATTGTTCCTTGACTATGAAATACAAAATATAAATAATTATATGGGAAATGCTTGTCGTGGATACCTGCTCCATTATTCTTGTAAACAACCAAGCAATTTCCTGGAAATGATTTCTAAAGGAACTTACCTACAACCTTGTGATATCTTCAGGAACTGTTGTTGGGTCTTCGAGGAAGTCAACTAAGATTTCCATCCCGTTATCGTGTTTTTCTAGAAACTTTTTGCAGTCTTGTCCTTTGAATGTTAATGTTGGCTTTGGCAATTTTAACATCTTGCAAAATACCTAAGGTGACAAAGAAACATGAGAATGGTCGCATAGTGGAATAATTCTTTGGCCTGGAATATATTTTTCGGCGCATCAAGAGACCACCTCCTTATAGTAAAAAACCTCAAGGACGCAGCTTGCACGAGCGATTCCAGAGGTCCAAAGCACTTCGTTTTGGGCGGAATGGGATGAATAGTAAAAGTATGCCCTAGACCATTGGAAGTTATGGTCCTCGTGTGTGAACATATTTACTGTATCTCCACAAAACTGATGTCGACTTGCTTCCATAAGTCTACAAGAACGTTTGTTTGCTCCAGACGATGAATGAAATGAAAATTTGGAAGGGATAATATAAGCCTGCGCAAATTTTGGTCTAAAGCGTGTGAATGGGAGATGTCTTTGAGACTTTTGTTGATTAATGACAATTTGGACGACTGTTGCATGATGTGTTGTTAACATTAAAAACTAGTAATTGCATACATAGAAAATGCGAACATGGATGATATTGCAATCAACGATTAAGCATTGTATATTTATTGAGCAACCCAATATGATGACGTGTGTTCGAGATGAATAATCAGAAGGGACAAAATACCTCTCCGCACATGTTGGTTTAATGCGCAATAATGGGAGATCTCCTCGAGCGTTTCACCCATTAAATACAATGTTGACGGTTCCTGCATGGTCACTTGTTAGCATGAAAGGTTTCTAATTTCATAGTAAGAAAATACGGAGGTCGCGGGCACGGGAAAAAAGAAGCTACAAAATAGGGTTGCAAGGTACAACCATTTAAGGTGAGGGCGTGAGGGTCAAATTGTATGTATCTGAAATTTTTTAGTGCAATTTGCGTAACAACGAAGAGGGTATGGAAGGACAGCCAGAAGGACAGGAGGTTAGTGGGTATGGAAGGCAATGAGAGATACTTTGAAACATTTGTGAGCCGTGGTAGAGTGAAGAGCGGACGATGTCGGAATGCGGTAGTCAATTTATATATTGCACAGGGTGCAATGCCACCTTTTTCGTACCTCTGTGTCCAGTTGTCATTACTAAGAGCTAATTTAGTATTGAAAATAATTTTTTAGATACTGGTAGATACTTCATAGGTATTAGCATCCGTAAACAATGGCAATCTCCACCCCGCCAACCCTCCATTTTGTGTGTCAATTTGTATATCGTGGAACTAGAAGCGTTGTTAGGAGCAGACAAAACAATAGAAGTGCAATGTTGAGTTATCCAGTCCACAAGCCCGCTTGTCAATTTCTATATCGTAGAATTCTGGGTGCTATTTTTAAGATACGCAACAATGGAGGCCCAATTTTGAGCCCGCCCTCCTGAGAACCCGCGATCGAAAATGTCGCTAGGTATGGAATGCGGAATCCGTACATGCTCTATAAGATATCATGTCCATACTTTATAGTCCCATAATACATGGTAAGAAGAAAAGGGAAAAAGGACAAAGTAGTTAGCAGTGGAACTGTAGATCACAAAAATTTTGAGTGGAAGATTTATATAATGGAACAAAAAGGAACAGAGTTCAATTGCGCCAACTTGGAAACTACGGGTATAAAATTCACTAAGTATGAAAAGGAACAACGAGCGGTCCAATTCTCCATGCGAGGATATAGATGGAGATGAAATTGGGGCCAACTCGGTAACCGTGGACATAAAATTGGCAAAGTCTGGAAAGCAACAACGGTCGGTCGGATTCGTCGTGTGATTATATATATGGAGATAAAGATATGTCAACCTGCCAACGCTGGGGTTGCACATTTCGTGAACCCAACAACAGGAGGATCCAAAACAGGCTACGAAGGTGTCTGCAGAAGATGCGAGGCCCCGATTTTCTAATTGTATCGCTCCAAACATTTGAATGCATAATCTGTAACACGGAAGAGTGGACGATGTCGGAATTTGATAGTCAAGTTTTATTCGGTAGTCTAGTTATATACTTAGTCGTGTTTCTATGATCGCGGGTTCCAACGTTGGCGTGTTGACATATATTCATCTCCTTGTATACCCTCGCATGACGAATTGGACCTTCGGCTATTCCTTTTCATACTTAGTGAATTTTATGCCTGTGGTTGTCGAGTTGGTGCAATTCAACTCTTCTGCTTCTTGTTCCGTCATCTACATGTACCACTCAAAATTTTCGTGATCTACAATTCCACTGCGAACTTCTCTATCCTTTTCCCCTTATTTTCTTCCCGTGTATTATGGGACTATAAAATATGGACATGATATTTTATAGAGCATGTACGGATTCCACATTCCATACGTATTGAATCGCGGGTTCTCGGGCGGGTAGGCTCAAAATTGGGCCTCCATTATTTCGTGCCCTACAAATAGCACCCCGAATTCCGTGATATACAAATTGACAAGTGGACCTGCAGACTGGCGGACTCAACATTTCACTTCTATTGTTTCGTGTCCTCCAAACAACGCTCCCAGTTTCGCGATATAGAAATTGACACATAGAATGCAGGGTTGGCGGGGTGGAGATTGCCATTGTTTACGGATGCTAGTCCATATGAAGTATCTAACAGTATCTAAAAAAATATTTTGAATACTAAATTAGCTCTTAGTAGTGACAACTAAACATAGAGGTATGAAACAATTGGGATTGGACAAATTTTGAGTGGAAGATGTATATAATTGAACAAAAAGGAACATAATTCAATTGTGCCAACTCGGCAACTGCAGGCATAAAATTCACTAAGTATGAAAAGGAACAGCGGGCGGTCCAATTCGCCATGCGAGGATATAGATTGAGATGAAATTGGCACCAACCTGATAATCGTGGACATATAATTAGCCAAATATGGAAAGCAACAACGGTTGGTCGGATTTGTCGTGTGATTATATAGATGGAGATAAAGATATGTGAACCCACCAACGTTGGGGTTGCACATTTTGTGAACCCGACAACAGGAGGATCCAAAACAGGCTGCGAAGGTGTCTACAGAAGACGAGAGGCCCCAACGTTCTAATTGTATTGCTCTGAACATTTGAATGTGTAATCCGTAACATGGAAGAGTGGACGGTGTCGGAATCTGGTAGCCAATTTGTATATTGCGACATTTTGGATCGCGGGTTCTCGGGCGGGTGGGCTCAAAATTGGGCCGCCATTGTTCCATTCCCTACAAATAGAACCCATAATTCCACGATATACAAATTGACAAGCGGACCTGCGGACTGGCGGACTCAACATTGCACTTCTATTGTTCCGTGTCCTCGAAACAACGCTCCCAGTTTCTCGATATAGAAATTGACACACAGAATGTAGGGCTGGCAGGGTGGATATTGCCATTGTTTACAGATGCTAATCCCTATGAAGTATCTAACTGTGTCTAAAAAATTATTTTGAATACTAAATTAGCTCTTAGTAGTGACAACTGGACATAGACATATGAAACAGTTGGGATTTCACAAATTGTGAGTGGAAGATGTATATAACGAAACAAAAAGGAACAGAGTTTAATTACGCCAACCCGGCAAGCATGGGCATAAAATTCACTAAGTATGAAGAGGAACAACGGGCGGTCCAATTTTCCATGCGAGGATATAAATGGAGATGAAATTGGCACCAACTCGACAACCGTGGACATAAAATTGGCCAAGTATGGAAAGCAACAATGGTCGGTTGGATTCATTGTGTGATTATATAGATGGAGATAAAGATATGTCAACCCGCCAATGCTGGGGTTGCACATTTCGTGTATCTGGCAACAAGAGGATCCAAAACAGGCTGCGAAGGTGTCTGCAGAAGACGCGAGGCCCCGACATTCTAATTGTATAGCTCCGAACATTTGAATGCATAATCTGTAACATGGAAGAGCGGATGATGTCAGAATCCGGTAGTCAATTTGTATATTGCGGACCATGCAATACCAATTGTTTTGTACCTCTGTGTCTAGTTGTCACTACTAAGAGTTAATTTAGTAATCAAAATATTTTTTTAGATACTGTTGGATACTTCATAGGGATTAACATCCGTAAACAATGGAAATCTCCACCCCGCCAACCCTGCATTCCGTGTGTCAATTTCTACATCGCGAAAATGGGAGCGCTATTTGGAGGACACAAAACAATAGAAGTGCAATGTTGAGTCCGCCAGTCTGCAGGTCCTCTTGTCGATTTGTATATCGCAAAATTCTTGGTGCTATTTGTAGGGAACAGAACAACGGAGGCCCAATTTTGAGCCTGCCCGCCTGAGAACCCGCGATTCAAAATGTTGCTAGGTATGGAATGCAGAATTCGTACATGCTCCATTAAATATCATGTCCATATTTTATAGTCCCATAATACACGAGAATAAAATAAGGGAGAAAGGATGAAGAAGTTCGCAGTGGAATTGTAGATCACGAAAATTTTGAGTGGTAGATGTAGATGACGAAAGAAGAAGCAACAGAGTTGAATTGTGCCAACTCGGCAAGCGCGGGCATAAAATTCACTAAGTATGAAAAGGAACAACGGGCGGTCCAATTTGCCATGCGAGGATATAGATGGAGATGAAGATATGTCAACACGTCAATGTTGGAACCCACGATCATAGAAACACGATTAAGTATATAACTAGAAATCAATAACACATGGGAAGAAGACAAGGGAAAAGTATCTCGCCGAAGAACATCTAGTCTTTGATAATTAATACAAATGATTTCGAACCCCTGCTAAGTTCTCACCGGTTAAGGCATAAATTGCAGATCATAGAAGTATCTTTCATGCCACTGTGTCCACTTGTCACTAGTAAGAGCATTGTTCATGTATATCAGGAAGGACGCAAAGTTGTTGGGGCTGGAAAGAAACAAAATATACTTTGAACGAAGTTAATGTATATGAGGAACCCGTGATGGAATTGTAGATCACAGATGTTTTGAGTGCAATATGTATATGCCGAAACGATAAGCATCTAAGTTCGCAAGCTTCGGCCCCACAGCGCCGGCCATAAAATTGGCTATGGAAAGGAACAACGGTTGGTCCAATCCGTCATGAGGATATAGATGGAGATGAAGACATGTCAGCCCACCAACTTTGGAACCAGATACCATAGAAAGGGCACTAAGTATATATCCAAAAATAAATAACGAGCAGGAAGAAGAAAAGGCCAGTTCATATGCGCCGATCCGACAACCATGGCCATAAAATTGCCTAGGTATGGAAAGGTATAACAGTTGGTAGGATTTGTCATGTGAAGATACATATGGATATGAAGATATGTTAGCGCGCGAACCCTGCAATCGCCCATCATAGAAAGAAGACTAAGTATAAAACTAGAAATCCATAATGGACGGGAAAAGCAAAAGGGGAAAAGAGATAAGTATCTGACAGTCGAAAAAACCTTTTTTTTTTTTCGTTTATTAATTGCAAAGTTTTCGAACCCCTACTAGGTTCTCACTAGTAAAAGCATTAAGTGCAGATCACTGAAGTTCTTTGGTTGCAATATGTATATGACAGAACATGGGACATAGATGCTGGGTATCACGAACCCGGGGTTTGGTGCCTAGATAATTGGGTAAGTATTGGCCAAGACAAATCTTTGATATCTATTTCAATAGAATTCATACTAGTATCTATTAATGGAGAAATGTTTCATATTTATCTGAATAGTATTCATACTAATATATATTAATGGATTGTTTCTGTTTCAAATTCAAATGATATCCCAATTTGCAAGATGCTCTTTAGTTCGAAAATTTCGTTGAAAGCGTGAAAAGTTTGACTGCAAGATGTACATAGCGCAACAAGAAACATGAATTTGCATTGTGGTCTCAGTGAGATAAACTCCGTATCATCTATTCATATTGTATTGTTTGCAATGACATGAGAAAATGCTAGCTCTCCATAAACATCAATATCTAAATTAAATTAAATGCAATCAATATTTGGTGTGACTTAAGTAATTAAATCATAAATTGCAGACTACAAAAGTTCTTTGGCTGCAAGATGTATATGACGGAACAGGGAACATAGTTGTTTAATACCGCAAACCCAAACATAATTGCCTAAGTTTTTTGTATTTATTCCAATATCACTGATATTAGTATATATGCACAGATATTATCAAATAGAAGAAGCTACAATATATCCAGAATACTGAACAAGAACATTACGTCAACAGTTGAGCCGCTTATGAAAAATTATTCTTAAATGTAAAATGTAAAGAAAGAACAAACCAGTCTTTATTTAGATTGAAGTAGTGGGCAACATAAAGTAAAGATTCTTGTTCATGTTTAATGACATAGGGGAAGACGGTACAAAATACAATTAAAACAAATACCATAAATTGGAAAATACTGAAATATGTACATTGATGAAGCTTCTTGACAGTTTTCTTGACGTTCAAATTCTTTATTCTTAAAAAATGAGTTGAATATCAATTTTGGGTTTTGTACTTAATCGGTTCTGCCAACTACATCTATCCTAGTTTTTTGAATACCTTGTCTCTTCCAGATATAGCCTGCTTGCAATGGCTGCTTATTCAACATTCCATTCTTTGTCAAGTATTATTTTCCCTCTACCGTCGAAAAGTTGGGGTTTAAAGTGCTTTCCTTCCAATGTTCCTGATCCTTGACATCCGAGACAACTTAGAAATGTGATTCAGGCCGATTTCAAAGTGGACGAAGTCGTTTTATGTCACAACAACTATGGTAGGGGAAAAAAATTCAAGTACACAGTGACTGCTATTCTCCCTGTATTCGATAATCTGTTTGGTTGAAAATCCTGCCTGAGGATTTGTATGTTGAACTTCTTTTCTTTATTACATTAAATTGGAAGAAATGTTCAACCTAGATGCAAAATGCAAATCTGTTGAGTTACATAAGTTCTTCGGGTAGCAGAGGTGTGGCAAGTGCATCAAATGCTGTAGAACGCATCAGCACAGGTTTGACAAGTGTATCAAATGTTTCATATGGAATCATAATATTTATTTCCTCATAGCAGTGGAGGTGACACCAATTATGTGGAGTCTGCAACTACATCCAGAGGAAACTGAACAAACTTTGACAAAGAACATGGATTTCTGTCAAGTTGGTTACCGAACCCACATGTATCTCATCAAACTTTGAAATAGAAACTTTTGCAGTGATAATATGTTGTTTTATCCACCCATACAGTTTCTGTTACCTGCCTCTGGTTACATTCACAAATGGAGCAGTATTTCGTGTCATTTATGAACATGACAACCCATTTTGCAAGCCACTGTAAATGCGTCGCCCCCGAGGAAAACAAATTCTTCTAGGATCTATACAATTCGATACACTTGCCAAATCTATGTTTTTGGAAGAAGCTATATATTCAAACGAAGAACTATTTTTCACGCAACTTCAAAATCCATTACAATTCCCATCAAGAAAACAAAGAAGTTCACCAAACATATCTCCAGGCATCCTTTTCAACCAACCAAAGCATCAAACACGGGGAGAACACCAACAAGAACATACTTGCTCTTTTTTTTCATTCTCTTTGAGTTTCTCTTGTATAATAGAGTTTTTTTTATTCAAAGCTCACGTCACATAAAACCAGTCTCTCTTCTTTCATTTGCGCCTCAGTCACATCTCTAAATTGTCTTACATGTCCATGACCAGGAACATTAGAACGAAGGCACCCTAAAGCACAACTCTTTGATGATAGAGAGAAATGATAATAAGTATTTAAAATCAACGTTGGTTGATCTTCCATAGATTTTGTGTTGATTCATTTTAATGACAAATGTTTTCAATATTTTCGTTTATTAATGTCAATCTTTTCGAATATGTACACTGAATAGTCACTAGCACCAAGACGTATTAAGATTCCCATATCCGAGCAGATTCTCAAATATGACATCTAAGATATGCACAATATTAAAGAAGGACATGATGTCAAGGCCTATGTGGGTGACACGTTCGTGAACTATGCTGAAGATTTTAAGAAAACTAAAACTGCACAAGCAAAAAAAAATAAAAAAAAATTATTTTTGCAAATTCAAAATGCAGGCAAAAGGAAATTACCAGATCCCATAATATTCGTCTACTTATTCATTTTAATGGGAGATGTACTTGAGCTTTCCAGTTATTGAAGCCCATCTTTTCGAACCTGTCTGGTCGGTTCTGACTTTTGAAAGAATATTTAATGTGTATTGGGAAGCAGTGAAGGTAGCGGGGATGGATCCCTATGTAACAGACGGTTCCACTATTTTTTTGTCTTTTTCTCCACGAGCATATGTAAATCATACGTAAAGAAAAGTAATTCGAGAATGCTAATTTTTTTGGACATGAGCCCTTGAAATTCAAATAGTCCGCAAGTTTGATTGTCAATTTGTATATCGCGGAACTCTGCGTGCTATTTCTAGGACACAAAACAACAAAAGCCGAATTTAGAGCCTGCCACCCCGAGAACCCGCGATCCACAAAATGCTAACTAATTTTTTTGTGTGTTTTTGTCCACCAACGTATGTAAAACATACGTAAACTAAACTATTTCGAGAATGCTAAATTTTTTGGACACCAGGCCCTTAACATTCCAATAGCCCGCAATTTCGATTGTCAATTTGTATATCGCAGAACTCTCCAAATGTCAATTTTCAGCCGGTTACCACGAGAACCCACGATGCAAAAAATGGAAAAGTATGGGATGAGGGCTCTGTGCATGCTTTATATATCTCCTTTATAAAATCACATATTTCCTATGTTTAATTTATGTTGTCCAGGAAACCTATAATTTCATAAATTTCAATCTCTTCTGTCCAAGAGCCCTTCTTTTAAAGAAAAATAATTTGGGAATGCTAATGTATACACCGAACATGACCTTGCAGAATTCTCCGTGCTATTTACAGGGTACAGAACAACAGAAGCCCAATTTTCAGCCTGCCACCCTGAGAACCCGCGATCATTAACTTATGTTGTTCAGGAAACCTATAAGTTCATAAATTGCATTTTGTTCTGTCCAAGAGCCCTTCTTTTAAAGAAAACTAATTCAGGAAAGCTAATGTATACACCGAACACGACCTGTCATAGTTCGATAGAACCTATCCACGAAGCTGCATCCATAAAACTAGCTAAGTATGCAACCGAATGGTGGTCGGTCAGAATGACCACAGAAACGAGAGAAACTATAGTCAGAAACACAGTTTAGAAGAGGAAAATAAAATGGAGAGAACAATTATATCTCCCACACAGAAAAATGCACTCTCATAACTATGAAACCATAACAACACAGAATCCATGGAAAAAGCATCGACAACTATGAAATATACTTTGAGGCTGACAAAATCTGCTTCAACGC
Organism: Picea engelmannii; assembly: GCA_009831015.1. NCBI lineage: Eukaryota > Viridiplantae > Streptophyta > Pinopsida > Pinales > Pinaceae > Picea > Picea engelmannii. The sequence continues at coordinate 55,468 of ML795857.1, forward strand.
TTAAGAGATGCAATTTACATCGCCTGCAATTTTCTACTCTGTTATTTTATCTTAATAACATTCTATGCAAACTCCCCTGCAAAAAAATGTAACTAGAGATCCAACTGCAGATGTAACATCCCAACATTGCAAACCCTGAGCAAACAAGAACAAGCAACAAATAAGAAACCAAGTGCAGGCGTAGGACCAGAACCCTGCATAGTCGAATCAAGAAACAACAAACAACATACAATGAAGAAAGAAGCAAGCAACAACCACTCCCCCAGGCAAACTTGAAAACTGCAACAACACGAACAGGCAAACAAGAACAAGAACAACATGCAAATAAGAAATCAGTGCCATGCAAAAAACAAGCAAGTGAACCAACAATGCCATGAAGAAAATGTCTTGTAACAAGCCTGTTAAGTAACCATTCAACACTACCAAACCTGTTAAGTAAACATTTAAGTCCGTCAGAAATGCTCTGTAAACATTTAAGAAAAAAATTCAATGTGGCAGGTCTTTGACATATCTCAATTTTTTTTTTTTTTTGTAACAATAGTTCGAACACCAAAGAATGTATTGGAAGGCCAAACTTTTGATATGCAACCATATCAAACATTGCCATAAATTTAACTAGCATAAAATGCTAAACCAAACATTCGAATTAATGCTAGTATTAATCCACCTTCGAGGAATGCATAAGAAAATATATGATTCAAAAAGACCATATACGATCAAATACTTTGGATATGCCAACATATATAACATTCGGAATAGCGAAGCCGACAATAAGACCTCCAATCCCTTCTCCAAAAAGATCATGACAAATACGGTACTTCTTTTTTATATAAAAATCAATGTTTTCAGTTCCCTGGTTCCAACAATAAATAATCTGCAAATATTTCTGGTCAAAAGACATACTAATATGAAGTCTATATTTATCGATCGCTATAGTCCCTCTATACCTACGACAGAGACTTATAACATAAATCTCCTAAATGATATCTACATGTGATACACAAGTCCCCTAAATGATATTTACATGTGATAACTTGAATATACACAAGATATGAGATAATACACTTATTATATTCGATTATTATATATTGCCTTACCACATCTATAATGATATAACCATGATACTTCTTAATGTTGTTGTTGAGTTATACTTGTACTTTGTAACATTATGTGGGGGATTTCTAGATTATATTAATTACTCTAGCCTTTCCTTGCATCTTTGCTGAAATGAGACTCCCTTTATCATATTAAAAAAAACATATTATTATGTATCTTGTGTAATATCAAAGACTTTGAACAATTAAATTTTAATTTGATTTTTTTATTAAAAATATGTATAAGGTAGTGAAATTTTAAAATTTAATTTTTTTATTAAAAATATGTATAAGGCAGTGATTTTTTTTTTTTTTTTTTTTTTTAATTTTTTGGTATTTCAACAATTTAATATTTTTTTTTGTATTTCAATAATTTAATAATTTATGGTTTTTAATTTTTTTTGGTATTTGAATGATTTAATAAATTATTTTTTAGTATTTGAATGATTTAATAAATTATATTATGAAAAGGAAAAAACCTTTGCAAAGTTTAAAAACTTTAAAACGTTTGTATTAATAAGTGAGAAGAATGAACATCATGAAAAGAATCGAAGACAAGGTGATAAAAATGACGTGATTCTAGAAGTTGGAAAGTCGTTGTAAAGAATGCATACAAGTTTCTAGATATGTTCACCGTGACGGAGCCGCATCGCAAACATAGAAATGGCAATAGCGTATTTGATTGGCTCATTTTTCATATGCTCTTTCAAGTTCTTTTCCAAAAATAAAGATTTTAAATACATTTTTAAACGACTACATTTCTTTAAGGTTGAAATTGTTAAGAATATGCTTAAAATAATTGGAGAAGAAGATGATTATTTTAAAACAAATTATAAAAAACAGAAATTGTTAAGAATATGCTTAAAATAATAGGAAAAGAAGATTATTTTAAAACAAATTATAAAAATATGAGTTTGTTCTTATTTTTTCAATCTTGATTTGCTTCTTACCTTAATCAAAACAAAAAGATACTTTTGATCTTTTGGATTATGGTTGATCATCTCCTTATAGTATCTTAATTTTTTTTATCCTCTAATTTTCTATGGCATCACAATTTCTCCTTAAAATTAGATGTAATAATATTTTTAATAATATCTTTATTATGCAAAGTTACATCTTTCTTTATTCCTTAATGATTTAGCCAAGACTTGGAATCTTTATGCCACCCCCATTTGAGTAGTAGGTGATTTTGAATGGAGTTTGAAGCAATCTTAGGAAGCCTCTTGTCTTCCATGTTGTTTGACATGTTCTTCTACATTAGGTTCCTAGTCATATCCATGCTCTCAACTGGGAAATACTCATTACTAGGAGGATAAGATAGGGTGTATTGCCAACCATATAAGATACCAAGAGTAATAAGAGTCTAGAAAAAGAGTTTATTCTTATCCCATAGCCAAATGTTAGCTGATTTACAATTGTTTTCAAGTCTATAATAAACTTTCCACCATCCATTTATCATTTCCTTAATGCTATAGTTCCACTTGGATTTGTAATCAAGATAGATTATGAGATATTTGTATGAACCCACTTCCTCCAAAGTGTTTTCATACACAAAATTAACTTACTAGAACACAAATCCTTGAGGATTTTTAATTACTTCTCGAGATCATAGAAACTCCTCCCCATAAGAACAATATCATTAACATAAAGAAAAAACATAATAACTCTACCAATAAAAGTCATACACAATAAATTGATTAAATTGAAATAAATAGAACAACTAATTTATACTCATTATACTAAATCATACAATTATAATATATATTCTACATTTATATTGAAAATATAATAAAATTATATATTCACCATTTTCATATATTTATTTATTTCTTAACAAAATTAAAATCTAAACCACTCTCCAAAATCATTAATCATAATAATGACATTGAAAATGTCAAATACCTAAAAACTATTAATTGACATTGAAATGCCAATTCACCTAAAAACTATTAATCATAATATAAAAACTATTAATCATAATATTGACATTGAAAATGTCAAGTCACTTAAAAATAGTGTATTTATAAAAATTTCATATATAACAAAACTAAAACTTAAATCCATTTCATTAAAAAGTAGTTAGTCATAACATTGACATTAAAAATATAAATTACCTAGAAATAACATGTACTTAAAAAAAAATAAAAACCAAAAACCAAATCACTTAACAATTATATATAAAACATGCACTTAAAAAATACCAAATCAGTTATATATATATATATATATATATATATATATATATATATATATATATTTCACAAAGTAGTTAGTCATAACATTGACATTGAAAATACTAAATTACCTAGAAATAACAAGCACTAAAAAAACCAAATACCAAGTCATTTAGAAATTATATATATATATATATATATAATTTGAACCAATTATGTTACAAGAAGTGTTTTAATAATACATGTTATTGCCAACTAATCCACAAGACTAAAATTTGAACCAATTATGTTACAAGAAGTGTTTTAATAATACATGTTATTGCCAACTAATCCAGAAGACTAAAAGTCACTCAAACATTTAATATTGAATAAATATTATAATGGTGTTTTAATAGTGCACGTTATTGCCAACTAATTTAAAAAACTAAAAGTCACTCAAAAATTTAATATTAAATAAATATTATAATTTAATTTATCAATGTATAATATTTTTTACTCATGATTTAATAAATAACTTTATAAATTTTTTTATAAAAATATTTGAATTATCAAATCAATTTAATATAAAAATATAAATATGGGTGTTTAAAAAACAATTTCAGTAAGATTCAAAACAATGTTTTAACTTTTCATACATGAATTAAACTTTTTTAAAAACAATTTTTTAAACTTCACTTATAATATGCCCACGCCTCATAAATTAATTATTAATCTAATTCTTATAAAAACAAATTCAACTTTTTAAACGAAAATCTTGTTATAAAACCCAATAATTTTTTATAAAATTCAATTCATATATAAAAACCTAAACCCTTATAAATATATCGAATAAATATTAAAACAAACTTAAATTCTTATAAATAAATCCAATAAATATTAAAAATATCTAAACTCATATATATATATATATATATATATATATATATATATATATATATATATATATATATTTTAATTATCAGATTTCCACAAAATTCAAAAATTTCATTGTCAAAACTCCTTTCAATCAAACTTGAAAAAAATTCAAGGTTTAATTATCAAAATTCTTATCAATCAAACTTTCACAAACAATAGAAATTGAATACGATACTGTCAAAAATCGGATCAGATACTCAGAAGCACCTCAGAGCCCAGGACAAAAGATTGAATTTTGACGCCGCCAAAGGCCTCGTGTTCAATCAGCCAACTGAATTTCCATCAAGGCTTTGAAGCGCAAAATAATTTCGCTTATTTCAGACGAAACCCTCCGGGAATGGATGCGAAGCAGACGACTGCGGAATCGCTGGTGAATCTGTTGAGATCCTCATCATCGTCGGAAGAAGCCCAGAAAGACGCCGTCTGCGAGCTGCGACTACTGGCCAAACGGGGCGACGATCACCGCATCTCGATAGCCCAAGCAGGCGCGGTGCCATATCTTCTCGAGCATCTCTACTCCCCGGACGCCAAACTGCAAGAAAACGCAATCACGGCCCTTCTGAATCTTTCAATCTATGCCCAAAATCGCGAGGTGATAATGTCAAGCCGCGGTGCCTTGGACGCCATCGTGCACTGCCTCACGGGCGGGCAGAGCCTGGAGGCCAAGAAGAACGCCGCCGCCACCATATTCAGCCTTCTCGTCGTCGAGAACTACAGGCCCATCGTAGGCGACCGCCCAGAGGTTATCAGGGCTCTGCTGGACCTGATACGCCAGGGAAACCGTAAGTGCACCAAGGATGCCCTAAAAACGCTCTTCCATTTGGCTCTTGATCCGCTAAATAGGCCCAAATTGGTGTCCGCAGGAGTCGTTCCCGTGATCTTTTCACTGCTGATGAAC
>ML795857.1:60598-116241 GCA_009831015.1 Picea engelmannii
ATATATATATATATATATATATATATATATATATATATATATATGTGGCTTGTAAAGTAGCAATCATCACCAATGGTGCAAAAAAACTGCTTTAAATTTTTTTGTATATGTATATTTGTATATGATAATATTATATTAGATATAATTTTTTTTAACATTCTTGATTATATAGCTCAGTGAAAAACTTATAATAAGCTTTGTTCGATATACAGACAATTAAAAAAAAATCATAATAAAATCTTGAAACAGACAATTACCAAAAAAAAAAATCATAATAAAATCTTGAAACTTAGACAATGCTTATTCATGTGAATTAAAAAGAGACAAATTCTTCGGATCCAGTGCATAATTAGTATGCAATGTACTTCCCTTAAACATATCTGAAAAAAGCACAAGAATTTGGCTGATTATAAATGAATAATAATAATTTCAAAATATGATTTTACTCTTTAAATCATTCACAATACAAACATATTAATCTTTAAATCATTTACAATATTTTACTCTTTAAATCATTCACAATACAAACATATAATTTAAATCATTTATAATACAAACATAATAATTTCAAAATATGATTTTACCGTGTAAATCATTCATATTACATTAAATGTTATGAGTGTACCATCAATCAATATTTCTTCCCATTCAAAATTTCAATCTTATTTTCAATGTTTACATTCTAATCATTTTTAATATCTCTTTAGAATCTGCTTATTTTATTTTTGAGTGACCCTACCATTGATATTCTTTCACATGGCACATAGACTTCTCACCCACCATTTGTTTTTACATGACATTTTGGTTTTGATAGGCAACATTTTTACAAGTAATTTATACATAAACATTTTTACAAGTAATTTATACATAAACATTTTTATAAGTAATTTTTAATATATGTGAGTGGCATTGTATGAATCATAAAAGTAATATGTTGATTTTCCATACAAGGAAGATAATAACAACTTTATGAGTGTTGTGATTATAAAATAAGAAGTTTAGTTGTTAAGTTTCTTTGTCAATAGTCTTATGACTTGTGTACACATAAGTGAATCAAAGTCCACCCCTATGTTTTTCAATTTTTTTAGTCACTTCAACATAATTATTTTTCAACACAAAAACATGTCTTAAAACTTTACATAGCTTGAAAGAGCACTTATGTTCCAGTTGAGATATACATCATCTAATATTGTTAAAACTCACTCAATAAAAATAAAAATAAAAACCTAATATAAAAGAAAATTGATTTCTCATTATAATGAATCAATCAATAACAACAAAGATATCATTCCAATGTTTGAAATAAGATTGAAAAATATAACGTAACTAAATTATTTGCTAGAAACCATTTAAAAAGAACAATAAAAAAATTAAAAAAAGTCATTATACCTAAAGAAGCTAGATGGGAAAATCTTCAAACACTTTGTATAAAGAAGAATAAAAAGATGATGCTTTCAATAATTACTATAAAAGAATCACTTTATTAAATTGCATATAGAACTAAATCCATATTTAAAAAGGAAAAACTCACTTTATTAAAATGCATAAATGTTATATAAAACCTAAAACCTATATTACATAGATAATATACCTACATCTACCCTGTCTTTGAATTCATCAAAAGTTAAAAGAGAAATCGACAATTACACCAAATCTATTAAATTATAAAAAGAAATTGCATCTTTAAAATTTTAATTAAATGTAAGATAAATTAAAGTTAAATTTATATATCTATAAAAAATAATATTTATTCGATGATGTTTGATACTATTTTTACATTATATTAATTTAAATATGTAAAAATTACAATAATATTTATTAACTTAAATATATAAAAATTAAAACCAATTTGTAATGGTTACTTCATTTCCATTTAATATTCAACAATGAAATTTTATAATAATATATGTTTAATATTCAACAATGAAATTTTATAATAATATATGTTGTTGAATTAATATATAAAGTGATGTTGATCTTTTACAAACATTTATGTTAAATTGAACAATCCATTAAACATTGATCTTGAATTAAATTGAACAAATTATTAAACAAAATGACTAATCTATTTTGTTACTGATGGTATTCCAATTTTGCAAACCAAGTGGTATACACTTAATTAGATTGAAATGAAGTATTTTCATTTACTTTTCCATCCTAGGGACCATCCCCAAGCATGGGTGATTGATCTAATCACGTTTTGACATCCAACTTAGGTGTAGAAAAGAAGGGATTCAAAGTTCATCTAAGCATTTGTGACCATGGAAAAATAGATAGTGACAACCCAAAGCATGTCCTGTTTGCACATCCGACAAGGAAAACTAAGTGCAACAAAGATATTGGCATCATCTGAGGATGAGTTAAGTAGTTGTAAGTTACCAAACATAGTTGTGAAAACTCTTGTGAATCACTCAACCACTGTCCACTTTGCTGGGAAAGGTGTTTCATAGACCTTGTATCCCTGTAATGGAGTAGGTAATGATCGCTGAGTAGTAGCATGGAATAAATGTAGAGAAATAGTAGGAACAAATGTAGATCAATAGCAAGGAATAAATGCTAAGTAGTGACCATGAATAAATGTAGATCACTAGCAGGCAATGAATGCTAAGCAAAAGCAGTTAGCCAATTACTTGTTAGCCAATTACTTGTTGGTTGTTTCCAACATGTATAATTGGAAAACCATAAATGGTTTACGGTTTTTTTATGCCTATTTATTGAGTGCTAAGGTTGGAGGAAAATAGTGTGTGAGGTTTAACTTAGATTTATGTTGTTAAGCCTTATACAAAGCCCCATGTTAAGTATAAAACCCCTTATTAAGTCCTAGATATTGAATTATTATATTTCTAGTGTTATATTTGTATGTAGGCTAGAACCCTTCATTGTACCCTTTCATTATAATTGTATCCTTTATCTCCTATATATATACTAAGGAGACCCAGTCTTAGGATTATCTCATGTCTCATCTTGTACATTGAATATATTGTAAAAGGAGGTTTCCCCCTCGAAGTGGATTGTTATTCATTGATTTTTTATCATTCTAAAAGCCTTGGTTCATAACATCTGGTGTTAGAGCATTGATACTAAGGTTTTTTCTTCTTAAACGAGCCATCTTGGTATTTTTTCTATAAATCATTTTTTGGGACACTTGAGATAGTGAAATTTGGAGGTTACTCAAAAGACATATCCAATTACTCTTGGTAAAAATTTCAGTGTCTGGTTTGTTATACTTTCAAAGATATAGCCTATTGAAGACATGTCTTTTTACTCATCCTAAAATCAATTTTAAATGAGACATCTTGGGATTTTTTCTATAATTTTTTTTCCAAGCCATTTCTAACAAGGAATTTTTTAGGATACCAACGAAATATATCAAAGAACTAGTGATAAAATTTTTAGGATCTGGTTCATTAGATTTTTAGAGATATCTCCTGTGGAAGTTAGGGTTTGTGACTAGTCCTGAAATTAGTATTAAACGAGCTATCTTTTAGTTTTGACATAAAATCATTTTGATGGAATTTTAGACTCTGAAATTTTCAGAATACTAAGGACATATAGCGAGTTACTTGTGGATTTTTTTTCAAAATTTGAATCAATATAATTTTTGAGATATATCTTATGGAATTTGAGGATTTTTACTAATCCTGAAATTAATTTTAAACATGTCATTTTGGTATTTGTGCTATAATTTTTTTATCAGTGAAGGTTTATATTGTGAAATTTTAGGAGTATAACAAGTCACATTAGAGTACTATAGGCCAAAATTTCAAATTCAGAATATTCAAAGTTCATAGATATATCAAGACAAAGGTCATCCATCCAACCATACTCAAATTAAGGGTTTGAAAGGTATGCGTCTTTCAATTGACATAAATTTTGATTGAAAGATCTATTTTTGATGATTCAAAATTGGTTATAAAAAGGGAAAAAATGACAACTATTATTTTCTCACATGGCTCCAAAGGTTCCTCCAAAATTTATTTCACCAACTAAACCTCAAGAGAGTTCAACCATGAATTAAGAAGAAAGAGAAGAAATCCTTCACCATATTGGAATGGTGGAAAATAAGATGGATGGGGTGGAAAATTATATGGACGAGGTGGAAAAGAATATGAATGATATTCAATAGCATATTGAAAAGAATATGTTAGAATTGCAAAATTGCATGTCTTCCATGATATTACATGCTCTAGATGAGAGACTCCCTAAAGGTGATATCAAAATGAAAGGAAATCATGAAAATGTAGAGGAAATAAAGATTGAGTCCCATAATCATGATTATTCATCACTTCAAGATCCACATCATCGAGGTTTCAATGCGGCACCAAGAAACTACTTAATTCCAAAGATCAATATGAGGAAAATTGATGGTAAATATCATATAACATGGATATTCTAGATGGACTAATACTTTGATATACACCAAGTGACAAGCTTACAAAAGGTACCTATTGCATCCTTATATTTAGAAAATGATCATTTTGTTTGGTATTAATGGATTTACGAAAGAAAAAGGAATTCCATTATCTCTTGGTACTTTTTTTTACAGATGAATTGATATCACATTATGGGGATATTAAGAGAAATGAATTATTTATTCAATTGATAAATATTCAGAAAAAATGTCCAATTACATAGCACATTCAACAATTCCAAAAGCTCGGTCTCAAGGTAAAGAACATTCTTGAGGATAATTGGTTGGATCTCTTTATGAGCACTTTAAATTAGAACATTCAACATGAGGTGCATCTTTTCAAATCTAAATCCCTAGAGAAATATTTTAGTATGACAAGGAAAGTGGAAAAAAAAATATGGCTACTCTAAGGGTGGCCAATATAAAATATAAATACCATCTCCCTCTCCTAAAACCACTCAATAGACAAGGTTGACACCTCAGAAAATGGATGAAAGAAGAGAAAAGGGACTATGTTTCAATTGTGACAACAAGTATAGTAAGGGGCATAAATGTGATGAGAATAAATTATTCTACATATGCTGTGAAGAGGAAGAAGATCAATAATTGGAGCCATCACAAGATTTAAATATAGAAGATACTACTCCAATGATATCTTTTCATGTATTGGATGGAATTAGTACTCTAGAAACCCTCAAGATATAAAGATACATTAAAAAGAAAAATGTAACAATGTATATTGATTATGGTAGTACCTATAACTTCATCATTTACAAATTATCAAAATATCTCAATTGCTTTGTATTTCCAACACCAAAGTTTCAAGTAATCATTGCAGATGTAGGTACCATAAATTGTTCTGGGAAGTGCCATAGTATTAATTTGAATATGGAGGAGTATTTAATGTATAGCCCCATGATTTCCATCCAAATTGGTGGTGTTGATGTTGTATTAGGGGTCTAATGGCTACAATCATTGAGAACCGTGGCCCTTAATTTTCAATATCTTTTCATGATATTTTCCTCAAAAGGAAAGGAAATTGAGCTTAGAGGTATCCAAGGGAAACCCTCTAAGGTGATAAGCTCTAATAGCATGACAAAATTACTCAAAAAGGGACACCATGGTGTAATTTCACAATTGTGCTCACCAAATGTTCAAACATCCACATCCTATGTTCCAGTGGATCTCCAAATAATTATCAACAACCATTCCAAGCTATTTGGAGAGATTCCTAAGGGTTTTCCTCCCACTCAAGATCATGACCATGCTATTTATTTGCAACCAAGAATGTGTACCACCTAACATTAGGACTTACACATATCTATATGCACAAAAGAGTGAGATTGAATGTATGATCCAAGAAATATTAGATGGATGCATCATTCAACCTAGCCAATGAGACACACCCATCGACCCGGGTACCTCTAAATTCAAATTATTGATGGATTTTCAATTTCTGATACCAATTATTAAATTCAAGAAGCATGAAAACAACAAATGCAATAATCAAGAAGCATGCTAAACTACAAAAGAAATGAATATCATGACATGCACACCATTAACATCTAACATGCACATTATAACACATCTTACAGATAATTAATACACAAAAAAATATAAAATACAGAGAAAACATGGAGAGCACTTGTCTATAAATAAGCCATTCACCAACTAGCTGTATATTTCAGATGTTCCACCCAACCATAGACACTGCTATTCTAGATCTTTCAATAGAAGGTCACCCCAAAGTGGAGGTTGTGATTCCACAAGTCTGGGTCCTAGGCCAACTCTAAGGCATACAACAATTAGCTAACAATATCTAACTGTTTATTCAACCACACAACAATCCTAGTTTACCATCTCTCTTTCCCCCTTAGCCTGCATAACCCAAATAAATGAACCCCCTTCACACCCATGCAATCCCTTAGGTTGTTCCACTTCTTTTCCAGGGCTCCAGTGCTATTGTCCAAGAAATATCAATTCTAGAAACTCCAAGGATTCTTAGTTGTGGAAAATTATTTCACAATTTCCACCATTCTCATCCACACAAGAATCCATTCCATCCTGGAATAATCAACAATTACCTACAACCAACAAAAAATAGATCTCTTCCCCAAAAATTTGTTTCCATGCCCAAAACCAAGGATAAAAATGAACAATAATTAATAAGGAACAATGAAAGGCGAACAAACAAATGATTGAGTAACCCCCAAACAACCCAAAATACATTTTTCTATAATTACATGCAATTAAGCACCACATGGCCTCCCCAAGAAGCTCATGTAACCCCTTTTTCCCAACTAATTCCAAGATGGGTGAATAAAATATAATAAAAATATTTATCCCATTTATCCCCCTCTCTCATGGAATCATAGCCCCCTATATTTGTCCTTATCCATCTTGAAACCAATGATTTATTTTATTATTAAAAATATTACATTTCCTAGGCTCTTCGTTCTTTTCCACTTTACAGGCACTCCAACCTTTCATCAAATAACAAAAAATACATTATTAATTCGGGGACTAAAAAATAGGGTATTACATTCCCCTCCCCCATATTTTGGCTCTGTCCTTAGTGCATATGCAAAAGAGAAATCAAAATTTCAAAAGTCTTCAAAAAGTCACGGGTACTCTTCCTGCATAAAATACTCATGTGTTGGTAAACTTACTTATACTGAGAGGGGGGTGAATCAATATAAGGCTATTTTTTCTTTTCTTACAATGTTTATCAATGCATTACTTTTCTGGTTATAAAAAATCAAATAAAATTGTAGACACAAACATCCAATCCACTGTACACAAAGATTTAATGTGGAAACCCAAATGAGAAAAAAACAAAAAACAATTCTTTTATAAAATTATGTAGGCTCCAACCTACTGTTACAATTCTTGCAGGAACCAACCTGCAAGAGACACCAATATCCTCTCCTGAACACCAACTCAACAAAATTTTTTGCAGACACCAACCTACAAGAGACACCAATCCCCTTTAGTTGAGCACCAACTCAGCCATATCAATTTGCTGGAAACACCAATCTCTTTAAACTATCAAGAATACCAGATTACCACTTCCATTCAATCCTTCACTTTATTAGATCTGTAGTTATGTCTTTTCTATCACAACATTCTTCACAGTTCAAAATATGCATAATTCAAAAAGTTCCTTGCACCTCCCAACCACCCTTATACATTTACACCATCTTCTTTCATTCTCTGGTACTCTTGGACCTGTGACCCTCAAAGCTCTACTTCACTTGATCTACTCTTTTACACACATCCACATCCTTGCTCATTCGTTCACATAAATCACTTTTTCTCTTCTTCTTATTCTTTTGGTTCTACAAACTCATAACTCATTATCCATCACGTCACACACGCCACAACTACCAAAATAGGTTCGAGAATTTTTTATTTATATAGGGTGTACACTCAATGATTTTTCCACATTTTTTTTCTTCTAGGAGTTCATTTCCAACCCTTTGATTTTCGCTCAAAACCGGTCTACCAAAACATCTCCATGAAAACCAGCCTCATCTTCTTCTGCTGTATGCGATCTGTTCACTATTCCTTAACACTCAGCCACCATTGGATTTGTCTTGGATTTGATCTCATTTTCGATTGTTCATAGCCCATCAAAAAACATAACATAGACTTCATTTCTCAACAATTGCTCGATTTGAATCTCTGTTCAATTGAAACCATTGATATGTTTTACGTTCCTTGGATATTGATACCACCGGGATATCGAGCCCCTGGGCCCCCGGTATATCAGCTCCCCATAAATTCAACACTTACTCCTTCAACCATTCATCTAATATCCAATATAGCAGTGTGACATGGTCTCCACGTGGGATTCATCTACATGTCCTGACTGAAGTGGCACCGTACAAGGTCTGACATGCAGCACATGATGTGACATTGGTCATTTGTAACTTCTTTGTTTGACATGTCCTCCACATGGACCCCTTCCACAGGTGTTGGATGACGTGGTACCAATGTGTCTGTGACTTCATTACTTCCTCCAGCTCTGCTTTGTCACTATATTGAATTGACACTTGAAAGATGGATCTATCCTTGCTACTTAAGTGGTTCTAACATGGCACTTTATGTGGCATCTGAGCTGATCCGCTAGGTATGGGGCCCTTAGGCCCCTGTAACTTCAAGACTGCACATATCCTTCATTATTCCAGTGTCTAATATTCTAATATGGAACCTTGTCTGCAGGGTTCCGTCTACCAGGATATTGACCTATCAGGCCACTCAAAATTCTTAATCTTGCATATCCACTTTCTCCAGATATCAGATACACCAATATTGTGGAGTCCACTACCAGGGTATTGGCCTCCTTCCCCCCCACGATATGGGGCCTCTAGGCCTTCAACACTACACCATTCCTTCATCCTTTTGATATCCGATATGATGATATCGGAGCCATTCCGTTCTTTGTTCTGACTACTGTGGTGATGTGGCATACAAGGTGTCTTCCACATGTATCTGACGTCGTATCATGGCTGGCCCACCAAGTATTGGGTCCCTGGGCCTTCAAAACTCATGTTCCTTCATCCTGTTGATATACTATATGCCGATATCATGGACCCCACTACCAAGGTATCACCCCTCGTCCCCCTAGAACCTTTAACACTTCACATTCGATCCCTTGATCTTCTGATATTCATTATGACATGGCATAGTCTCCACATGGACTACCGTACACTTGTGCATTTTGCTGACATGGCTACTCTCGTGTTTCTCTTGTGGCTTGTGAAGGTGTTGGCATGGCATTGTGACTAGCCCATCGGGTATAAGCCCTTGGGCCCTCAGAACTTCAATAATGCACTACTCTTCCATTTCACCGATATTTGATATAACATGGTGCGATGTGTTAACATGAATACTTAGGTGGCTTCCATGTGGTAATTTCCACATGAGTATGGTGTGGCGTCTGAGCTAGACTATAGGTATCGCCCCCTCGGGACTTTGGTACTGTGCATGCACTTCACTCATGGGATATTAGATATGTAAATATCGGGTCTATTCGACCTATCAATCCCCTGGTCCCTCGGGCTATCAATCCCCCAAGAATTTAATACTTCACAAACAAACATCTAGTATCTGGTATACGCTAGGCCCCATGACCTAAAATTTAACGCCTTGTGCATAGTTCCATGGATCTTCTATTTGCATTCAACCTAAGTGATTTCATTCTTTCATTATAAACCCAACGAAGTCTATTTCCCTTGTGCATGTGGGATATATCATTTTGCATCATTCGAGCCACTAGGACATTGTTCAGACCTTCCACACTTTCCTATGCATCCTCTGCGCTCTCAAACTTCATCTCTCATTCTTCATCCCGAGTTTTAACCCAAGATGTAGGAACTTCATCACAAAGTTTCATCATTCTTAAATACAACCCTTGCAGACCTTTCACGACTTGTTTACAACTGAGTACAATATCTCGTAGAAACTCAATGACACATAGGGATGTTCTCTGTTTCCTTTTTATGTCCATGGATTGATTCATGTTACTAGTTATTTTATTCTTGGTTCAAATCACACAATTGGACACTTGCTTTGATCAATAACAACTAAACATACAATCTCATCAACACAGAGGCTCATAATTTTTTATAGTCTTCCTTTGACTATTTCCTAGACACTTCCTTAATCTTGTTTTTAACATCAATGGAAACTAACTACACAGATGGCTCATCAATTTGCAGAGACATTAATAGTCTCCCCTTGTCTGTGATATTAATGACATCCATGACTATCACAGTCATGTCTACTTTTGACATCAATGACAACACACTTTCTCTACCTTTTACATCAATGAAAACACAATTTACAACAGTCTCCCCCTATTGCATTGATGACAATACAATCTAAAACTCCTCAAGTCCACGGAAATCTGAAACTCCTCCATTATGTGCAATCATAGATATCTACAAGTCTCCCATTTTCTCTTTTCTCCCCCCCTTTGACATCAATGGAAAAGGGATATTCTCCCCTTGACACTGTGCTCTTTATTTATTTTTTCCGAAACCAACAACCTGCTTGTCTTTCTACAACTCCCCCTAAGCTTGTGCCCTTCTTTCGTTCTACAACTCCCTTTGAGATTGTGCTTCTTCATGAAGATTTAGTGATTGGAAGGCATAGGTACTACTCCCAATTTCGGTTTGAGGTATTCAAAGACTTCTCTAGGAAGCGGTTTTGTAAAGATATCAACAACCTGTTCGTTTGTGCCAATATAATCCAGCTTGACATTATGTTCTATGACTTGCTCTCTCAAGAAGTGATAATTGATTGGAATGTGTTTTGTTTTTGAATGCATGACTGGATTCTTAGAAATTTGTATTGCATTGGTATTGTCACATACAATTGATATGGGTTGATCATATTCTACATGAATGTATTTCAACATTTATTTCATCTAGAGTACTTGTGTGCAACATGTTGTTGCTGCAATTTGTTATGCTTCTACTGTGGATAGAAATATTGATTATTTCTTCTTGCTGAACCAAGACATCAGGATATTTCCCAGAAAGAATTCTCCACCGCTGGTGCTCTTTTTATCATCCACACTACCTTCCCAATTTGCATTAGTGTAAGCTGTCAAAGTAAATTCTTGACTAAAGGGATACTATAAACCAAAATCCAATGTGACTTTCAAATATCTGAAAATTATTTTTACTGTTTGCACATGTGTTTCCTTTGGTGCTTCTTGAAACCTTCCAACTAACCCTATTGCCTACATAATATATGGCCTTGAAGTTGTCACATAAAGTAGACTGCTTATCATTGATCTATACAAAGTTTGATTAGCTTCCTTTGATTCATCCTCTTTACTTAATTTACAACCAATGACCATGGGTGTGTTGACAAGTTTGCAGTCTTCCATGTCAAAATTCTTCAACATCTCCTTGATATATTTGTTCTAATAAATAAATATGCCTTTGCTGGTTTGAGAAATCTGCAACCCTAGGAAGAATGTGAGTTCTCCAAGCATGTACATCTCAAATTCTTTTTGCATTTCTTTTGCAAACTTTTATCTCATTTGGTTAGCATTACTTGCAAAAATGATATCATCCACATATACCACAATAATTAACATATCTTCATGGCTCGTTTTTATATAAATATTGTTGTCTATTGTTCCTCTTCTAAAACTATGTTGTTGCAAGTACTTATCAAGTCTTGAATACCACGCTTTAGGAGCTTGTTTTAATCCATAAATTGCTTTCTTCAATATGCAAAAAATTCTTCATTTTTTGATAATAAAAATCCTTTAGGCTATTCAATATATACTTCTTCCTCTAAATCTCCATTCGGGAAGGTTGACTTGTCATCCATTTGATATGGTTTGAAGTTCTTAAATCTTGCAAATGAAAAAAACATTCTAATGGCTTCTAATCTTGCAACAAGAGCAAAGGTTTCTTCAAAGTCAATGCCTTTTACTTGAGCATATCCTTTACACACTAGTGTTGTTTTTTTTCTTATCACTTTTCCTTCTTCATTCAATTTATTTTTGAATACCCACTTTGGGTCTTTGGGTCTTGGGACAAGTTCCCAGGTCTGATTTTTCTCAATCTAGTTTAACTCTTCTTCCATAGGATTTACCCAATTTGGATCATTACTAACCTTTGCAAATCATTTAGGCTCTATTTTGGACAACAAAGAGATATCCACTTGTTGAAAATTGCTTTCCATTTTTCTCATAGTTCGAGTCTTAACATTGTTATTATGGAATTGATTGACATGATCGACTCAAATTAGCTAGGGTTTGGATCAACTGTAAGCTAGGGTTTGGTAGTCATGACCATAGCAGAGGACAACATGAGTACCAAAGGGGGGGGTAATGGAGCTCCCTCATACAAATAGATAGTGGTGGACAGGGGGAAAGGGCCAAGAGGTGTAGGTTTCAAGGCACCAATGACAAGCACCTCAGGATCAGACCCAGAAAAAAGTCAGGAAAGGAACCAGGGAAAAAGCAAGTGCATGGGGGAAGAAGCCAAAGAAACTCAGAGTGTTGTGCAAGACATAGAAAAGCCCAATGGGACAGAAGGGTGCAACCCGTTTAAACCTAAAAGAACAAATATACCCAAGGTAATCCTCGAGGATCCGCAAATGCAACTCTATAGGGACTAGATGAAGATGCATGCGCTAATCTGCAAGTTTATGGGTTTGTGGCCCACAGAAAGAATGCTGTGCAACTGGATTAAATATCACTGGAAGCCAAGAAGGGTAGTGGAACTCCATATGGGTTCGAAAGGTTTCTTCACAACAATATTCATGAACTTGGAAGACAGGGATAGGGTCTTTGAGGGGGGGGGCATACTTCCATACCTCAGTAGGACTATACATGCGACCTTGGAAGGAAAAATTCTCCCTAGAAAAAGAGACTTTCAAGAATGTATCGGTCTGGCTGAGATTTTACTCCTTACCGTTAGATTACTGGCTACCCTCTACCTTCGAAGCAATAGGGAACAGACTGAGAAAATATGTGAAGACTTCAGAAGCCACCCTAAAAGGGAGATATACATCCTACGAAATAATCTGCATAGAGATGGATGTGTCGGGAACAATCCCAGAAGCATAAGTTTGGAATTCAGGGATGAGGAATAGATACAAAACATAGACCATGAGAAGATCCCCTTCAGATGAAGAATATGTCATGAACATGGACACCTAATTAGAGAATGTACTCTCAATTAAAAATAAGAAGCGAAAAGAACCAAACCACAGTAGGATGAGGATGGGTTTATAAATCCAAACCACAAAAACATAGCTAACAAGAAACAAAGTAAAACCCTAATAGGGAGAAACCCAGAGGCTCGGAATAGAAAAAAAGGACGGGACACAACCAACAAAGGGGCAGAAGGCAGAAAGGAATCAACAAAAGCTCAAGAATCCAGAGAGGAAGCAACAAATGAGACCACAGATAGCTCAAGTAATAAGAAGGAACATAAGAGTGGCGCAACTCCTATGGATGGAGAAACCGAAGACGACAACATCCCCATGCAAGAAGCAGAGGGATATGCAGACATGACCCCAAGCAAAGTAGGTACAGAAGAACCTAATCAGAGACCTTGTGGAAAGGGAAGGGATAAATCTCCCAAACATACCGGAGCAATGAAAAATGCAGGGAGTAGACAACGTACCAACAGAGAAACTAGACCGCATGTGTATGGACCCCATGTGTCAGAGGAAAAGAGAAAGGTGATACGAGATCTAGAAGACCTTAAAAACTGATCAAATAACCTCCAATGGATCCTGGAAAGGGACTTCAATATCATCACGTCACTTGCGGAGAAAAAAATAGGCACAAGAAGATTGAATAGGGATGCGAAATATTTCTCAATGTTCATAGACACAACGAAGATGGTGGACATCAAAACTAATAATGGACAGTTCACTTGGAACAATAAACGGATGAACCAATATCAAGTATCGACAAGACTAGACATATTCTTAGTATCAGATTCTATTATTATGCAGGGGCTAACCTTAGAATGCAACATCCTTCCCTAGGTAGGGTCTAATCACTGGCTAGTCCAACTGGAAGCAGGCTTCCAAACCACTCCGAAGAATAGACCCTTCAGATTTGAGAAATTTTGGATCAAACACCCCACTTTCAAGGAAAAAATCAAATAGTGATGGTGGGAGGAACAACCATAGAAAGGGACAAGCATGTTTAAACTCTATAAGAAACTAAAATACATCAAATATAAGCTCAAGGAGTGGAACAAGTAAACCTTTGGAAATATAAACCAAGGGAAAAAAAACATTGAAGACAAAATGAGAAAACTCCAGGAAATCTGCATAGCTGAGGGCTATACAGAGGATTAGAAAAAGGAAGAGATCCATATGACCCAGGAATGGGAAGCTAGATTCCAACAGGAAGAAAATATTTGGTGACAAAATTCGTGAATCAGATGGCTAAGGGAAGGAGAGTGGAACACTAATTTTTTTCATAGAACAACCATGGCCAGAAGATCCCACAACAAAATCCTGAAAATTAAGGATCAAGATGGGATCGAGAGAGAATCTCACAAGGAGATCGAAACTACTATGGTAAATCACTTCTGTGGGATAGCCCAGGAACCCAACAAAGACATAATGAAGGCCATCCAAAGGATAACCCAACACATCCCCCGTCTAGTCACTAAGGAACAAAATAACAACCTAAATAAACCCATTGTTGAGGAGGAAATTAACCAAGTGATCCAGGAAATGCCCAATGGGAAATCCCGAGGTCCAGATGGCTTCACAATGGAGTTTTTCAAAGCTTGTTGGGAAGTTGTCAAACATGAATTTTATAGGGTGGTGGAGGACTCTAGACGGTCATCCTCCATTCCAAAAGTGCTAAATTCCACAATGATTACTCTAATTCCCAAAGAAAATGAAGCCATGACCCCTGACCGATACATACCTATAGCTTTATGCAATGTGGTTTACAAGATAATCTCCAAAGTCATTGCCAATAGATTGAAACCACTCCTACCCACAGTGATCTCTCAAGAACAGGCGAGCTTCATGGAAGGAAGAAAAATAATGGAAAACATCATCCATTCTCACGAGATAATCCACACCCTAAAAAATCATAGGAGAGGAGGAATGAGAATACAACTGGACCTAGCAAAATCTTATGACAAAATTACCTGGCACTATATGGTCAAGACTCTGGAAGCCTTTGGTTTCACCCAACACTGGATCAGCTGGATAGTCAGACTAGTGTCCATGACAAGTTACTTGCTCCTAATAAATGGAGCCCCAACCAAACCTTTCTGGACCATGAGAGGCATCAGACAAGGAGACCCATTGTCCCCTTTCCTATTCATTCTGATGATGGAAGGTCTCAGTTGAAGTATAAAAAGTGCAACAACTGCAGGAGAAATAACATGCATCAAACCTTTCAAAAAATTTCCTACTTCCACACATCAACAGTTCTTGGATGACACCTTACTCCATGGCATACCCATGGTCAAGGAAGCAAAATACTACAAAAGAATCCTAGAAGAATTTGGGGAAGCCTCGAATGCAGAGATCAACCACTCCAAATCTATGATCTTTTTCTTCAACACCAACCTTGTAATCCAAAGAAATCTGGCCAATATTTTGGGCTTTGAACGCAAATCACTCCCAACCAAGTACTTGGGCATCCCCCCGACAGATAGATCATTTAAAATTTCAACTTGGGAGGGAGTGATCAACAAGTTACAAGAGAGGGTGAAAAATTGGACGTACAGATCCTTCAACCTAGCGAGAAGACTCATTTTGACCAAATCGGTTATGCAAGCAATTCCAACCTTTATGATGCTCATTTTTCCAACCCCTAAGGGAATACTACAAAAAACTGGTCACGCTCTTCTTGCGGGGTACCTGGTATGGTTTGAAGCTCTAATTCTATGACTCTTTGTTGAAGTTGATGAATAACTTCAACAAGCTTCATCACTTGGCATTCTAAGGGTTCTTCTGCTTTATGCTCTAAGCTGGTCACAGAGCGAAATGCTCTGTTGACTGTTTCTTCGATCCCAATCTGCTTCGTGAGAAGATGCTCCTTTTCTTTTTGGATCTTCACTCTGTCTTCTTCCAATTTTTCTTGGAGAGTGTCCCTCTCTTGTTGCGCAGCCCGACATTGTTTAATGATTTCCTCTTGTGCTTTCTTTAAGGCCTGGGTGGCCTGCATGGTTTCTTCCTGTGGTTTCCGAAGGCATGCTTTGACTGTGGCAACAATCTTGCATAGTTGAACTAATATTGCATATTTGAACTAGTTCATCTACCTCTTCTGTTGTTCCTTCTGGAAGGGGTGCAGTGGGGACTATGCGGCTAGACTGAAGTGCCTGCTGCACTCCTTGGAGCTCGCTCTCAATTCTGTTGTACATTTCCTCATGCTTGGTTTCCTGCTTTTCTGTTATTTCTTCTATAGCTTCATTCATAGTGGTGAGGAGGAAACTGAATTCATCTGAGGTGAGCGTCGTCTTCATCTTGGTTACAGGGGTTCTAGGTTTCTTCCAGGAGGAAGGTTTCAGAGGTGAAACCTTCCTTTTCTTCGACAATTCCTCTTCGTCTTTTGGCCTTTGTTCGACTTCTTCATCATTACCTTCTTGCTCGGGTGAAATGGATGCGTTCCTTATAGATCTGTTGTCTATATCCTGTATTTCCTCATCCTTCTTTATCTTCATTGTTTTCTTCATCTTACTGGGCCCAGGTGTATCCTGCGCAACTTCTGGGCTGTCGATGTCGGACAATTCTACGGGGTTTGCTGAAACAAGGAGGTCTACCGACCATTCCTTGGTGATTTTCTCCAGGTCTTCTTCTATCAGCTTATAATAAGAATGTAACTGCTCTTTGTTCTCATCAGCGCGTGCTGTTATGTAAATGAAGTGGCAGTCCGCGTTGAACTTCATTAAAGGACTGAACCTGAAGAGGGTATTCGGGGTTATCCGAGGATCAGAATGGATGGTGCGCTTAAACATATTGTAGTAGGTGTGGAATACAACATTGGATTACCATTGTTTTCTCATATCATTCGAGTACCATAAGGTACTGAACTTCATGGATAAGGGCTCAAAAGGGTTGAGGTTCAGGAAGGTTGCATCTTCTGGTAGCTCCCATGCAACGAAAGCTATAAGTAACAAGAGCCATCTAAAATGGAATTCATGCCCCTGATCCTGGGCTTATCTGTAGTCGATCTCTAGTTGATTCACCAAGTACTTCACCCAGTTCATCTATAGTCCCTTTGCACACTTTCCTGCGAGGTCAACTACAAAGCCGGATACTCGCATGGGTTGATTCTTGCGAATGAGATTCCTTGTGATCAACTGACATGCAAGGCGCACTGCGCTACATAACCATTTGTTGGCATAGGGGCAGACCCAGGGTTCAATGCTACAACAATGCACCAAAAAAACCCTAACTACCGGCCCTTTTGGCAACATCTGCGAAGTAGATGAAGTCTCACCCGAGGTAGTGGCAGGGGTGGTTGCAAGACTCAGGTATCTACAACCTTATCTGGGACACAGATCTGCAATTATACATCTTACTAGAGCACTTAGCACCATTAGTTCCTCAATATACATTCAATAACCACTTCGCTTATAAGACAGAGCTTCGCAACATTCACACTTAATCTATAGTATTCAAGCACTTAGCAATAGTAAGCTAGATCAAACCTAGTAGATTAGCACTAAGAATCTTCATACACATCAGATCTAACATTCATACACATCTAGGAGAACAAAGCATAAGCAAATATTCCTACAAATATCAAAGCACTTAGCAGAAGAAGAAGTAAACACATTGAATCAAAGCACAAAGCATCACACACAGATTTACGTGGTTCACCCCCACCCTAGGGCTACGTCCACCAACTCTTCTTCTTTATTATCTTGGTCAAGCAGTTACAACACAGAGCCTCAACAATCCTTACTCCACACAGGACAGAGGATCTGCACAACTCGCTAGATCCTTCTTCCTTGAGCTCAACACAAAGCCTTTCGCAACCTCCTACAACAACTTGCACTTAGCTCTGCAAGTCTCTTAAAATCATGCACAAAGAATTTACAATCCACATCTGATCACACATATCCAATTACTAGCACTAAGCCATTATCTCCCTTCTACCTTGCCTAGACATCTATTTATACATACCAAAGTGGGCCTAAGCGTGGGTAAACCCACGGGTTGACATCCCTTTCCCATTACATTAACCCAAACCCTAAAAAGGGGCCCAAAAGTGGACCGAGATCCCGTGATCTCTTCTTCGTCTTGTGCCTTTCCCTTGATAGGGCGTCGAAGTCCCAAACAGTCAAATATGACCAAGTATCTCCCACAACTTGGTCAAGGGCCAGCAGGATTAGTGGATCAACTGATAAAGTATGTCAATTTTATCTCTTTCTCATCCTTTTAAAGAAAGTACAATAGTTTCAACATTCATGGGAACAGTTCAAAAGATACATGGAGTCCCCAAAATTATTGTAAGTGACAGAGATCCAATTTTTTCTCCAAATTTTTTGGGTTGAATTAATTTTTAGTTGGGTGCTCAATTAGCTCATAGCTCATCCTATCATCCTCAATCTGATAGGAAAACTGATATTATGAATAAATTTATAGAAGGATGTCTTCATTGTGTTGGATATGATAAGTAGACACAATGGTTCAAGTGGTTTCCCTTGGTAGAATGGTGGTAGAACACATCCTTCCATACTTCATCAAAAATGTCCCCATTTCTAACACTTTATGGATATCATCCTCCATCCATAACACTGCCCTTTAAAGGAAATACAAAGGTTTAGGAAGTGGAGGACCACATAGAAAACCAATAAGCGGTTCTCAAATTGTTGAATGGAAACTTGGTTATGGCACAAAATATGGTGAAACAACAAGCATATCAACATCGCAATGAAAGGAAATTTGATGTGGGGGATTGGGTATTTTTTAGGCTACGACCATAGAAACATATTTTCCTCAAGCAACACAAGAAGGACAATAAATTATCACCCAAATATTGTGTCCCATATAAGGTGTATAATCCCCAACCCCAAGTTGGGCCATGCCACACAAAATGTTTCCTCTCTGATACCATTTAATTAATAAATATTCTCTGCATATGAACACACATGCATCCTAACAACATATAATACTCAAGCATAAGTATAAAAAAGATAACATAATTAATCACACAGAATTAATAAAAAACACATAAAATACACTAATCTTTTGTTGCAAATCACCGTCTGAATGCAAACCTCAGACGTTCCTCCCAACCATAGACTCTATTGTTCATAAAATCTCAAAAATAGGTCACCCTGAGCTGGGGCTAAAACTCCACTAGGGACAAGGATTCCTAAACTAGAATAAGGTTTAACATACTACAGAATCAATCTTAGGCCAAGGTTCCAACCACAACAACCATTATCATCTCACAACCTCTCATTCCCCACAACCTATCCCACCCTAGGAAGTGTACCCCTTCTCTACTCAATAGTCCTTCGGTTGTCCTACTTCCCTTTCATGGCTTCAACAACAAGATGGATAGGAATTCTTAGAGCTCTGTAGCACCTGGAACACAAGGATGCTATAATAATTTTAACACTCAATAGACTAGCATGTAGGAAAAATAATTCCCAACAATTCTCTCACCTAGAGAGAATGCTCACAAGCTTAACAACCTATTTCTTTAGCCCAACCTACGAAAGGATTTCTAGGTACAATCAACTTCCAATATCTCCAAGCACAGGTACAAATGATGGATGGAAATGAGTGGACAAATGGAAATAATGATGGTGATAATGATGAGAATGATGAGAATGCTTGGAAATTACAATAAGTTCCCACATTATGTATGCATGTTCCCAAATTGACACTTGTCATGTTAGGAACTATACTGAATCCACTTGGTGATATGTTCCCCACCTTTAGGAACTTAGGATAAAATATATCATATGATTTAAACTTCACTAGAAGGAAAAGACCTTGTAGCAGAGGTTATAGTGGAGGTTTTTAGTGTTACAAAATTGGCAAAAATTGTCAAAAAAACCTCTGTGAAAACATCTGTTTTTTGTAGCAGATGTTTTTTTAGAGATTATAATGGAACTTCATTATAACTAAAAAAATTTGGGTGGGTAGAAGTTTTAACGGATGTTTTTCTAGGCGGTGCACTTCATGGTGTATATGCATCGATGCATTCTCAAACATAATGCACCAGCGCTTACATTTCACCGAAAGCATTGAGGCAGTGCTAAAATATTGGGGCACCAGTGCATTTATAAATAATAATGCATCGATGCTTTAATAACAAAAATGCACTGGTGATTTAATAACAACAATGCACTGGTGAAATCTATGATACCATGTGACGATGCGTTCTCAAACTTAAAGCATCAGTGCTTAAATTTCACAGAAATCATTGGGGTTGTCCAAAAAATATTGGGGCACTGGTGCTCTTATAAATTATAACACACCAGTGCTTTAGTAACAACAATGCATTACACACATTGATGATTTAGTAACAACAATGCATTACACACATGCTTTGGGGCATTGGTGCATTACAAGACAAACCTGACTGGTGCATGAAATTTAGAATGCATCGATGTGGACATATGATATAGAAGCATTGGTGCACTTTTTTAATTAAACGCACCGGAAGACCATTTTTTATTATTATAATTGTTGTTTTTAAAATAGTATTACGATTTGTGTGCATTTCATTACAACACTGGTTCTTTTTATCATTAAACACACCGATGCTTTTTAGGATTAAACACACAGATTTTCATTTTCTCTTTTTAGAAACATCAACCCGTGATAGTGAAATTATCGTTATTTTTTAATTACATTGTTCATAAAAAAATTTGACATATATCTTATAATAGTATTCATATAAATTGAATTTTGAGTAGTGCATTTGGATATGATGTTTGGATTAATTCGTTATATCATCAGATTTCACATCTCTTCATTATAATATTTAATCATTCATATATTTAATCAACGATGTAACATTTCACAGTGCCATTGGACAATGCAATAGAATAAAATAAATTGTATTTTATTATATATGAATAAGAGACTCTTTGTCATACAAAATGAGACACTTATTGGTAACCCCATTCCTTTCAATTTGGACACTATCTCCATTACATTAAACAAAATGTTTGATTTTCACAAACAATTATTTCAAAAAATACAACAACTTGCATTGATATCCAAATATATTGATCATCAATCTTCACTGGAACTGTTGTCAGTGCTCATGCTACTTCCATGACTTGGGTTATTTGGTCAAATGTTTTGTTGATCACCTTGATTGTTTTCCTCTTCTTCAAGTTCCATCTACAAAAATAAAAATAATGTGTAATGAGTGTATCTACATTGGTGAGAATATTAAAAATTGAAATAAATAATATACATGTATGTAAATTGAAAAGTGATGTACCATAGAAATAATTTAGTCCTGAATGATACACATTCTTTCAAAACCAAATCTCATGCCTTCTCTCAACAACTCTTCTGTTGACACATTTCCATACTTTGTTTTCTGCAAGTTTTATACTCCATAATAAATCATAGATTTAAAATAAATGATTTTTTTTGTTCCATCAATTATAAAATGAGAGAAGTAAAACAACATATATACTTACAAATTCCACAATTAATTTTTGATATGATAACATATACTCACAACCTTTACTTAACCAAATGTCAATCAATTCTTCTGATAGCTCTTCTTTGTACGTTAGCACCTGTTTGAAGACATTAAAGGATGGTTGTTGTAAACCAACTTAAAATATACAAAAATGAAATCTTAAGTTAATGTTATAAGAAAATAACAATTACTCACAAACTTTGCTATCAACCTTTTTCTTCCTTGTCGTCCTATTTTATGTGTTGAATGGGTTCCATTTTGTTTTCTTTTCTGCAAGAAAATACTTGAAAATTAATATTTGATGCTAAATTATTTATTTATATGTACCTAATAGAAAAATTCAATGATTTCATACATTTGAAGCACATTGTTGTTGATATGGCACCTCCTCCGATACAATTATGTCCATTTCTTTGACCATCTCCTTGTCTTTTTTGGACATTCCTATTGGCATATTTCAGATATCATCTCATCGATCCTATCTTCCTGAAACAAGTAACATGCAGACAATAAACTATTTTTATATTGATATATGGAAACTAAATATAAAAAAATTGATATTAATAAATGAATGCTTTGTAGTATTTATATGCACATATTCTATAATTAAAGCATTTTTAGGAATATTACTTTTTGAATGATTCTTTTTGGTTCTTGTATGTTTTTTCTATTGCAAGTATGATAGGTCTCATTGACCATTTCTCTGGAAACAGTTCTTGTAGTTTAGATATAACCTAGTTATCGGAATCATTGGATTGATTTCTGTATTGTAAGTGGAAATTATGTCTATATATTTGTTCCACTATATCCCTCATGGTTTTCTAAAAGTTTTTCCCCCTTTAATTAACCTCCAACACCACTTTATACGAGTTAAGGACCAATTCATCATCCTTTACATCTTTTATAATTTTTATTTTCTTAGGACGACATTTTGTTCCTTCATTTTTGGTCCTTGTAGAAGATTAAACATATGTGAATTAAAAGATTGTTTGAAACATGTTAGCTAATATTCTTAACTATATTATTAATGAAAATTCAAAAAATAACTCATATTGAATAGTATTTTTTCATTCACTTGATTAATCATTTTTCAATTTTCCATCAAGTTTTACACTCTTCTGCATTTAGATCACATATAATCTTATCGAGCTTCCTCATTTTATGGCTCTGCATGACACACTAACCAATACATATTAGTTAAACTTACATATAGTTCAAACATACTAACTTTGTATAATGTTAGCACCATGATTTTCATAGCTAAGGTTGGAGGTTTGTCAACAGTTTGCAAAGTCATGCATGTTAGCACCAATATTGTTTTTATGTCTGGAATCACCTAACATCTCCAAGGGTCGGTTTCAAAAGGAAGATTTATCATTTATTATTTCCATTTCCATTTGCAACTGCACGCTGCAAAATCCACTGTGCACTGCAAAATTCGCTGCGCAAAGGATTTTTCCGCGCAGAGGATTTTTCCGCACAGAGTGTTTTGTCATGCAAATGATCTTGTTGTGTAGGGGATTTTTTATTGTAGAGGATTTTTCCGCATAGATGGTTTTGCCGCACAAAGTGTTTTTTCGCATAGAGTATTTTTCTGCACAGAGGGTTTTGCCGTGTGGAGGGTTTTGTCGCGCAGAGGATTTTGTCGCACAAGGGATTTTGCCGCGCAGGAGATTTTGTCGCACAGGTGATTTTGTCACGCTGAGGATTTTTCCACGTTGAGGGTTTTTCGCGCAAGGGATTTTGTCATGCATAGGATATTTTCACACAAAGGATTCTTCCACATAGAGGATAGAGGGCACGCTGCGTAAATGAACGGTTTAGTGGTCAACTTCAAGATCAGTTTCTGACCAACTGGAGAGGAATTTTGAAAATCCATAAGATTTTTTTGTCGAGGACAAACCAAATAATAAAAAAATCTCTAAGATTTTCAAAAGGTGTCATGGATTGGGAGATTCAAAGGAATCTTTGAGCCCTATTTTTAAGTTTTCATGATTTCTTGTTTGAGACATGTTTTTGTGACACGTATGCCAGCCAGTTGGAGATGTATTTGAAGAAACCGAGAGAGGTTTTTCTTTAGAACGAGATTAACTACAAAAAATGTTCTCATATGTTACACAATTGTTACAGTTTGAGAATTACAAGTGGCGTTTTGAAGCCTATTTTTCAGAATGTTTCCTCCTGAAAAGCAGGAAATCAGTTAAAATATGTCATTTTCTGTTTGTAACTATTTCTATTTTGGGAAAGAGGTTGGAGTTCGAAATCGTGAGCTGGAAAGGACCTATAGTGATATATATTTCATGATACAAGAGTAGAGAAGGATTGGACCCTTGGGGAAGAAGACTTGTTTATTTCTTTGAAGTTAATGCAGAAGTTTCCTTTTTATGAAATTTGAGATTCATCACAGTGTTTATGTTCAATATTTGTTTCTTGTATATCATTTCCATGATTATATTTTTCTGCTAGCATTTTCTGAGAGTAAGTGGTAGGAATTCTTCCATGTTTGATGCTCTTTTCACAATGATGATGTTTGTTATGTTTTAATGGTTACTTTTACATAATTCATCTTCATTTGATGCTCGGTTTAGTAATTAATCTTTGTGTCCTTTCTTCTAAAGCTACACTGGAGATTCATCCATTGATTGATGCCTTTAGTGTAGTGTGATTTATTCTCCTTTCCATCTCCCATTTCATATCATTTATTTGTTGATCATAGCACCTATTTTGCCTCAAATATGAAGAAACAAAGCAATCAACTGTTGACTGTAAAAGCATTGAAATTCAGGCCTCGACTCCATTGCCCAATGGTACATTTTCCTTGTTTGTCCTACCATCCCTTTTAAAAACAAAAAACAAACTTGTCCTATTGCAAAATCTGACCTATGTGCATTTACTAATGAATCCTTTGAGTTATTACCAGTCATTAGACATATGAGAGAGCCCTCTTTGGTTGTATAGGTTAGAATACAATCTAAAGTTGGTTGAAACAATTAACTCAGGGTTTTCTTTGATACAACCCACATAAATTCCTGATTTTTAACATTTTGGCATCGTTTATGGGGAACGAAAGTTTCATTTTCCTTGGGAGAAATGACAAGGTTGAGACCTGATTTCTGATGGTGGACAGAGGTCACACACAAGAAGGCTGTACATTTCTACCTGGTGACTCCAATCAAGCTTCAAATGTGATTCAAAGACTCCATTGGAGGACGATATCCACTGACAAAGGTATGAAAGGACATCATGCGAGAAAACAAGTACCTAAAGTTGAGTTTTTTCTAAGACATAATATTTTTTGTTACTAATTACCTTTTATCATTTCCTGAACATGCTAATTTTTTTTTTCTTTACCAGCTGCATTCAAATGATGATCATGAGAATCTTGCACTTGTATATCGTCCTCTTAAAGTTGTACATATATATCCTCATTGTATCATTGATTTTGATTAAAATATTCCATCTGAGCCATGTGATGACCATAACCAAGTTGGTGAGCCTCATGAAATCAAGGCTGATATCTCACCTCCTATACTTGATCAAAAACCCTCCAAGATTCAACAGAGATACATACCTTTAAAATTACCTCATATCCTTCATAATGTTTCTCCAAAGCACTATAAGTACCTACCTGTGTTTGATGGAGAACCTAAATCCATCACAGCTGAAAAATACATCCAAGATTTTGAACATTTTATAAATTTGTATGAGATTGATCATGACGATGTTTGTATGAGGGCCTTCTCTCAATCCTTGAAAGGGGATACCAAAGACTGGTTTAAACACTTGCAACCATAGACAATTAGCTCATGAGAGGAATTGAAGAATGTCTTTTTGAAATTTTGGGGCAAGAGGAAATCTTTGGATCTACATATTACAAAGTTCTATGCCATGAAAAGGCAGATAAGTGAAACTATTTATACATTCAGTAGAAGGTTTTCCAATATTTATTACAGGTTTCCCAAAGAAATTCAACCCACTGAAGTTGTTTCCATGCTCCATTATGCAACAACCTTTCATCTAGATTTGTCTTTCCTTTTGATGGAAAGAAGATCTAAGTCCTTCAAAAAATGTTTAATGATGCTCAGGATATTGAACACAATATTCAAGCATGTAAACAGATTCGAAATGAGGAGTTGGATGCTAAAGAACATGACAATGAATATAAACAAAAAACAATTGATTTGAATCTTGAGCAGAGGGTTAATAATATCATATGTCCTCTTGAAGTTTTAAATGCTGATGATTTTGTAAAGGATTATATTCCACTTATTGAAAAAGAAGGTGCTAATTTAGCTTCTGATCCATCTCATAATAAGCATGTGGATGATTGTTTTTTGTATTCATTTGTAGACAATCAAGAAAATGATTTTGCAAATCAGCTTGTTGAAGAGTAGGTTGATGTCCCAAGCTTTTTCTTATTAGATGACATTGCAGATGTTGTTGATTTTCCTATATATGATGAATATGATGATGATTATTATGTTGACTTCCTAGAACAACCAGCTACATGTTTTCTATCAAAAAATATTCCTTTTCATCATTGTAATGAGAGCAATTAGCCTAGATATCACAGTTACAAAGAAGAATATGAAGAAAGTACCGAATCAGATGAAGGAAATTCTTTAACTTTATGTTTTTCTTCGTTTAAATTGTTGAAATAAATTTTTAAGATCATCACTGAAACAAAGAAATGTGTGTTGATGCAAAATCACATTGATTCACTGGAACAAATTGACAAGAAATTGCAACAATATTCTCATGTGTTTGATGACCATGTTGCTTGTTATAAGGAATGTTTTATCAGTTCAAAATTGCATCCATTGGTCGAAGATGAATATAAAAATGTAGATGATGATGAGTTGTTTCCCAAATCAACCATATCCTTCTTGCCATCAGGGGTTTCATTGCAACAATTTAATACATATCTTCAGCCGTTTCATGACAACCATCAGTTTGAGATTTATGGAAGCAGAAATGTATTTGGAGGGATGATACAAGATGACAGTCTTGTGCAATCTCCTGAAATAATTTATCTTTCTTTTCAAGATCCTTTTGTAACATGTTTGGAAATAGAGAATGGACCTAAGTTTTTAAATTTGGTCAATATTGAATTTGATGAGTTTCCATTGAGAGGGTTTTCCCTTTCAATACTGATCAAAGATACGCAAGGAATTCAACTTGTGGATGAGACACTTGCATGGTTGCACTGGATTTTTGATTTCACCTAATAAAATAACTCATAGATTAGCTTAGTGTAGGTAGTAGTTTACATATGCTCAGCATGGCAAGCATTTCTTTCATCATTTTTCAGTTTGTATTTTCAATTTGGGTTTAGTTCAGTTCCAGAATAAGTTGGTGGAGAAACCGATTATACTCTGTAGATCATAGTATATGGCTTGGGAACAACCTAATGGATAAGGAACCTGGTATACTGTTCTTTTCTACCCCACAAGGAGGATAACATCCCCATTGGAGCCAGCTGTTAGCACCATGATTTTCATAGCTAAGGTTAGAGGTTTGTCAGTAGTTTGCAAAGTCATTCCTGTTAACACCAATACTTTTTTTATGCCTGACATCACCTAACATCTCCAAGGGTCAGTTTCAAAAGGAAGATTTATCATTTATTATTTCCATTTCCATTTGCAATTGCAAGCTGCAAAATTCATTGCGTCAAGGATTTTGCTACACAAAGGATTTTGTCGCGTAGAGGGTTTTGCTGCGCAAAGGATTTTTTCACGTAGGGGATTTTGTCGTGCATAGGATATTTCTGCGTAGAGGGTTTTGTCACATAGGGGGTTTTTCTACGTAGAGGATTTTATTGCGTAGAGGATTTTGTCGCACAGGGGATTTTGTCGCGCAGAGGATTTTGTCGCGCAAGGGATTTTATCACACAAAGTATTTTTACGCACAAAGGGTTTTTCCACGCAGGGGATTTTGTGGTGCAAAGGATTTTGTCTTGTAGAGGATACATGACATGTTTCATAAATGACTCATTTAGTGGTGAACTTCAAGATCACTTTATGACCAACTGGAGAGGAATTTTGAAAATCCTCGAGAGGTTTTTGTCGAGGACAAACCAAATAATAAAAACATCTCTCAGATTTGAAAAAAGTGTCATGGATTGGGATATTTGAAGGAATCTTTGAGCCATATTTTTCATTTTTCATGTTTTCCTGTTTGAGACATGTTTTTGTGACATGTATCTAAAGAAATTGAGAGAGTTTTTTCTTTAGAAATAGTTTACCTACAAAAAATGTTCTCAAATGTTACACAACTGTTACAATTTGAGAATTTCAAGTTGTGTTTTGAAGCCTATTTTTTAGAATGTTGCCTCTTGAAAAGCAAGAAATCAGTTAAAACGTGTCATTTTCTGTTTGGAACTGATTCTATTTTGGAAAATGTGTTGGCTATCGAAATGGTGAGATGGAAAGGACCTATAGTGCTATATATTTCATGGTACAAGAGTAGAGAAGGATTGGACCCTTGGGGAAGAAGACTTGTTTATTTCTTCAAAATTAATGCAAAAGTTTCCTTTTTCTGAAATTTGAGATTCATCACGGTGTTTATGTTCAGTATGTGTTTCTTGTATATCATTTCTAGGATTATGTTTTTCTTCTAGCATTGTCTGAGAGTAAGTGGTAGGAATTCATCCATGTTTGATTCTCCTTTCACACTGATGATGCTTGTTATGTTTTAATGGTTACTTTTACAGAATTCATCTTCATTTGATGCTCTGTTTAGTAATTAATCTTTGTGTCCTTTCTTTTAAAGATGCACTGGATATTCATCCATTGATTGATGCATGTAGTGTAGTGGGATTTCTTCTCCTTTCCATCTCTCATTTCATATCATTTATTTGCTGAGCATAACACCTATTTTGCCTCAAATCTGTAGAAATAAACCAACTAGTTGTTGACTATAAAAACATTGAAATTCAGGCCTTGACTCGATTTCCCAATGGTACCTTTTCCTTGTTTGTCCTGCCAAGCCTTTTAAAAACAAAAAACAAACTTGTCCTATTGCATAATCTGACCTCTGTGCATTTACTGATGAATCCTTTGAGTTATTACCAGTCATTAGACATATGAGAGAGCCCTCTCTAGTTGTATAGGTCACAATACAATCTAAAGTTGGTTGAAACAATTACCTCGGGGTTTTCTTTGATACAACCCAAAGAAATTCCTGAGTGTTAACATATATAATTTACAAAGAACTTTCCTTTTTTCCTTTTTTGGATGTTTTTATCATTGTCTCGATCATAATTTTTATTATTTGAACTATTCTCACCCATTTATTTTTATCAATACACAATATGTACCATTCAATACAAAAGCTATTAAATATATTTATAAATAAATCACATAATTTTCTGCTAAAAAAAAAATTGGTTTTCGGTGCGTTGTACTAATATGAAAGCACCGATGCATTTGATATAGGAAACACATAGACATGAAAAAACATTAAAAAAAATATTTTAATTTACAATGGTGCGATATGTATCCATAACCGCACTGCGAGTAGAGTAAAAAATGAAAAAAAAAACCATGGAAGAAAAAAATAACCAAAAAAAATTACACACCGATGAATGAAAAAATTTAAAATTATGTTATAGCATTTTCAATGCACTTTATCATTAAGTGCATCGGTGCGCTATAGTCAAATAGGTGCACCGATAACCAGAAACCGTTTTTTTTAAACGTGACAGGGTCGAGAGGGTTGTATCTGATGCAATAAGTGGTCCACTTTCATCACAGTCCTAACACCTTATATACAGAAACACAAACCCACTAAATCTAAAATGCCTAAAATGAAAATCCCTAATTGTGAAGTGATAGAGGGAGTTAAACACTAAGGTGAAATTTTGCAGTCACATAAGAAAGAAGAAGCAAGGGTTTAAGGTAAGTCATAATTTTATTTTATTTTTGAATAATTTTTTTTCTCCAAAAGGGTTTTGAGTGAATCACCATACCCTTCAAATTCTGATCTTATGAATAATTCTGTTGTTCCAAATTATTTTTCTACTCCACAGTGCTCCCTGATATGTCTCTCTTGCAAATATATCCCCTGTAAATTTTGGCAAAATAATGAAATAGGGAATAGCTTAATACTATTTAAATGATTTTATGAAAAGAGTTTTGAGTGAATCACCATACCCTTCAAATTCCAATCTTCTGAATAATTTTTTTGTCTCAAAGTATTATGTTTCTCCACTGTGCTCCCCAATATGTCTCTCTTGCAAATCTCTCCCTTGTAAATTTTGGAAAAATAATGAAATATTGTATAACTTATTACTATTTAAAGGACTATATGAAATCATATTTTCGAAAAATAAATTCCTGCTCATTTTTTTGTTGTAAGAAAACAAAGTCGCTTTATTTTTAAATTTTTTCAAAACACTGGTGCGTTTATTTATATAATGCATCAGTGCGTTCATTTCTGAAATGCATTGGTTCGCTAAATATTTTTGGAGAACCAATGTCACAGAATTATTTTTTTATTTGAAATCTTGATCATCGGTGTGGTTATTAATTAAATGCCCCAGTGATTTACATTGTTATATACACACCGATGCGTTTAGTTTAATTAAGCACACCGTTATTCTTTAAAAGTTATCTAAATTTTTATTTGCACATAAAATAGTATATTCATCTAAAATTATGTTTTAGTATGCATCCACATGACTTGCAGTACTTCATAGTATACATTTTCTTCTCAAAGTCACCTTATTCTTAAAACATTATTGTTGATTTTGCTCAAATGCAAGGAGAAAATATTATAATATCAAATGGCCAATTCTTCAAATTCCATCTTGTTCCATATTGCTCAAAGTCCATCACAGAGTTCTCCCTTTCCATATCCAGTAAGTTCAGATATTATTTATATTTCTATTATCTAATTGAATTTATTTTTTTATCCATGTCAATCTAAATAAAAATGTATCCAAATATGCAGGATCCTGATTCATAATCGAGTTCATATGCAGAAAATATTCCACCAGTTCAAAAACTTTGGAAGCTCTTATCAGGAGTAACATACTGCAAGTAGCTGGTAGATGAAAATGAAAAGTCACTTTACGCTACCAACTATAACATGCCATCTTCCAGCCGCAATCCTAGGTCAGTGACGGTAATAATTGTTTGGTATAATGTAATTTGAACAAACCAATTTCACTGTGCTTACCGATATCATCGATGTACTAATGTTCAATATTTTTGAAATTAGGATTCTGATGATGAGAAAACTATCTATCATCTTCCATTGCACCCCACTACAATGTCAAATCGAGAGAAGGTTGCAATAAGAGCACAAATCGGAGAGGAAGCATACCAAGAATGGTTGAATGTTGCACCTATTAAATTCCCACTATGTCTATATTCACCAATTAGGAATGAATACAACAATAACTTAGTTCTTCACAAGTTGACAATGGAGTCAATCTACTATATGTTGGTATGGATGATTATTTACGAGATACTACTACCATGGAGATAATGTTATTAGATACATTCCATAAAAATGATCCAGGGGATGATGCTCATATCACTAATACCTTTTTCGAAAGCCTGAAATCTGCTTCCACCACCCCTCTCTTTGGACCCAATTGGTCAAAGTCTACCCATATGGGGAAAAAAATGTTACTGTACAACTTGAAAGAAAAGTTTGGCATGCCAAACGCTTGTTTCTCAAAAATATTGAGGTAACTGACCATCAAATCCCTTATATTTTGAGAAATCTTATCACACAATCAACATTAACAATGGTCGATTTTATGAATGTTAAATGACATTGTACATTTATTTTTCCCACTAACTGTAGGTTATTCAAAGATAAGGTTCTTCCAAGTGATAATTTATTTCCCAGTAGATGTGAAGAGGAAAAGAAGATGTTAAAAATGTTGGGTTTTGAGTACATATCATATCATGCATGTTTGGATGATTGTATTCTATATAGAGGAGAATATGTAGACAAAGAGATATGTCTGAAATGTGGGCATGGAAGGTACCATAAATCAAATAAAAAGGGAAAATTGCATGGTCCTCCTCATACGATATTGAGCCACATGCCTA
This sequence comes from Picea engelmannii, assembly GCA_009831015.1. Lineage (NCBI taxonomy): Eukaryota > Viridiplantae > Streptophyta > Pinopsida > Pinales > Pinaceae > Picea > Picea engelmannii. The sequence goes on from ML795857.1 coordinate 92,229, forward strand.
TGATCCCAAGGATTCAAAGGATTTTTCATTGCAAGTAAATAACTATGTTGTAGGGATGACATGCCTTGCATAGAAGTGATTCGGGAGTTATGAGAATCCCAAAAGATTCAATAGCCATGAAGCATATAGAGGATACATGGCCCAAAACATTCAAGGATGAAGAACGAAGTCTACGACTCAACATAGCTATGGATGGCATCAACCCATATTCCCTCCAAAACACCAATTATTATGTTTTTCCTATAGTAGTGATCAATAACAATATCCCCCGATGGTTTTCCATGAAGAATGGCATCTTATGTTGGCTCTTATAGTCCCTGGTGTTAGCACTAGAAGTCAACTCAAGACTGGTTTGAGTTAATCCTAGCACACCTTGTTTCAAAATGTTTAAAGAAAATAGTTTTAGAGATGAGGGAGGATCACACTCTTGATCTTAATGTAGCTTGATGAATGAGCTATTAAAACCACTTCCCTATGTGCAGCAGATCGGGTAAATAAAACCTCAGTTGGAGTAAAAAGAGTATTTGATATGATTAAGGAGAATTAAATGCAACAAAAATGAAAATCATCAAAGAGAATCTATTCTTAAGTATAATTGACCAATAGAAGAATAAACCTACACTCAAAAATCCTTTCTGAACAAGATTTAAAAGACTCGAACACACATGTGGCAAAGATTGCACTATACAAAATAAAGAAACATTTTCAGCAAATACATACAGTCATATGAGCATATACCAGTAATGATATGTTCAATATGAGGAAATAGAATTAATAAACAAAGATGAGATATACACACCAACCTTCAAATTTATTAACAACTGAAATCTTTACATAGGTAGGATGGATCAAAATAGTCTTATAATTAGAACCTTTAAGCCAAAACAATGATCCAACACATTCTTTTTCTACTTCATCCAATATATAGTGTTTTAAATTGGTTACATGCATTTATTGTCAACCTGATAGTCAGGGACACATCAAAACTAATCCCTACAAGTTCTCAGGGTGAATTTCTACCTCTATCTATTGATATACAAAACAATAAACAATTTACAAAAACGATCCTATAATTAAGGCCACAACCTTGGATAGAAAAAGTTCTTTGGTTGAATTTATTTCCACCTGGATGATTATGCTGCATCTTCCTCTTTATCCTCCCAATCGCTTATTGATCTTCAATGATCCACTTGAATAAATATTTTGACAACTCAACAATGATAATTGATTTAGAGAATCATCATATCCCAAGATAGACTGTAGATCCAAAAAAGGGTATCTTACTCCATCTAATGATCCATAAAGTACTTACCTTGTTTACATCCTTTCTCCATTATGAAAATGTGAATCTGTGTCATATTGGCTGCAAAATCAGCTGCTACAGGTGTTTGTGTATTGCCGATATTTTCCTGTGTATGAGATTGCAGGAACTTCCTATAGCGCCATACAAAAAACTAGTTTGAACATTTTTAATGCCTTTCCTTGCCCAGGTTAAAACCAATCATAACAAAAGGAGGAATGGTATCTTAAATACAAGGAAACAAAAAGGTTCTTCCATTATCAATAATCTTTCAGTCAAAATTTAAGATTTTCATTGAAGGTGAAATTCTCAAACTCCAAATTCTCCTTGAAAAACTAATGTAGTTGCTTTTACCCGCAAATCCAAACTATTTCTTATTTTCTACTTGTTTTGAGAATGAGTTTTTATTTTCTTGAGCTTATCCCCTTCAGATATGATTTTAGGGTTTGGGGCTTTCTAATTCTTTTTACTCCGTTTTCTTACAGACACTTTGTCTTTTCCTGCAGGAGTCTTTTTTTTTATTGTCAAACCTCCCTTATACTTATTCCTCTTAGGATTAGTTAAATGAATTTTTTTTCTTGTTGATAGATCCTCCTTTGGGTTTGCAGATTCTTCATCAATAATGATAACCTTATCTTTAATGGCAGGGTTATACATTGCTTTGGATTTCAACCTGAATTTATTTCGAGGCCTAGTGCTCCTTTTTCTTATCAAAATTTTATATCTAGAAGCATCGTCTTCGAAGGAGATTGAGCTAGGAGGAATGATCTTTAGGATGTACATGATCTACAAATTCTTCTGTTGTCTCAGGTTCTTGATCTTCCTTCAATACCCTAGGTTTTTCCAACCTTTTGGTCCTTTTAGAATAAGTCTTTTGGGAATATGTAAACAGATGCTTACCTCCACCTATGATATGAGAAGACCATTCATTTGCTTGCGAGATGGTTGGAGTAGCTTCCGCTGGCTCGTCTAAAATATTTAAACAGGCTTCTCTTTTACCCTTTCTTGGAATGACTGGCTGACTTGCGTTGGGTGAAGGTTCTTGATTAGGATCAATAATTTTATCATGCAACTATGTGGTAGGAGGATGTACTTCTTTCTGAATCCCTGACTGGATCAAGAATTGATCCCATGCCCTCTGTAATTTTCCCATCTTGGCTTTAATATGTATCTTAATTAATCCATGATGATAAATTCCATGAGGAGGGGTCTTAGTGTTTGCTTGAATTTTCATGGCCATCTTATTTAGATATCTTGGGAAATAATATGGTAGACTCATCCTTTTGATTCCTAAAAAATGAAGAAGGAATTGGAGATGAAACAAAAACACAGTAGAATAATGCCCTTCACATGTGATGTATCATTTAAGCATAAGCAAGGCCTCCATCCATTCATCAACAATCCAATCCCTAGGAATACCCTTGGCCCAATTGGGATATCTATGTTTAGGATTCAAGAACCGATTTACATCCCCTCATGTAATTAATTTATTTTTGAACCACTTTTCTCCATCGACAGAGAGGTTACAAGCTGTTGCTATGGACTCTTCTGTAACCTGCATAACCAGGTTTGAAATTCATACAAGCTGTTGCTATGGACTTTATCCATTAAAACCTTTAGCAAACACCCGAGCCGCAACATAGTGATAACCATCTAGTTTATTTCAATACAAATACCAACCAGCTCGATCAAAGATGTGTCTATTGTCTTCATATGCTTCCATAATCTCAGGTCCTTCAGGTTCTTTTCTATTCACGTGTCCACCTTTACCCATATTAACTGTCTTGACCGGAAGATGGACTCTTTGCTACAGAAAATGGATATTCATGTTGTGTCGAGAAGGATAGGGGTTTTTCTTACTATGATGGGGAAATATAAATTTACCACCTGCAACTTTAAATAGATAAACACCAGATTTAAGAAAACAATATTTTTTTTAAAACCCGCTCCATGTTACGTCCTGGGTAACAAGTACAGACAACTAAAAGTACCACCACCTTTGCATGTTGAGATATGGTTTTGTACTTGATAATATCCTTTCATCCAGGTAGGATGATCCACGTCCTCAAATTTACTCCATTTATCTGAATGATGATGAAACAGGGACAGGTGGAAGTTCATGTAGCGCCCTGCATAAACTTGTCCTTTGGCATATTTGAAATGAAAATGACTTGAAAGTCGTTATCTAACTTGGTAATGATGAGACAAAATCTATGATATGCCATATGACCTATGATGAAAGCATTTGAAACTTTAAATGATGTCATAGGATAGTCTTACAAACATGTGCATAATTAATCCTATCCCCTTTTATAAGAATAAGTGTCCCTCATTTTTCTCAGCATAATAAAAATTTGACCCCCTTAATAATATTTTGAACCCTTAATCAGACTAATGATTATGATTTATAGCTTACACAATTTTTTTTGAAATGGAGAAACTAAGAGATGAGAGATGTGACTTAGCAGAACAAAATAGGTGATAACACCTGGTAGAAGACAAGTGAAAAATATGGATGTCTACCTACAACCATTGGTAGATGAATTGAAGGAATTATGGGAAAGGGATACATGCATATGATGTATCAAGACTCGTCGCAACAGAGAGGATTTTTGTTGAACAGATTGTCATTGATGTCAAATAGGTATATCAGTAAGTAGGAGAATAGGAGAAGCAAATACAAGAACGAGTTATGCTCAGAAGGAGCCATCAATAATATCGATGGATGGTAGAGATCGTTGGATGAACATGACACATGGCAAGCAATTACGATGAGAGTGGAATAACGACGTTTCTCACATCGAGAAATCCAAAGACATGAGGTTCTCTAACTCCTTGAAATCACGATATGCGATATCCCGAAATGATCTGGACCATTGGATCGAGGTAGGATATGGAGCGTTGGATGCACAAGACACATGGCAAGTGATTACGACGAGAGTGGAATATTGATATTTCACACATCAGGAAAACCAAAGATAGGAGGTTCTCTAACTCCTTGAAATTGCGATATGTGATATCTCGAAATGATCTGGACCATTGGATCGAGGTAGGATATGGAGCGTTGGATGCACAAGACACATGGAAAGTGATTACGACGAGAGTGGAATATTGATATTTCACACATCAGGAAAACCAAAGACATGAGGTTCTCTAACTCCTTGAAATTGTGATATGCGATATCTCGAAATGATCTGGACCATTGGATCGAGGTAGGCTATGGAGCGTTGGATGCACATGACACATGAAAAGATATTACGACGAGAGTGGAATATCAACATTTCACACATCAGGAAATCCAAAGACAGGAGGTTCTCTAACTCCTTGAAATTGTGATATGTGATATCCCGAAATGATTTGGACCATTGGATCAAGGTAGGTTATGGAGTGTTGGATGAACAGGACACATAGCAAGTGGAATATCTCCATATCGGGGATCACGACTTGGAGTGTCGAGACACGTCATGTGCTCTAACTCCTTGAACTCACGATATAATCCTAGTCGTTGGATCAAGGACGAATCCAGGCCGTCAGATCTAGGAGGTGAACGTGGCAGCCACACGGTTCATGCCATGTCGACGAGTGGTCACAGGCTGTGGTGTCGTGATGTGACAGGGGAAGGAGAGAGATTGGGTGGAAGACACCTCTCACAAGCAGGCAAAGGCGGTAAACAGAAGAAGTGGTAAGAGGTTTGTGGAGGGGCCCATACAAAACCACTCCATTCTAGACCCCCCCCCCCTCCTGTTAAAGACAGAAAGGTGGAGGGGGTCCAGAATTGAACCTTAGATGCACATCTAGGCTCTTAAATAACGACCATCCAAACATGCGCGCTCCATTTCGGATCCCCCCCCCCACGTTAAAGGCAAAAAAACAAGGGGGTTCCGGAATTGAATCTCAACCGTTGATCTCATCGCGTGAATACTGGCCTTCTAGATCAGCCCGCTATTTAATGAAATGCACATTTTTGTGAAATAGGTGAATAATTGATAACAGACAGAGAAGACGCAGAGTCCTGAGACATCTTCCAGTGGATCTAATCTTGTAACTGCAGTAGAAAGGATTATCTCGACTGAGTAAGAGAAGACGTAGAGTCCTGAGACATCTACCATTGGATCAAAGCCTGTAACCACAACAGAAAGGATTAGCTCGATAGATGGAAGAGAAGTCGAAGAGTCTCGTCTGCCAGAGAGGCTAAGGATTCTCGACATAACACCTAGTGATGATGATCGCAGGTGGATAACCGCCAGAGCAACTGAAGAAGAGTGAGGAAGGGCATGCAGAAGGAGAGAACAAAGGGCATAAAAGAAAAACATAGAAAAAAGAAAATGGGTTGTTGCTGTGAAGGGGAGGGATGCATGCGTGAAGAAACAATATGTGCAGGAGAGAAAGCATAGAAGAACAAGAGGAAACTGAGTCATGCATGCTAAGACATATGAGAAGAACATAAAGCTGAAAAGGAGACTGAGCAGAGAAGCATGGAAGAATAGTGATAATCCTGGTAAGCTCATGACATCTATTGAATCACTGTAAGAATTTCACAGAGACCAAAGTTTAACATTCAAGGGTGGTTGGGAGGTGTTAGGGAGGACTGTTGTCCTCTGAGTGTCGAGTGGGTGCTTGAACATAGGGAGTTGTATCTTCCATCCGGTTGCAACTAGAGAAACTAGGGTGGCAGGGTGGTGCAAGGGAGAACATTGGTTCTCTGATATAAAGGTCAGTGCTTGTATAGCTAGAAGTTGGTGCTTCCATCCAGTTGGTGCTGGAGTAGTGAGGGAGTTGGTGCTTCCTTCTAGTGGGTGCTAGAGAAAACAAAGAGTTGGTGCTCTCAGCTGCAAAACAGAGGTTGTAGCCTCACAATGAGTTGGAGCTCATATGTATGATAATGTATAGAATGTAAAGAATACTTATCATATAATGAAGAAGAGGTTTTTACCCTTTATGGGTTTCCTCAGGAAATATCTATCTTTGTGTATTTCATGTGTGTGAATGATGCTAAATGTTATATTGTTTACTTCCTTGCATTATTTTAATCATCATTGAGAGTTATGCAATGAGTTTTAAAATAAGCATAAGTGTTTAAGCTTGGTAACAACTGATTCACCCCCCCTCTCATTTGTTCAACAAGTTTTACGTTGTATGGAATATGTTCTTACACCACAGATGATTATCCAGGATTAGGAGTTTTCTCTGGTAAATTACATGTTTATTGATTTGTTTGTATACGTAAAATTTTTTTTTGGCATATTTAATTCGTTATGATTTCTCTGATCTTCAACGCTAACGTGTTCTATATACATTAATAATTTCCCAGGTCTTGTAACAAAAGGGTATCATGAATGTAAATGTTGTGGAAATTCTATGAAGGCTAGGTGGTCCAACCACCTACGAAAGCTAGTGTACGACTGCTCCGGGGTACTCCTCCCAAAACAACACCCTTACAAAAGAGCAACATCTTCTTTCAATGGTAAACCAAAGAGAACCCAAAGGCCTACAATACTAACACCAACAAAATGGATTAGAGCATATGAGAGAGAGAAGGAAAAGGATATTACATAAATGTTCAATTCAAATGGGGAGCCTACGTTCAATGATCCATAATTATTTGACACCTATGTTGGGAAATTTTCCATTGGGATGAAAAGGAAATCTGTCTTTTATGAGCTCCCATATTGGGAGCATCTTAAGTTTTCCCACTTACTAGATCCCATGCATATATTTAAAAAAAAATCATCTTCTTTATGGAGGCACATATCATCAAAATAAAGTGACACATTGATTTTTAGGAGAGAACTTATTTCTTCAAAAACTAAAAAGAAACATTGGCCAAGACAAGAAACTAGAGGAGAGGTTGGTCCCTCTTAGTCTTTCAAAGAAGGTGATCTCCCATGGATTTTGAAGAAAGATGAAATTTCTTTGGAAAAGGAAGTTATATTGGGTGTGAAGGTGCCTTCTCTATATGGGTCTTCACTAAGACGTAGCTTCACTTTGCAAGACCATTTGTCGGGGTTGAAATCACATGACCATTTGAACCTTATAAGAGTATGTATGTCAAAAACGTGATTTTATTATTTGTTTTAATTTTTATTCCATGGGATAAAACACAATTAATTTTGTGTGTGTTTACTTTGTAGTGTCATTATCCTCTACTCATGTGTCCGTGTGTGAACCATGACTTCCCCTAGGACCTATGATGTGCCATATCTAAATTATCTGCATTTGTACATTGGATCACATCAAAGGAGATTCATATGGCTAGAATTCCGTAGTGGTGTCAAGAGATAGTTGAAATTGTTTGTATGTTTGAGAAGGAATTGCTGACGAGTTTCATGGTATTACAGGTTCATCTTCTAATTCAGCTATTAGATGAGTTTGAATTAGTTAGAGTGGTATCCTTTCATTGGATGTTATTCTTAGAGAGGTACATGAATAAATTGAAAGGATGTGTTCGACAAAGGGAAAAACCCAAGGGGTCTATGGAAGAAGGGGTATATATCATATTAGTATTTCTATTATTCTAGTGAGTACATCAAGCAGATCGACAACACACAATGTGTGGTGATTTGGGACGATGAAAGGGATGAAGACAAAAGAGAAGGGGAGCTTCTCCAAATTAATGGAAAAAGGTGCTTGATAAAGAGTAATTGACTTATCGTTTTTCAAATTTCTACACAGTAACTATTCAAACTGAACTTCATAATGTATAAGTTGATCTCATACATACTGTATGTCGGTTTCATTTCATGAATATATACATCAGTGAATTCAGAAATTGATGCCATCAATAAATTCAATCTTTACAATTCGAAGGAAACACAGTAGTGGGTCGCATTGTATGAACAAAAAAGGAGGAAATGGGATAGTGACAGGAAAGAATTCAGACAGTTGAATGGTAGAAGCATACCTTATCCTGGTCACTTAAAATAAAATATGCCAATGATATGCCCCAACAGTTGGGTTGATAACCAAGTTAGAGATAAATATAGTGCATCTGGTCGTTATTTGTGTGCTGAAGAGGACACACTAAACATAGAGACTGGGTGCAAAAACTAGGTAATAATCTCTTTGTGTACATTTCTAACTTCATAATACACCTTTGAATTGTAACATATATATTTTATATTTTATTGGTCAGGTTATTAGACACATGAAACTGTGTTTTTTTCATTTTTTATAGCTACATGTGTTCCCATCTATGTTGGCATATTGACATCATTTTCACATAGAGGATGTTGATGATGGACACACGACACAAGACAGAGTGGAAGTTGATTTCGACCAATCTAGTCGTATCCACCACAATCAAAACCTAATACAAGGGAATTTAGGTTATGTTGGAAAGATACAAGAGATCATTCGAGTGGACTTCTCTTCTTTCCATTGTGTTATTTTTTAGTGCAAGTGGTGGGAAACCTTTGGTCATATTACTGTAAAGGAATATTATGATAGTGGTCTTATATGCATCAACTTTAAAATGACGTGGGATGAAGCTAAGGAGCCTTATGTTTTCCCAAAACACTGCAACCAAGTGTTTTTTAACCCAGATGTGTTGGATAAGGATTGGTGGTTTGTATTAAGACACAACCCTAGATCAAAACATTTTCTTGAGAACAATAGTGTTATCATGCCAAGCGAGGAAGATAATCGAGGTGATGACAACGAAGAGTGATATGTACATGTTTTATTTTATCATTTATACTGTTTTTTTATATTTTTGTTACCTTTATTTTTCTAATTATATATTTTTATTCATCTTGTGATAAAGGAAATGGAAAGTTAATTATAACAAATCTTTGAAAAATTTTAGTCCATTAACAGACAGTTTGATGCGTAATGTGTTTGTCTTTCAAATTATTTGTGATTCCATGGGACGATTGATTGAAATAGAATTTAATATTTTTATTTGAAGATATTTATATGTTGTTGCATGTTTAATATAAAATTTTAAGAATTATTTTCATGATAAAGTCGTAAGAACATGTTTTTAGAAAATTTTCGCCAAAAAGTTTATAGTTGGCAATTTATATAATTGGCAAGATTCGCAAACGCTTTTACACTTAAAACTAAGTATTTCTAATTGTGAAATCCTGAAAAATCTCAAACCAGTTGAATTTTTAATGGGATATGAAATTCTAATTTCTCCATATAAAGTTTTATAATGACAAAAATAACAATAGGAAGATTTGCATTCATTAAAATTTAGGGAGAATATAATGCTTATCATTGGAGATCATAATTTTTTATAATAACAATTTTTAGTGTAGAAGAGTCTATTCAAAAAGAGTAAATAGTACAACGGAAAATAACATTTATTCATATGTAATTTGTTTTTTGAATTTTTTTATTTAGAATGAATATGTATGAACTATATACACAATAGAAAATGTTTATGGTAATTTTACAATTATAGTTTCGACCATATTGAACTTTGTAATTTATAAAAATATATTTTCATTTTTTATTTAAATTAAATCTTTATGTTTCATATATAAAATTTTGATATAAATTCACCAATACATAATCTATAATAAAGATCATTTAATAAGAAAAACACATTGTGATGATAACCATCTAACAAACATAAACAACATCTAAAATACACATTTAAATTCACTAACATCATCTAATTATATATACCTCTACCACATATAAACATCATTAATTAGATAACACACAAATCTAATAATCTAACAGGGCATCATCATTGTGATCACATACAACAAAACACAAACATTGTCTAACATCATCATCACACACATATAACAATAATACTTTAATATAAACATATATCAAGCACATTTAACAAACATATCTAACATGACCTAACAATATACACATCAACATCAACATGAACATAACAAAATGCACCATATATATATATATATATATATATATATATATATATCATGAACAAGTTAAATAAATGCTATAACATATCTGGTCTAGGCGATGAGATAATCATATCTACAACAATAGTGGAGGTCTGGTCTGCAGTAGAAGATGATGGATGGTTAGGAAGAAGTGTTTGGTCGACTCTTTGATAAGAAATAGGCGGTGGAGGAATACGTGCTTCCTACTCATCTAGGTGAGTTGAAGGAGGAGGAGGAGAAATAGGTGTTGTCTGCTCATGATTTGGGTGAGGTGAAGGAGGAGGAGGATGTGGAGAAGGATCACGACTACCCTCATCAATCTATGGGGTACTAGATGAATGGGTACTAGAAGAAGAGTGTGTATCATTGGGATCCCTCATCACAACTATTAGATTGGTAGCTTTGATGATATGACGTATAAGAGGCATCATATCATGCGACATCTCCCTCCAAATATCCAAGAGAATAGGATCTTTGTAACGACCCCAGTCGTTACGACAACACGTGATGAAAAAATCATATTTTTATTTGAGAAGACCATGCATCCAAACATTGCAACACAACATTCAATCATATGAAAAATAAAAAAAACTACCTGCCCGTCCTACCCTGCAATGGTTAGGACCTCCAGGACACAAAAGGAATGCTCAAGCCCAGGTCCCCATCGATTTTGACTATTTAAGGTCTCAAAGCCGACGACTGTTCTGAAGAGAAAGGAGGTGTCTATGTCCCACCCAACACAAACAAGTCCAAGCTAACTAATAACAACATCAAGATCATCCAGACACAACCAACATCAAGTGACACCGGTAACTAGAACCTTCACGGTGAGCAAGGAACCAAAACATGTCCAACGTTACAGTACAATTACAAATATCAATTTCAATTATCAAACAACATCATCATCAGTAAGCACATGACCCATTTCTAGGTTATTCTATGCACTTATTGACCAATGTGCACAAAGATCCAAACATAAGGACTCATGCCACCCCAAAGCGTCAAGCACATCAGTAACTAAGGCACAACATAAAAAATTCTAAACCTTCAATCAAGACACAATCCACATGCCAAGGGTCCAAGCTTAACTGATACGATATTTGTAACGGAAGCACTCCGATAAATCAAGTTATGCAAGACGCCAGATAACTATAACCAATACATTTTTAAGTTGCACAACATCAAGATATATTTCTTGTTTTCTGACGAGACAATTCTTAAGGGGTTCCCTTTTAATGCGCAAAGGCCTAGATGCATCTCATTAACAATTTTACCAACGTAAGGACTATATCGTAGCACAATGTAGCCATCCACAATCTAAATTTAACATGTAACAACCTTCAAGTGACAAATAAACCTTTCCATTTAAAAGGGGGTTCATAAACAATGAAATCAACTTCACCTTTCATAACTTCTCCAGTTCAATTTATAAACAAAAACCAAACCTTAGAAGGCATCCTTTCTATCTAAGTTATAATTTCTTAATGAATTAAGACTAGACATTTGAGTGATGATTCCCATTCCTTCTGAATTAAGACTAGACAATTGAGTGATGATTCCCAATCCTTCCCTACCTTCTATCTTAACCATCCCATTAAACATTTACGAAGAAGAATAATGATAGCTTCTAAATAATATTTATCATTAATTTACCACCTACAAAGATTACAGTAATAGTATAAACCTCAAGTTATTATATAATTTAATTCATTCTGCCTCATTCAATTTAAATTCATTGTTCACAAAGGAAGCCTTACATTGGAACGATAATAAATTTCATAAGGCATTGGTAGACAGTTGGTACAATAGAATTAGAAAGCTGCCAATTTCCTTTTTAAATCAACAGAAATTTAAAACCTCATTGGTTGCAATCAACTGGTGAAAAATTAATACCAACAGTCAATAACTGATCTCACTCCTAATAATAAACTGACAGTCGGAGAGATCGCTGGGATTCACGCCACAAATGTTGATGCACGTGCCAAGCCCAGCAGATCGGTGGCTATAGCAGTGTTGAGGCCAGAGAAGCCAGAAATTAACGTGATAAACCTCTCAGGAAGGAAGACACAAAACATCAGGAACTGAGAGATTGTAACCATAACCAGAGATTTTATCTCACTAATATTTCAATCAAAATTTTGGTTGCGGTGAGTAGACAAGTGATTGAATGGATGAAAGCAATGGAGTCATGAGCATGGAATGATTACAATCACAACTATTGAGACACGATTTCGTATTGAAAATACAAAATCTTTCATTCTCTAAAATTCATCAACTATATTCATCTCTGTTTTCCTTCATTTTCCTAAATTAATGTGAAGAGATTGAACCATACCCTCTTATCGACGTTCCAAGTAATTTTGTTTGTTATAACTGACAGTATAAGCAATCAGTCGTTTCACTTTGCTACAATTATATCACTAACTCCAGTTAATAAATTTAAAAATATATCACAGCTACAGTTAATAAATTTAGAAGAAAAGGTTCATGTTCGATGATTTATACAACAATACGAATTTACTATAACATTTATCTCTTCAGAAAGGTGTTTGTATTTTAGGCGTGCTTAGAGCATTTATAACCCACAACATTCAACCTATATCATCCCACGTTAATCTTCAAGGTATATATATGTAAAGCTACTCAGGAAAATGTGAGAGACATCAACAGTCAACAATGAACTTTCTGGATATGAGAAAAGAGATCTCTGTTGTGTTTTAAATGCAAACGATGACCAATTTTAATAGTACTCAACATTTTAGGAATCAACCATATGATCAAGAACATAACTTTCTTCTGTTACATTTTATGGTAGGGATACCCAAGAGAACGACTGTATGTAATTCATTCCAGGCTATAAATTTCAGGTTATTGAGCAGTACATCATTTCATTATCATTTGAGCATATTAGAACCGTGTTTAGAGCAAGTTACCTAGAGATCAAAATTTGTGGTGTTTAGAGCATCTTTAAATTCACTGTGTTTAGAGCATGTATAAATTCGTTGTGTTTAGAGAATATATAAATTCGTTGTCTGACATAAGTATAGAGCATATAAATTTGTTGTCAGACATATGTATAGATTCGTTGTGTTTAGACCATATATAAATTCATAACTAAAGAACAAAAACCATAACTAGAATGTTGTGTAAAAACAATAAAGATCCTGTCTAACAATGATAGAGCATGCACATTGCGCACTCCAAGTATTACCCACACAGTCATTAATGATATGGAAACGCAGAGCAATGAAGTGGAAACACAGAGCAATGAAGTGGTAATCCAGCAAGAGATATGGAACACAATGAAGTGGAAACGTTGGGTAAAGTGAGGGTTAAAACAAGGGGTAAACACACGATGAAAACTCAAGCAAAAAGAGAGGGTGCTGAGATTACAACTCAAGGGAAAACGCAGAGGAACTTGCTGCAAATAAATGCTTGGTAGAGGAATGATCCTACACATATTATCCATGCACAGGAAAGCAGGACATTTGAATCTAAATATTTAACACCGGAGTGAAAGACAATTGATTCGTCTCCTGGCCGACTGCTCAGGCACAGTCTAATAACTTAAAGGATCATGGAACACAGGATAAAAACACAAATCTACATCCAGATCTTCTACGTGGAGAAACAAATAATGAAATAAAATCATAATCAAGGAATAAAGAAAACGGAGGCAAGAGATACAAAAGCGCAGGCAAGGTTTTGAGTCTGGGGCTCATTCTGGCCATGCGCAAATAAACAGTAACTCATAAACAAAGGATACTTGGATAGCAAGGGGTTCTTATTGAATGAATCAAGCGACAAGGGAAATGCAATTACCGTAGAAATACATGGGCAAGGAAAGCTCATGGCAATGAAATCTTCATCTGAGTACAGTAAAATAAACAAGTGTACATTAAATTTCATTACAAGTAATAACTTTAACAAGCATACCTTAGCCAAATATGAATGCTCCGAAGTTGTTGGCCCCCGCGCGCTTCGTTTAGCTCTCCCTTGCCAACTGATGTGACCTCACCGGTACCTCCCAACCAACGCTAAGGGTACTCTTCTTCCCCTTGAGTCCCCCTGAGCTGCAAAGGGGCCACACACACAATAACAGATAATGCTAGCACCCAGCTCGCCTTGCAAGGTCAAGCCACCACTCGTTACCCGAGATGGGTATCCCAACTCCCACAAGAGAAAGTTCAGTCAAGATAAAATTTTAGCAGCGTAACGTTACGCAAACCAGATGTGATCCATACTCCTCGACCATCATTTTTATAGAGTTTTCTTAGTCATTAGTTTCCCAAAACCCTCATTAGATTCATTTTTCATTTAATTAATTTCGAAAAAACTCCTCCGTACACATGTCGTCCGATACCCTAGTTGCACTAGAAAATCAATTTTATTAATTAATTAAATATTCCTATTTCCCTCACCCAACTAAAAGCGTTCCTAAAAATGCTCCTCGATGTCCCAATATTCCCTTGCAATTATGAAATGACTTACGCCTTACTTAATTCCTAGTTGAGTTCATAAATAAAAGTCCCAATGGCTAGATTCCTTATAAGTTGGATATTCCCCTTTTTCTTTAAGTTTCATTTTCTTTTAAGTTTCCCCCTTTTTCTTTTTTAACTAAAAAAACAAATTTGCAAGTGTAGATAAAAACAACCATTTACCCTTTTTCCTTTTTACCTAAAAATCATTTTAGTAAGTGTAGATAAAAACAACATTTTACCCTTTTTCATTTTTTACTAAAAATCAATTTAGCAAGTGTAGACAAAAACAACCATTTACCCTTTTTAATAAATTTAATCCTCCATTATAATTTTTACTTTAATAATTAAAGTTTGAATTTCTTTACCCCCTTCTTGTTATATGTCTATTTATTTTTTTGTTCAGAGGTTCTGCTTAGACCTAGGTTTTAAATTCACTAGGCTTGGCGACAATTTTTTTTTATTTTTAGGGAAAATTTGTTATAAAGCTTTACTTATCACCTCATTCGTTTTAAGGCTGACTAGGTCCTAAGGAGGCATAGTTTTCTAGGCACTAGGTTTATTAACTTACCAGTTGAAATCACGACATGCCCTTCAGGATGCACTACGTTCTCCAAGGGTGCCACTCTCCTCTTTCCGTTTTCTTTGTGCGATGTGCCCTTCAAGACGCACTACGTGCTCCAAGGGTGCCACTCGCCTCTTTCCGTTTTCTTTGCGCAACGTTCCCTTCAAGATACGCTACGTTCTCCAAGGGTGTCACTCGCCTCTTGACTGAATTCGGTAAACGTCAAACCCCTGGAGTAAATACTCCATTAGGTGATCTTGTGGGAGACTAAGGGCCTCTAAGGAAGAAGGACCCTGCCTTATTGCACGCCCCTTAGAATCATCATCAATGACTATCAAAGTCTGCCCTCATGACATCGTGGGTACTCTCGAACTAGGTAATCGTTAACCTACAGTTCGAGCCACAGTAGGAGTGCTAGTAGTCTGTAGCAGGGATGCTACCACACCTCTCCCTCAATGTCTCTGGTTGTCGTGCGTGACCCCTCTACTCCAAATGTGAGTCTGTTCGAAAATATATCGTTAGCCTGCATCCATCAATGAATCATGTCAACAATAATAATCAATCATCATAATATATAATCATATGTACATATGTCACATCAACAACATTCAAATCCTACAGTCCACTCCCTGACTCGATCCAGAGTCCAAGGGGTTTCATCGATGCTTCTGCATCCTCAATGTCCGGAGTCCTAGACACTAAGGAGAACCCAGTCAATAGCACATGTCTATGTAACTACAACAAAAATAACATATGATAAAATCCACAATATCTCATAATCATAATAAAAACAACCAATAGTATAATAAACCGGATCACTTGCACGCAAGTGTCCTCAAATAATAAGTTCGCTCAGTGCGTGCAAGAGTAGGATGTTACAATATTTCCTGATGTCTCACATCAACACAGAGTAGACTCCCACCTTAGCCAAAATTTCAAAAAGTTGGTCGCCCAAATCCAACATGAATCTAGTATCTGGCCTATGGAAGATGTCGTCAAGTATCTGCACTCGAGGACCTCGACCCATTGTGACCTCATGCATCATATCCTCATCGTCATCTAATGGGGGAGGAGACATGTCCCCAATGAATATGCCAATATCTACTAAATATATAGTACACAACAATAATGACACAATTTTAGTAAACAATTTAATAAAACAAGTTAAAGAATGTGTTAGAATTAATTTTATTCTAATTAAGTAAGACAAAAAAATGAAACTAGATTAATTTAAAAAAAAACACAAATATTACCTCTAGCATCTGGTGGCTCATCTAGTGTGAAGAGGATGTTTGGAAATCCTCTCCAATCGAACCCCACGTAAGGACACGACACCATCATGAACATGTGATCGACCTCACTAGCTAGTGGCCACTGTGCATTAGTGTAAATCTTGGCTGGAAACTCCGGTTGGCCCCTCTTGGGAATCATCTCATCCCACATGTGAATTTGCACCGAAGTCATCCGACTAAAAGGATGATGGAAAAAAGTAGGCCTCATCTCCGAAAACCTCTCAAAAAATAAACAAAACAACTCTGAAGCAAAAGGGAAGTTCTCCCTCCCATGTATCATAGCACAACGTCTATCTAGAGCTATACAAAACTGCCACAAAAAATTGGTAGACCATCTAATACATCGTGGCATCTGTACCAAAAAATAAAAACAATACAAAAGAGGGAAACTAATGTGTTTTCCATCACTGGTAAAGTGTGCAATGATCTTCACTAACAGTGAGAGGCACCTAACCTCCTCTGCACTGAAAGAAGTGATCCGTAGTTGTCCGCCAGACACCTGAAAATTAGCTAGGGAAAGTACATCAACCCCAATATATCTCTGAGAGTACATGAGATGATTCTTTGCTACAACACCTATTGGTACATCATGGAACTATGGAAAATCCTCCCCTCTCCTGGATAGCCCAATGATAAAATACGTATCCTCCTTAGTGGGATGGTACCACTGATCAAGACCAAAACATAATGCTTGTCTATGGACATCCCGTCGACAAATAAACTGCACCAACAACTTGGGGTGCCACTTCAGGGATGTAGCCTCCTCATAGTATTTAAGTAGGCCCACATTCATCAAGAGTACATGGGTCGCTGCATTAATAGGGCGAGGGTACAAATCCCTCTCCCTCTCCCCCCAATCCCATACAACATTGTACAAGTCAATCCTCTACTCTTTATACTAATGTTGTTCTCTCCACTGACGTCTCTACATAATTAACATATGAAATACATCAGCCTCATACATAAAACATACAAAAAATCTAGTAAATGAGATATTTATTTATATATAAAAAAAAAAAACTTCCTTAAAAAAATATGTAAATTTCATCATCGGTGCACCCCAAAAATAGTCAAGCACCTCCCACGGTGCGTCTATTACTCGTGAGAACCATTGATGGTGCTCCCTTGTAACATAAAACACCATATGAAATTTTCTATATTGTTTTATGTGGTGCATTATATAACCTTACCGCACCAGTGCGTGAAGGTTATCCGACGCATCGCCTAAAATAATAAAAACTTAAAATATTAAAGCACAGTAAAACTTTTTTTTTTTTTTGTGGTGAGTATCCTTTTCCCGACATGCACCGGTGATTTATAGGAAAGGCGACGCACCACACCACTGATTTTTTAAAATCTGATAATTACGGTACTTAGGCATTTATATTCTAATTTTTTTACGATGGTGTGTTGTGTAAGAATTAACAAATCGATGCTTATTTTTACCAACGCACCACATAAAATAACATATCTGATTTATGTGGCGTGTCTTCTAACGTAATGCTTTGGTGCATTAACGTTAATTAGAAGCATCGTTGAAAATTATCGATATTATTTTATGCAGTGTGTCGGTAAACTTATGCCCTGGTGCGTTAATGTTTACAAACTCACAACCATAAAACAATTTGGCATTGTTTTTTGATGCACCCTGTAAAGTTTTAGGGTGCACCGACTTTTACGACAGTGTGTTGTGTAAGCATTAACACACCGATGCGTACATTTACCAACACACCGCATACAATAATATATATGATTTATGCGGTGCATATTCTAACGTAACGTCCTGATATGTTAACGTTAATTAGACGTACTACAAAAATTAGCTATATTATTTTATGCGGTGCATTGGTAAACTTACACCCCGATGCGTTAATGTTTACAAACGCACCGCCCAAAAAAAAATTGACATTGTTTTTCAGTGCACCCTGTAAATTTTTAGGTTGCATTGATCGTGATCCGAGCCAAATGACTCAAATGCATTGCGCATAATTTTTTTTTAATTAGTGGAAATTTAACTAAATTTTCAATTTTAATTCGTTAAGAGTTTAAGTTATAAAGAAACAAAGACATTACCTGGACATTTTCTCAACGGGAAGGCATGGTTGACACGTCGTCCAAAAAACCAATTTTTCCCATCGTTTGGAAAAGTTTGAAAGCTATACATTGAGCAACAGACGGAAGGAAGGAAAGAGAGAAGCACTGATGGAAGGGCGTTTCAGAGTGGAAAAAATTTCATCGATGCTTGAGAACTCTACAACACTAAAAATTGTAAAAAAAAAAAATTACTGCAGACAATTATTTTTTTATTTAACCCTGTTACAATGCGCTCGATTGATAGATGCATCAGTGTGTCTGTATTTACCTAGCACACTGGAGTATATATATTATTAAAATAAACCTTCCACAATGCGTTCTTTTTTAGAGAAACTGGGAGCACCGGTGCGCCCGTATTTAAGGAGCGCACCACAATAATTTTTTTTTAAATAACCCTACTACGGTGCACCATTTGTTAAAGCATCGGTGTGTCCGTACTGAAATAGCGCAACATAGTGTATTTTTTGAAATAGCCCAACCAATGTGCATCATTTTGTTAGAGCATTGGTGCGTCAATATTTAAGGAGCGCACATGAGTATATTTTTTTGAAATAACCCTACCACATTGTTCCATGTGTTAGAGAACTAGTGCATCCCTATTTAAGTAGGGCACCAGAGTATTTTTTTTTAGAAATAACCCTACAATGGTGCACTATGTGTTAGAGAACTGGTGCATCAGTGTTATAAATGCATCGATGCGCTCTCTATTTATAAAAGCACCGTGAAAAAACTTATGCTAAAACCTTTGGCCGCTAGCCTCTGCTATAAATGGATTTTTGGGCTATTTTTATAGGGGCTTTCATAAAAACCTATGCTAGAGGGTCTTTTCCTTGTAGTGATTTAGGAAAAATATATTATGATATTCCCTTGACTTAAGCCCCCTTGACTTATCCCATCTTCCTATACTCTTAGCCCCCTTTCCCTCTAGTGGATTTCTATCCCCCCATACTTTTTTGTTTGATTGGTCTACATCAGTGATGTATTTTGTTAATAAATCCGAGTTTCATTACACATTACATTTTCTAGGCTCATTGGACTTTTAGCACATAGTCTCTCTGGCCTAAATCACACAGGCACTTTGGCCTCAAAACATATTTACAAAGGCTCTCTGGCCCAAAATATCCTAGCTCACCATCCTATTAAATGTATGTACATTTACAACTGGGGATCAACCTAGGGGTATTACATTCTCCGCCCCCTTATTTATACATTGTCCTTAGTGCATTATATACACATGTACAATCCAAAAATATTAAAAAATATTAAAAAATATGTGGATATTGCTCCCACATTCCATCTTCATTCTCCCACGTTGCATCTGCAGGACCACAATAGGTCCACTAGATCTTTACCAACCATATTGCTCGATTATGTAGCATCTTGACTTTCTGATCCAATATGCACATTGGCTGAACTCAATAGTCTCCTTCTTGGTCCTTTAGAATCACATTCCAATCAATTGCATGATTAGCATTAGGTACATACTTTTTAAGAAAAGACACATGGAAGAAATTATGAATGCACATGGATGCAGGTAGTGCAAGCATGCATGCAACATTACCAATCCTCTCCAGGATTTCAAAGGGTCACAATATCTTGTTGTCAATTTTGAATAGTTCCCCATCTTCAAAAAACTTCTCTTGGCCTTCACTTTTAAGAACACACGGTCACCCAATTTAAACTCTCTGTGATTTATTCCCTTATCTTCATAACTTTTCTTCCTGTCTTTTGTAGCCTTTAAATTATTCTTTATTTTCACCATCTACTCTTCTATTTCCCAGAGCAATTCTGGCCCAATCACTACTCTATCTGATGGGTTTTCCCAACTCAATGGAATATTACACTTTCTTCCATAAAATTCCTCAAATGGACTCATCTTTAAAGATGCATGATACCCATTATTATAAGAAAATTCCACTAAGTGTAGATAATATTCCCATTTTGATGGTTTATCCATTACATAAATTCTTAGCATATCCTCAATCACCCAATTGACCCTCTTTTTTTTCCCATCTTGTTGAACTTTTATATGAGATGATATGTGAGATCAATATATTATTACAATGATGAATGTGCAATATATAGAGAACATATGGTGGCCATCCATGAAAAGATGTGTCCCTTGGATAATAAATAACTACTTATTTATTATATAAATATTTAATATACCTTGTATTAAAAATATAATAATTATATTTTTAATTATTAATCTAGGATAATGTCTTTCCGATGTTACCCAAAAATCAACACTCCCTCACAGTGAGGGAGACATTCTACATCATGCCAATATTTTATATGAAGTATACAAACTTCACCCTAGACTCATGACACTTGTCTATCAGTCATTGGAGATGTCTCTCTCCCACCTGAATTGAGGGGAAACTCCCTCTACGGATCTCCCTCTGAGCTAATTAACTCTCTCTGAGATATTCTCCTATTGTTCAATGGTCTTCCTAGACTTCCATAATCTTCTTATCTTCTAAGAAAGGTTGTCTAGAGGAAATTTCCTCTTGCATTTACTAAAACATCAACACTCCCTCTTATCTAGGGAGGTATCTTTCCATGATGTCTTCATCTAGTAGTCCACTGACTACTTTGAAATCAACTAGTAGAACACAACTACTACCATGCCATTGGTAGCTCAAATCATCTATCACACTCTCTACGATCAAGCAATACACAGTTGCTCCCAAGTGATTTGGTAGTCTACATGGTAATAAACTAGTAGGACCCAACTACTACAATTCCATGCAATAGAACATGATTGTGTTAAGCCATAGTAGTAAACAAATATTGTTCAATGATACACAATCATCGTTGGTGGTACACAACCACTGCTAGTAGCACACATCTACCATCCAGTGACACACAGTCACTTCCAGTGGTACACAACCACTGTAGTAGAACATAGCTACTTTCCAAAGACACACAGTCTCTACCAGTGGTACACAACCACCATAGTATCACATAGCTATTGTCCAAAGACACACAGTCTCCTCTAGTGGTACACAACCACCGTGGTAGCACACAGCTACTATCCAGAGACACACAGTCTCGGCCAGTGGTACACACAGTGCCTTGTGACTACAAGGATCATCCTTCCTTATCAAAACACCATATGTGCCACATGAATAATGTCAGTCCTTCCAAATGTTGAAAGTCACACCATGGGCTACAGGGACCATTCTTCTAATAAGGTCACTACATGTGCCATATAAGAATGTCAGTCTTGAACCTATTTATCTAATCAAGTTACCATATGTGCCATAGATAAAATTCCAGTCTTGTACCAACCTCCCTAATTAGGTCACCATTCATTCCATAAGGGGTGGACCATTCATATTGATCAGGTCACCATCTATGCCACAAGAGAATGTCAATCCTGGACCATTTTCTACAGAAAATGTCAATCCATGATACATCAACAATCTGTCCAACTTGGACCATTTTTCAAAGGGAGAATGGAAATCCAATAACACACTAACTATCTGCAATTCAATAATATAAACACTCCCTCTCGACCAAGGGAGTAATCTCCACAAGCCCCAACTTATCCCTGAAGTATACAAACTTCCCTTTGGACAAGGGATTCATCAGAATATATGTTATCTGCTCATCAATGGATATGTATTGGACCTTCACTTCTCCCTTCTTTTGGAACTTTCTCACCAGATTTGTGCCATTAACATTTCTTTTGATCACCCCCGCCCCCCTTTTTACTTCTCTTGGTAATAAGATGCCTATTACCACATATTTTAAAATAGCATTTGATCCATGCTATGAAGTTTGAACACCCTGATTGGATAACATATCCACTACCATCTTCTTCCAACAAATGTTCCATCCAATACAACCACATATAGCAAGTAATACCAAGAAGAAATTCAACACACACTAATCAAGATTGAATATGGTTATCACATAGAACACTCACACTTGACCAATTATCACAGGTACAAACTTTGATTTACAACAACACATTATTATGAGAGCCCAACGATCAACACCAACACAACACAACTCCCACTGCATCACTCACAACTACACAACATTTGATCTATGCCATTAACACCTTGATTAGATAGTAGATCAAACATAGCCACTTCAACACATACCAACAACTCATGCACTCAGTCGATCGACGGTCACCTCTTTTCCATCTCGTCTTTAAGCATGAAACATTCTTGGTATATGATGCACTACTGCATATGGGAAAAATATATAAATGTTATGGTATTTTTGAGCAAAAACATTACCCATGGATTTATAAATCCCAATGAAAATTCCAGGAGATTAATGTACCCATCCTCATCCAAGTCCATCACCCAGATCATATGTTGAAGTTGTTCCTTCGTAGCTCCAGTAGCACCTAAGCTAAGCTAGGATTCCATTTCCCTTTCATTTACCTGGGCTCTCTCGTGAGGGAATCAAGCCCAATCTCGCTCTGATACCATGTTGAATTTTTATATGAGATGATATGTGATATCGATCCATTATTACAATGATGGGTGTGCCATATATAGAGAGAATATGGTGACCATCCGTGAAAGGATGCGTCCCTTGGATAATAAATAACTACTTATTTACTATATATATTTAATATAACTTATATTATTAATATAATAATTATATTATTAATTATTAATCTAGGATAATTTATAATCCAGGTGGATATTAGTTTTCCACCTAGATGATTATTCAGTAGTGTTTCGGGTTACAAACTTCCGGGGTAGTTTTGAGGCCCTAAATGACGTTTTTTGGGGATTTGGGGCCCAAGTGATTGTTGAGGGCACTGACTTGGGCCAGTTGAAATTTTTTCTTCTCGGTTAGGCCTTTCCAACGGGCTATCATGCACCAAAAATGGAGATTGTATGAAAACGTTACAACCCTGGGAAGTTGATGTACTAACTTACCCAAACAGGGCCCACATGACTTTTGGCGCTTCGTCTCCTAGGGTTAGGTTTTTGGATGTATAGGGTCTTTGACATTCCTGTTTATTGTAAAATGCCTTCAGAGCCTCATTGTAACCATCTTCTCGCAAATTATTGCAGCCGTCACATCTCTTCTCAGATATAAGCCACCACCATTCCAACAAGCTTATTTTTCGCTGCATTTTACAGTTTCGGCTTATTTCCTTATTTAATAGAAAACTAGTCTTACTGTATCTCTGTTATTCTGTGTTAAGCATATTTCAATAATCTGTTTTCATTTCGTTCAGCTCATAAAATCTGGATCAATGGTATCAGAGCGGTCTTCTCCTTGTCATCTTAATGCATGTCCCCAACGAGGTCAGGGTACAAAGAATTGGGTCTCGAGCTTGTTTCTCTTGAGGACAAAAGGTCTTGCACGCCCAAGCGACCTCTCATGGAAGGAGAAAATAAAGATGATGGGATAGGATATACTTTCAAAATTTTGCT